>ML681990.1:19649305-19726812 GCA_007922195.1 Podocnemis expansa
TAGATGACCTCGTGGGGTCCCTTCCAACCCTATGATTCTATGATCTCAGGCTCTTCACAAATTCAGGCAGATGTTTCTGCAACGGTTACAGTTCAGTCTCATTTTCTAGCCTTTTTTTGCAACTACACAGAGAAATGCAGGCTGAGATTGTGGTGTGCTCACATGACACCAGGAACCAAGGTTTGTTGTGCTTGTGCTACGAGACTTGGTCCCTTCAAAAACCAATAGGACTTGCAATGCCTAAATTATTACTATTACTTATTATTGATATTGTGATAGCAGCTAAGAGCCCAGGTACAGACCAGAACCCCTCTGTGCTAGGTGCAGTACAAAACACGCCTAAGTTTCTATCTAATTCACTGCCATTAAGTCACAGCAGGCTTTGATCCCTCTGCAAAGGGGAAATCCCAGGAAGAAGTGGCCAACATATCTTTATGGGGAGGGGACTGAAATCAGTGGAAGGGTTCCAAAGAACCTCTCCTAGGGGAGCCAGAGGGCAGCATGCTGAGCTTGTCATGGCTGCAGTGGAATATGCTGATCAGCATTAAATCCGAGGCAGTTAATGCATTCCCAACGGGATATGAACAGCTCATATGAAGACATAGTCCTGGTGAAGAGGACTCAAAGGGCCCATTAATTAAGGAAGGAGATAACAAATCAATCATTATACCGCTCACTCAGTGGCTATAATGAACTGCCCTGTTCAAACTGGCCTTCCAACACCAGGGAGAATGTCATTTGGATAAACAGAGAATAACAAAGCACGTGGCCCTTGGCTATATTGGGGAAGGGTGAACAGGGGCACAGCCATGGGCCTCGTTCAGTGTCACTGTGCACGCTGCACAGTTTTTCATGTCAGGGCAAAGTGAGTGCAAAACACAAGTATCCTGACATGACAGCACTTCACACCTGCCACGTGCTGGTGGTAGCAATAGCCCTTGGTGCAAGGCAGCAATGGTAAACTGAGCTGGGAAGATGCACATCTGGCAGGGACTGGCGATCTGCACCTTGGGGCCTGCAGAGGTGCGAGGAACTCCTGCAAAGACTAAGAACCATTCAACCCTGCAGCAGCATCCTCTCAAGTGACAGGCATGCTGCTCCAATTAGCCACTGCTCTCACACACAGCACAGCGAACACGTCGCTGACCAAAAATAACCCCCCAAAACTCATGATAGTCACCCAGCTCTTCCCTGGGAAGCAGGGACAGAAAGGATGGCCCACAAGAGACAGATGTGAGTCAGATTACAGAAAAGTCTGCAGACACTATGGCAATGAGAAGGGTATAGAAAGCTTCACAGAACAGAATATTGGGGTTAGATGAATTAGTGATAGTTGCATGAAACAGCAGTTACAACCATACTGTGACTCTACTTCACCAGAGCAAATGGCCCTGAATTATGAAGTGTAAAACAGAACAGATGCTGGTCTGTTGTGCACTTATTTCAGTGTGCAGCATACTCTAAATTGACACTAGTGCTCATACCTATGAATTCACAACCCACTAAAGATCTGCCACCATGACTCCTTGTCACCTTTTTAGCAACTAAATGAGACGTACACATTTATGAGGCTACTGCTTCAGAGTTACTGTCCTGGTCCTTTCCCTCATGTTTTTAGAACCAGATTTGCACAGACACACCAACCAGTGATGTTGCTGCAACTGTCACACAATCCCCTTTGCTTCTGCAGCCACTTATCTTTACAATCCAAGGTCACAGTACGGAAGGGAAGTTCAACAGCACCAGAACTGTCCAGGAGCCTTTTGAACTCCCCAGGAGGCAAGAGCCCACATCTCTTTCAATGGTTATATTAAAAAAGCAACAGAAGCTTATTTTATGAGCTGTTAGCTGAGCCAAAAACCAGAGACAAGACCCTTGCAGGAGGGTGACCCACATAGCTTCCTTGGGGGAGATACACGACCATGTTTGGTTTTCAAACCACACCGTAAATGCTATTGGACATGGTGCCACTAGTGGAAAGGGCATTTATCAACTGTCAAGTAGCAGCACTGTAGAAAAGGACCTGGGGGTCATGGTGGATGGGAAGCTGGATATGAGTCAGCAGTGTGCTCTTGCGGCCAAAAAGGTCAATGGCATACCGGGCTGCATCAAAAGAAGTGTTACCAGCAGATCAAGGGATGTGATCATTCCCCTCTATTCTGCACTGGTGAGGCCACATCTAGAATTCTGTGTTCAGTTTTGGGCTCCCCACTACAAAGACAGGGGCATGCTAGAGAGAGTTCAGCGGAGGGCAACCAAAATGATTAAAGGGCTGGAGCACAAGCCCTATGAGGAAAGACTGAGAGCATTGGGCTTATTTAGTCTGCAGAAGAGAAGATTGAGGGGGGATTTGATAGCAACCTTTAACTACTTGAAGGGATGCTCCAAGGAGGAGGGAGCTCAACTGTTCTTGGTAGTAACAGAGGACAGAATGAGGAGCAATGGTCTCAAGTTACAGTTGGGGAGGTCAAGGCTGGATATTAGAAAAAACTTTTTTATTAGGCGAGTGGTGAAGCCTTAGAATGAACTGGCTAGGGAGGTGGTGGAATCTCCATCTTTGGAGGTGTTTAAGGCCCAGCTGGACAAAACCATGACTGGGATGGTTTAGTGGGAGTGGTCTTGCCACTGGCAGGGGGTTGGACTAGATGACCCATGAGGTCCTTTCCAACCCTATGATTCTATGATGCTATCACAAGTCTTACAATATTTGCTGTCTTTTTCAAAGCTACTCTTTTGAGGAGCGAACCTTGAAACCGTGGCCTCCTCCAAAGACTCAAAATCCAGGAGGACAATAAAACAAACCTTTTTTTTTAAAAATCTCATTATTTTTAACCCAGTCTTATGATTTTTGACTCATGGATTCTGAAGGCTTGTGATTGCCGATGCCATGGAACTGGCTTATCCTGCTTTAAGAGCAAGGAGTTAAAGAACAGAAACAAAAACAAACCAAGAGTCCTGAAATCCTTTCATAGACTAACAAATTTATCTATCACATGAGCTCTCGTGGGTGTCATCCCACCTCGTCTGATGCATCAAATGGAAAATGTGGCATGTTAGCTGCAAATAGAAATGTTGCGTCGGCAATTATGGAGTCCTGCAACTCATAAGCCCCTAACCAAAATTTACAATAATGAGCACTGCCAGCTGCATTGGGATGCTTAGAGACTCAGGAGGATCCTGAGAGGCAAGAATCCATTACCCATGGCTGGGGTAACCATTGACCCAGCAGCTAACCTACACCTATGGGATTTGCTGCTTGCCTCTGCTCCTACACACAGGTGCAGACAGCCAGGGGCATTGCTGCTTGAAAAAAGGGTCCCCCTGCTATGCAGCCCCAGCCCAGGGCCCGATCCAGCCCCTGGGGCTCAGTCCAGAAGCCAGACTGGAATCCTCCCACCAGCAAGATCAGAGACATGGTGGGGCTGCAGCCCTCAGGCCCAGGGGCAGCGATGCCCCTGCAGACAGCAGAGACGAGGACAGGACAATGAGAGGATTGCGACAAGTGATCAAAAAGCATCCACTCTGCATTGGTTTGTCTGATTTATGCAGCATAAGCTGTCTCCCCCATTCTAGCACCTCTGCCACCTCGATTTGCTTCCTTGCTTTCTGCCTTTGCTTCCTTTCCAGGGGACAGCGGGGGTTTAGGATGGGGGGGGGGGGAGTAAATCTCTTTTCTCTTTATTTTTAATATGACCTTTCTCCCCAGTTCCCCCTCCAATTTCTTCTCTTTTTCAAAGGCAAACCAAGAGAACAGAAGCTGGGCATACCAGGCAGGGAAAGCAGGAATTAAACTACACAAGGTCTTGGAATGACAGTGCTAGGAGGTCTCTGGGAGTGAATTGTCAAAGCATAGCAATTAGGATCTGGGGCAGCTACATAAAAAAGGTGCAAGCAAGGTTCCCACGCAGCAAATCCTGAAATCCATCCAGGGAAGATGGGAAGCATGTGATCTAGGCACCAGCCTTGCCTAACCCCTATTTTGCAGGTCTGGAGGGCATTTGAGGGGACCTTCCCCTTGGCTGATTCCTATGCCCAGGGGCAAACTTCCCACACTGGGTAACTGCGCCTGCAGACCAAGAGTCAGTGTGACAAGACAAGTTGCAAGCACATGAATGCTTCACATGAATGCTAGTGTTTCTGAGCACAGCTACTGCACCTTCCAGGGAAGCAGGTTGTCACAGCCTCCTGCTCTTTTTTAGAAATGGCCTTTTTCCCCTCCTCCTCCCCCCAACACTTCACTGACGACATGGTCGCTGCAGCTGCACAAAGTGCCTGGACTGGAATCATAACACATATAGCCATAGACAGGACAACTCATACAACTGAGAGCTGGGATTTGTGAATCTCTTCAGCTTGTTCCTGGCCCCCAGCACATGCTACAATTTGATACAGCCCTCAGCACCATGGGGCCTGAGCACCTACCAATCACTGATCAATTTCATCTTCACAGCTCCCAGTATCTAGAGTTGTATTTATCTCTGTTACTACAGATGGGGAATCGAGTGGCACACGGTAGCTTAAGTTGCTTGTCCAAGGTCACCCAAGGTGACAGTCTATGGCAGAAGTGGAAACTGAACCCAGCTCTCTCGAGTCACAGTCCAGCATACTATTAACTCAACCCCCTTTTCCTGCTACTGCTTGGAGCCAACCCCAGCTTCAGACCAGCATCCCAGTTCCACTATTCTGTCTCCAGTCTGCAACAGAATCTTAAGATAGCAAGGAAGCAAGATAAACTGTAAGGAGATGAGGCTTTGGAATCTGAGTCTTATGGATGCACTGCAACAAATCAGCGAACCTTAGAACAACCCAGTCTCATGTGTCCAGACCCACCCCAGCTGCTGCAGCCGGGCAGGTTCTGCGTGTGTGTTTCCAATGTCCTCCTGTTACTGTTCTGGGTATTTTTACTATGATTACAAGCAGAAGCCAAGCTAAAATTGGAACATTAGCTGAACAAAATATCTAAAAAATGTCACTGGTCTTAAAAAAAGTATCCACTGTTGCCTTGATTAGAGTGCAGATACCCATCACGGCTCTCGTTACAATATTTAAAATGTTTGCTCCAACTGCACGCTCGCCTGTCTCATTCACTTATTTTCTTCGGTGCCTTCCATGCTCATTCCGCTTCTCAGGTACCAGGACTGTGATTCGGTGATTTGTTGCCCATTCAGGTCACATGGATTAGCCCCCGAGATTTGTGTTTTCACAGCTGCCAGCTGCTTTACTGAAACAGGTGAAATTCACTCCAACCAGAGAGTGCATCACTCCAGTTCTCTACAGACATCTCTACAACTCAAAAGAGAACTAGTTTGCTCTGTTTATACGCTGTCCGTCTATGCACTTACCATACCTGAGCCCCTCCCAACCACTATTAGAGTGTATCTGGCAGACACCATGTGAGGTAGGGGGCCAGCATCTTCATGATAAAGAATGGAAACTGAGGCACACAGTAGATTCAGTTACTTGCCCAAGGTCATTCAGGAAGTCTTTGGCTGTGCCAGGATTTGCATGTAGGTTCTAAGCCACTGCTAGACTGCCTTTCCTCCCCAGAGGGGCAGGTGGATCTTGGCCAGCAGCAGGAGGTGACTCTTCAAGGGGATCTGCAATTTCAGTTGATTCTTTGTAAGCTCCACGGTTGCTTTACTGCAGCAGCTGTGGTTTCCACCAATCACCCCCATCTTTAAACAGCAGCTTGGCAGTGCCGGCTTCTGCATTTTGCATCGTGTAGCTACGCGATGCAAAGCCTCTGACTATATGGGGGGGGGGTAGAAGAAACTCTCCTTGCATGCAGATTACTCCATGGCTGCCTTCTGCAGGTTATTTTCACTTTCCTCTGAAGCCACTCAGGCTGGCTGCCACAGGAGACCAGCCTGGGCTAGGTGTGCCATCATAGTGGTGGCAATTCCTATGTAACAGCTTTTGCACATCAATCTTTAGCCACCATTCCAGGGCTTGCAACAGATCTGGTTACAGGTGGGCATTGCTAAGCTTTACACTGGCAGAGAGCTGTCGCATGCATTTTCCCCATTAGTGTGGATGGGCTTTTGGTCCCTGAGGAGACCAGAAATTGACACCCTAGCACCACAGATGGCAAGACAAGGAGACAGTCTAAAAGCTCCCTGACAGATGTCTAAATCTCTCTGAAATAAAAGAAGGTCAGAGTCACTTGAACGTCATGCTGCCAGAGATCCTGGCATCAAGGCACTCAGAGCTCCCGCTTCTGTTCTCTCAGTGATGCTTACAGGGCATTTACGGGTCAGGCTAAGAGAGTACAACAGGGCCATGCGCTGGGTTGCTTGGAACACAAAGGACAACACCAGCAGTATGGTGAAGGGTAGAAGCATGGTAAACAGCAAGGTCTGGGCAGCCAACGGAAACCAGGCAGCAGCCAAGAGTGTGAAGGGGCACAAAGAGAAGTGAAGCCACAGCATGAGAAGGGGCAGCTTGGGGGTGGCAGAGAAAGCTCCGTAGGGCAATATGAGGACAATGTCTTGTTGCTTAGGCACTCAGGAGAACCAAGTTCGCTTCCCATTTCTGCCACAGACTCACAGTGTAACCATGACAAAGTCACTTCTTCTCTCTGAGCCTCGGTTTCCCCATCTGTAATAAGGGGATAAACATTCTCCCTCTAGGTGAAGATCTCCAGCCTGGGTCAGACTAGGTGATCGTAACAATCTTCCTCTGTAGCATGGGGCATGGCTCACATGCTGGTGGATTCTTTGTATCTTAAAGTGATCTGAGGACTTTAATAACTCAGTCACAGGTGTGTTAGAGGTTATACAGGAGAAGGTGGGTGAGGTTTTGAGGCCTGCAATGTGCAGGTCAGACTAAGATGATCATATTGGTCCCTCCTCATCTTAGAGTCTATGAGTCAATGAGTCAACTGCTTCAGGCCTTACAAAATCTTGGAGATGGTACAGCAGCACCTGGAGGACACTGAGATGCAGCATTAGAGCTTGTGGGAGCAGCAGGAAATAAACCAAAGGAATGCGCATCAATGTGCTCTGCTCAGCGAGCCCACACTGAGAAATGTGAGCAGACAAAGGGTATAGTTTTCAAAAGCACCTCAGTGACTCGGGAGCCTAAACTTCAGTGAGGCTCAGGCTAGGTCCGCACTGCAACCAATGCAGGCAAAAACCACAGTGAGGGCATGTTAGCAGCCTGGGCCGGCACTGAAGATGCTGACCTAGGTTTCTGTGTCCTCATTGCTATTTTAACCTGCATTAGGTAAGCCAAGTCAAGAACGCAGGATTACAGCCCCCACCACAATGGCTTTGCTGAGTTATGTGGGAAAACTCTGTCCTCAGATCCTGACTAGGTAAGAAACTCTGAGGCAGGGAAGTCTGAACACAGTAGGAGAAGCTAGTTCACAATTTTAAGGCCAGTTTCATATCCTTGTATTAGTCCATGACCTCAGGTGTCTCCCTTTCCCTCTGTTTTTAAACAACACCTGAATCGCACATCATAACAGAGTGTAACACAGTGACTAAAGAGAGAGAGAATTCAGAACCTGGGACACTAACCGACTAAAATCAACAAGAAATAGGCTAATTTATAACCAGCGCTCCACTGGAGAGCTCATCTTTTCCCCTATGAACATCAACATAGACGTTAAGGGCAAGTTATGGAATCAAATTGCTCACAGCTCTGGGATTTATATTTTTAAATATTCAAGCGACTTCCTAAGCACTGAGTATGATCCTGGATTTTAAGTTACTCAGGCCACCAGAGAGCAGCAGGTAGTGTTTAACCCCAGAGTTTACACTCCCCCACCCCCACCTTCATGACTTCCCCTCCAGGTGTGTTTTGTATGTGGGACCATGGTGGCAGGACCACAGAGTTCTATTCTCACTTCAATTTCATATCCATGGAGAGTGAAATTGTGTCCTGCACAGGATCTAGATCAGAGCCCTATTTTGGGGACTTATGTGATGTCTCGGCCTCATTCTAGATAGGAGTGAATTTGAGCCTCTGGTCTTGGGATTAGTGACCTCAGCACCTTGTGCCTCAGTTTACCACCTCTTTAAAGGCACAGAGCAACGGTTCCCTACCCCACAAGGGTGCTGTGAGGCTTTATTAATGTCTCCACAGTGCACTGAGGTCTTTGGGTGAAGAACATTAGAGGGCGCCAATATCAGTGCACACAGCTCTGCAATAAGCATGGCTCTTCACTATTATCACCTCTGAACAGGTCCAAGGAAGCAGAAATCAAGCACCCAAGCATTATGCTCAACCATGTCAGCTCTGAGTTCTAAGCCACACCCCGTAAGGGAGTTAGTTTTGGAAACTCAATTAGCACTACTGGGTGAGACACCATAACACACTCCCAAAGCTTCCCTAAGAACCTACCAACCAGGTTCCTTCTGTGTCAGCTGAGGAGCTCCTAACTGGCCCTTTGTTCCATCAGAAGGCAGAAGCATGCACCTCCATGGCATCAGACTTTGATTCTTCAAAGGAAATAAGCTTTTCCTCTGGGCTGCTCCAGCCCAAAGCTGCTTCGGTAACAAGAGGACCCCATGGGCAACAACTCAGGTGGCCACACAGTAGTTTCAGACACTTCTGTATTTCATGCTGAGATTCTGCCTGCTCACATTTCAGAGCTGGAGGCTTCATGAGTAGGGATCTGTAGTCTGTACATCACTCCGCTGTGCTTAAAGGTAACCAACAGGCATATCATGAAACTGCATTCACTCTGCTGGGGTCCTGTCCTGCATTTTGCCTGGTCTGGTCCTAAAAAAAACAGCTGCATAGGGTAGAACAAAAGCACACACTGGATTTCACTCATTTGTCAAACTCCCTTGCTTGGGTCTGGACGTTCTCCTATTATCAAGCCTAATTTACTCACTTGATTCACAACATCTTTGTCCAACCACAAGAGAGATGCAGGGGTTAAATTACTCTGATGGGCCATTATGACTCTACCAGAGAGTTACCAAATCAACCTGAAGCTGAAAATCCCTTTTGTATTGATTTGGGATTTAATGGTGGGTGAAACACACGGAACCTGATGAATATGGAGCAGCAGGTTAGCGCATTCATCATCCTCATTTCAACATGCTGGCTGCAGTGAGTGTCTAGACCAACTCCAATTTGCTGCTGATTTTCCAGAGAGACAGACTGGGATGGTTTTCATCTTTATCCGCTCAGGCATTTTGGAGTCAGGGCAGCTTCTGCCCCAAGAAGGGAAGCCAAAGCGAACTGAGTGATGTTAACCAAGGTCCCAACAAAGGTCTCTGACTCACACACATACATAGCGAGTGGCAGCCCCTGCCTCCCAAAGCTTGAAACCTATAGACAAGATAGACAGCGTGGAAGAAAGGAAGCATCATGATTCCCATTTGCACAGATTACCTAGGGCAGGGGTCTCAAACACGTGGCCCATGGGCCACATGCGGCCCCTAAAGCTATTTCCTGCGGCCCGCAATGACACTATCTTTACCGATATTTGCAATATCGTTGTATGAAAAAGTGTCAGTGGTGTGGCCCTCGGGCTAACATACTAGTCCTCATGTGGCCCTCTACAAGTCCTCATGCAGCCCCCGTGGTGATTAGAGTTTGAGACCCCTGACCTAGAGATTCAATGTGTTTGTCATCAACTGAAGTCTCTGAACCATGCCTGGATATCTTTCTTGCCAATATGCTCCAGCACCAACAGAAGTCACAGCTCAGTGACTCACCCAGTGCAGAAGTGACTAAGAGAAGTTTCACGGTCTGGGCCATGCCAGAGATCAGATGAGGTACTTGTAACATTGCCTTCCAGTCGTCCTGTATAGGAATCAATAGTTGCCATTTCACACCGGCGGAATCAAGGACCAAAGAAATTAAGTGCCCTGCCCAAGGTCACACAGGGAGGCTGTGGCACAACTGGGAATGGAACCCAATCTCCTGAGTCCCAGTCCTATGCTTTAACTGCTCACCATCCTTCCTAAACAAAGTCACTGGAAACAAGCTCTCATTCCCATCTAGGTGACTGATTTAAATCTCCCCCAGGTCAGTGGTGGATGGAAGCCTCCACCCACAGAAGGCTGTGTGTGAAATGGTGGCATCCAGGCTGATTCTGACCATGCCACCGTGACCACACACAATGCTCATGAGCCCTTTTAAAGACTAAGTGCCACCAGACTCTTTGTTTGTTTTGCCAAACTAGACTAACACAGCTACCCCTCTGGAACTTCCAGGTATATTGACAATAATCTCCACACCCTGCCGTACCCGCTCTGTGGAGTTTGCCTCCCCCAGGAGTTGGTCCTGCCCCTTTGCCCAGCACCAAATCTGCTCCAAGAAGAGTTTTAAAACAATCTTTGCCCAGTTGGACCCTATCATAACCTGCCTCCAGTGGTGACTGACACCAAATTCTGCAGATGAGAGGGGCCCATTAGTAGAGAGCACCATCATCCAGCTCGGGGCAAGCCTGTTTCCCCACATCCCAGCTCAGGAGCAAGTGGATGAGATTTGAGAGAAGGAGGTCTCTGTGCACAAACACCCTGAAAACTTGATGCCAGAGTGGGGACAGGGGCTGTGTTCTCTCAGGGGCTGCCTGTCTTCCCAGTTCAGCCCCAAGGAGCATACCAGAATGGTGCAGGGCAGCTTCCAGTTTAGGAATAGTCTGGAGGAAGACAAGCGCCCACTATTTCTATTCAGTGCGACAAGCACAAAGACAGCAAAGAGACTCTTTCACATTAACCTGCTTCATGTCTAGGCATAAAAATCCAGTTTCTGGTGCATTTGCAGATTAGATGGAAACGATGTTCTTGTGCTGGGACCTGGCACTGCAGAAAGCAAACACTTGTCAGAACCAGCCTGCTAAGAACACTGCCCTGGCAGCACCTTGGCCCAACTGCACTTTTCCTGACAAGTCTCTTTTCCCCCTCTTCCAGCCTCAGGAAGGAAGCAACTGACCTTAAGAGCAAAACCAAAGGTGATAGAAAATTAAAGATTAAAGCAGCCTAAAGCCAAAGCGAGGTGGAGTGTGGAATCAGGCGGGTGATTTTTGGGAGTGCAGACCCACCACTCCTGCTCTTGTCCTCCTGTGTGTTTTACGCCCAATGTCGTGTGCTGGCTTAGATGGTGGGCTCATCGGTGGAAACTATCCTGCAACCCGGGCCAGTTTTTGAGAGAGCTCTGCTCTCCTTTAGGCTTGTATGCGAGCAGCCAGATTTCCAGGACAGTCCAGCTCACTGGCTTGGGGGGGGGGGGGGTGTTTTGGAAAGCTTGGTCTGTATTTCAGTTCTTCAGCAGGAGCAGAATTCCTTGGACCATCCAGTCCACTTGTGGCTTCCAAGAACCTGAAAACATAGTCCTATCTTGGTACAACAGCAGCCAGAAGAGAGCACATAGGTCAAACTAGTAATTGCTGAGAACTCGTGGATTCCACACCCAGCTCTGACACTCATATTGAATCAATTTAGGTGAGCCACTTAATCCTTCTGCTGGCTTTCCCACTTCAGCAGTGGGGAGAATACTAGAATGGTGCAGGGTGGGTTCCCATTTATGAAGAGCCTGGAGAATGACAAGTGTCCACTACTTCTATTCAGTTCAACAAGCATGAAGAACACAAAACTGCTCTTTCATATTAACCTGCTTCAAGGCAAGATGAAAAAAAAAATCCAGTTTTTGGTGCATTTCCCGACTAGATGGAAACAAAAGTAAACATGATGGCTAGGGAGACACACAGACATAAAAGCATCACAAGCTTGTTCGGGGATGTGGAGGCTGCTTGCTGATTAACAATGTTATATAATGTAATCAAATACGATGCACCTGATTATTTTCTACAGGTGTTTCCAGGATTGCTATCTTCAGGAATTCACCTGAAGAGGCCAGCTGTTAAAAGTAGGATACCGGGTCCCTTGGCCAAAGGATGAATGAGCAAAAATGTTAAGAGGCTAGTACCGGTTGGTAGCAGTGATCGGAATGGGAAATTAGGAGCTAGGACTCCTGTGTTCCATTCCAGGCTCTGTCACTGATTCAATGTGTTTTCTTGGGAAAAGCACTGCTTCTTTCTGTGCCTTAATTTACACTGATGTATACCAGACAAAATTACAAGACTTGGGACCTCACACAAAGGTATTGTGAGGTTAATAACAGCTGATTCTTTAAAAATGCCCTGAAATTCTGGGATGGTTGATGCTAGAATGGTGGTGCATTATTCCTAACTTCAGGTAATATAAAAATCTGCTCTCCAGCATCTTGCAGTTCAGCATCCACTTGCCCTACAACCCAGTAAAAGATGGAGAACAGCTGCCTTGTCCTACTCAGTTACAGCAACCTTGCAAGTTCCGATCTATCCCTGCCCTTGCTTCTGAGCGGCTTTCCTCCTGCTCTTGTGCTACAATATGATAGGGGGAAATTGCACCTGTTCCAAAAAAACAAGAAGTGGTAGGGGGGAAAAAAAAATTCAAGAAAGGTTGCATGTGCAGATTTTTATAACATGTCCACAGATGCATGCATCCAAACTTGGTAAATGATGAGCTAATACAATAAACACGACAGGGATGTTTCAGGTCACCTATCAAATACACCGGACTAGTTTTCTTAAATAGACAGCAAAAAGACAGAGGATCCATGGCAACCATTCAGCTGTGAACATGAGCCTAGGCACCAAAGAAGTAACAGTCAGATGATCAAAGGACAGGTTTGTTAAAAGAATCAATTTTCCTGGAATGCATCTCGCTCAGAGCCCATGAAAGTGAAGGCCTGTTATTAGACTAAAACTAATATGTTGGTGCAGCTGGAGGATCTGGGCAGGTTCTGATGAGCTGTAGTCATCTCCCTTCCCAGTCAAAGGCTTTATTCCTGCCATATCCTCAAGCCACTTCCAGACTCATGGAAGACCCCTCCTGCACAGTGAAAATCTGACTGTCCCATCTCATGTGGTGATACATTTGTCTTTCTTTATCCGTGGGGAATGCTGTGCACCTCTCCAGGCCTCACAGCAGCACTCTGCTGTCCTCAGCCCTGGATAATTACCCATATTGGTCCACAGAGCGGGCATGACTCAGAATGACTAGGAATCAACAGGGTAACATTAATACATAGCTGCTGAGGACTGGGCCTGCAAACAACTGGTAACTCTGAAACCAGCTCTACTCCAGCATTCAACTCTGCAAGCAAGACACATGGCATAAACACAGCAAGTGTTAGCCTAAATCCTGAAATGTTCAATAAGATGGCCAAGAGTTTAAAACATGTGGTTTAAATCCAGACATAACCTAGTAACAACCAGGACTGACTTTCATTGGGACTGAATCACAATAATCCAGGTTGCATCTTTTGACACCACACCTTCTTCAGACAATGTTATAAAAATGTTTAATGGCTACATGCACCTTCGCAGACTCCCAAGGAAGCCAGGAATATACACAACAAACCAAGGAAAAACTTAATGAATGCAACCCAAATTGTTTCTTATTACTGCCGCCTCATAGTTTGTGCTTGGCAAAGTAAATCATTGTTACTGCTCGTCAAGTATTCCCGTTAAGACTGGTTTGCATATATTAAGTAATTAGCTGATATTTTTATAGCACTTTGAAGATGTAAAGCACTTTATAAGTGCTACTAAAGCACCGTGAAGTACTACAATATCTTAACTTTTCTATACACACTAGAAACATATATTCTTACTGCTCGAATGGGCATGTTCTTTCAGTTCGGCAGAAGCCACTGTAAACTCTTTAATTCTAAAATCCATCAGAACAGAAAATCCATGTTAAATGCTCCTCTGGGGAGTTTTTCTTACCGACAATGTAAAGAACCTGGTCATTTCTTTTTACAATCACTTTACTTGAGAAGTAGCTTTTCAAGCAGTCACAAATGATAGATTTCCAGGCAATTCCTCCCAGCCTCATTCAAGACAAATGACTTTAAAAAGGTGACACTTCATATTAATTTAATGCACTAGAAGGCTCTTACCTGACTATCACCAGCAGACAGTTTCCCTGGCTGGCTGCTTCCTGGAAACCCTTTCGTACCGTCTGAGATGAGGAAGATGAGAGACAGAAGACACCCCACAACAGAATCCCAGGGAGAACGTCTGACATTTGTCTCATGTTGCAAAGAGCACTTCGATGCCCTTCGATCACCACTAAATCAGCTGTTAGCATCAGCCTGCGAACAAAGCTCCAGGCTATTAGCAAAAGTTCAGTGCCCATTTCACAGCAGGTTTCCAAAAAGCCCTGAACATCACATGGGAGAACAGGTGCCAACTGGCACCAGGCCGCAACTGAAGCAATTACCTTGAGCCCAGAATGGGGAGAATGCACCAAACACTAACTCTGTAAGTGACCGACTAGATGCAAAGTTGCCCTGCACTGGCTCTAAGGTCATGCCCGGAAACTCCAATGCTGCCTTATGCAGAAGAAACAAGGAGTCCTGTGGCACTTAAAGATTAACAAATTTATTTATCGTATGAGCTTTCGTGGGAGCAAATTCCACTTCACCAGATGCTTTAAAGATAGGGAACTTACAGAGTTTTCAAAGCATCTGATGAAATAGGATTTTCTAGCTCATGTGATAAACAAATTTGTTAGTCTTTAGAAGTGCCACAGGACTCCTTGTTCGTTTTACAGAACTAAATTAAAACGGCTACCCCTTTGGAACTTACTTTATGTAGAGTTGCTCATTGCTGTCACAGGCCCCCAATTCAGAGCGACTCCAATGGATGTGCACTCACTCCTGGGGTAGAAGTGGCAGGCACAGCACCAGGATGAAGGCACATGGCCTGCTTTGAACCATGCTGTTTGCACCCCTTCTGCAGGCTCTAGGGCCAGGAGGTCACAGGGCTCCCCTAGGACAACCCAGCATAGAGAAGATCAAGGTATCTTTTCCCCTTTTCCTCCAGAGACAGAGGGCATGCTGGGTGCCTGAGCTACCAGCTGGATCACTCCCATCCCCAACTTGGCAGCTTGGCTTGAGTGTTTCCCCAGGGGCCCTTCCCCAGTTGTGGGGTGCCTCCTGGAACAAGAGCCACCCAGGTATAGTGGGGGTCTGCTGAGAAAGTTTGGCAGCTTGATGCATGGGAGGTGGCTGGCTGGACAATCTAACCAGAAATCTGCTCCTTGTCCTGGGGCCACTGACTTGGGACTTTGTCTGCAGTGCACTAAGATACCCCATAAGGGCACTCCTAGAGCTGTCACCTGCTCGGGTCAGTCTTCTCCCCTCCTCACATCTGCAAACAATGCTGGGATTCTCTGGCCCTGGGATTCAATAGCGAGTCAACAATCCCAACAGTATCTGGGCCATCCTTGTACTGTAGGACAGCAAGTGACTTTTGGTTCTGGGTATGTCCAAGGCCTAGCATGAAGTGGTCCTGCTCCATGATCATGGCCCTAAGTGCTATGCCAGTGCAAATAAATAATGCTAATCTCAGCACAGACCTGTGGTTAAAAGCCCAGCCAGGGTATGACTCACACATGGAAGGTTAGTAACAAGAACCAGGGTCAGGAGGAGACTTCCCCTAGGGAAACTGGCTGGGACATCGGTGTACCAAGCTCCAACTGTCTTTTTGGACCAAGGAAGCACCTCTCATGACCTTCAGAGACTGCTTGAGATTCTGTCCCAGATTCTCTAAGGGTTTACATGCCTCACTCTCCCATTGATTTCAACAGGAGTCAGGCACCTTGATGCTTTGAGGATCAGACCTTGTGTGTCCAATGCTCAGCCTCAAGATGGCCCCTCATGTCCTTTCAGTTAACACACAGATGGACATAAGCCCCTGCATCCACCCCACACCCAAGCAGACAGGCAGGAGCCCTACTCCCACGGTGGTGGGTGCTGTGGATATGATAGACCAAATGGAGGAGGAATCTCTAGCCGTACGTTTACACTGCACCTAAGAGCCACCCTCCCAAAGCAGTCTGCAGAGGCATGCTGGCAGGGCTCTCATGCACAGGTTAAACTGGCCATGGGACACTGGGGCTCAAGCTAGAGGACTCAAGGTCTTTCTCTGCAGACTTGAGAATCTCAGCACCCATCTGAGCAGGCACACTTATCTCCAAAGCTAGTTTTAGTGCTGCTGCCAAGCCAGCCACCTAAGTCCAACTTGGCTTCTCCAAGCTCTGGGTCTCACTATCACGTAGTTTAACACAGTGGTTCTCAACCACTGTGTTGGAACACAGCAGTAAGTGTGTCACAGAGAGCTGGGAAGATGGCTGGATTTGGTCTGGGGGGTCTGGGCTGGTATGTCCTGTAGGGTCGCAACATGGCGCCAAGTGTGTCATCACCACAAAAAGTTGAGAACCATTGACTAACCTGTCA
This sequence comes from Podocnemis expansa, assembly GCA_007922195.1. Classification (NCBI taxonomy): domain Eukaryota; kingdom Metazoa; phylum Chordata; order Testudines; family Podocnemididae; genus Podocnemis; species Podocnemis expansa. Next base: position 19,665,557 of record ML681990.1, read on the forward strand.
CCAGGCTGGTTCGTTAAGAAGTGAGATCTCCTCCTTCCTTACAGAGGGATTTTTTTTAAAAAAACAGTGCAATCTTGACAACAAGCAGACTTGGTGCAGCAGGAAACTTGATTGTGTCTAATGATTCCACAAGTGTCACATGAACAGACAGCCACCTGCCTAATTAGACTCCCCACTTCACTTCAACAGTCTTTATTTACAAATACAGTTTGTGCTATGCCATATTTATACTGCATCATATTCCCCCCACCCCTTCTCTACTTGTCCAAGAAAGAGTAAATAATACCAGATGTGTCCTTAACTAATGAGATTAGAGGCCAGTTCCACTCATGGAGCTTTCCAAAATTAAAGACAAGGCAGATGTAAAAAAGGCACTTGGGAGTTGCAGGCTGTGCTCAATAAAACTCCTTCTCATATCTAGGACCACCCTCGGCCAGATCCCGTCCTTAAGCAAACTCTGTGCTTCCAGCCAGAGATTTCGCTGCACGTTGAAGAACGCAGCTTCGCCCAGAGCAGAATACAGTATTGAAAACTCATGATGGGTGCTACACCACAGTCCTGGGATGCTTTATGCTGGCAACTGTTTGCGCACATCTCAGGTCATTAATGAGCCAGGGCTGTCTAATCTCTGAACCTATAAGGATATCCACTGGGGATAACAGGGTTAATCTTTTCACCTCTTGTGACAGTTTCCATGGTGTTTGGGGGAGCACGGCCTTCTGTGGGAACCTCAAGCCAGCCCTTCAGATCATTGTATGGGTGTGCTGGTCTGGCACAGGGCCCCGATGCAGGCCAGTCACCATTATCCTGCACAATGCTACATCCTACCCATCCCACTCTGTTTTAGGATGATAAATCAGGGCAAAGTGGGCATGGTAAACATGTGGTGTCCTGTGCAGGGAATGGCCTGTTATGGACACACTAATCAGCCCTGTTGTTTCCCCTGGCAACTTTTCAAGACCCAGAAGAACACAGATCTCGCCCAAACACAGACAGATTCTGGAAACACCATACATATCTCCCTCACACCATAAGGGGGAAAAGCAAGAGCAAATGCATGTGCAGACAGCTCGACGTTTAGTTCAAACAGATTTAGCTGCAAGCATTAGCACAGCATAAATAGGCAGAATAAGAAAGATGGAGAGGAGATTCATCAGCCAGCCTTCGGCTGTTGTTTCCTTTGAACTTTGCTGCACAGATTGCAGCAGGGAAAATGCAAAGGATAGTACTTTTAGGGCAGGCATCACAAGATCCTACCAAGTTTCCGTGTATCAGCACAAAGGACAGAGCAGATCAACTTCCTGTGACCTAAACAGTCTTGTCTATCTTGAGGATTTTTGCACTAGCCTTGCCACTGCAGTGCAATGACGTAGCTTTGATGATTTCAAACCCAAGTGTCCCCACCTTTGTTAGGGAATCACACTGGCAGCTACATAGCTGCAAAAATCGCTGATGGCAACCATGCCTCAAAGCCACTTGATCTTTATAAATCCCCCTACTCAAAAGCACCTTTAAAGCCCCAGGAAAAGGTGGTTAAAGGCCTTAGTTACCTGACCTTGGCCCAGCATCTTTTATCCAGAGATCCAGTACCTCTATTCAGTCAGGCTGTCTTTGACCTCACTGCAATTGGTGACGACCTGCCCCCAAACTGTGCTTGCTGGCAAGGAGGGAGCCTGCAGTACACTAGATCAGTGGTTTTCAAACCTTCTTCCTTGGGACCCTGTTGAAAAAAAATCATTTATGCCCACGAGGCTTACCCAACAATTACATCTTTCAACAATGCATTCCAGTCTTTCAGCGGCAGCAGCAGGGGGTACCGTGACCCAGTACTGGAGGCTCTGCAACCCAGTACTGGGGTCCTGACCCGTGGTTTGAAAACCACTGCTCTAGACCACATGGAAGAGAGATGCCAGCTCTCTCTGTTGCAGAAAAGATGTTGATTTGTCAGCTGGGGGCAAAATGAAATAAAACCATCCAATATTGCTTCTTCCTTGGCTCTCTTTTTTCTACATTTGACCAATTGATGAGGATTCAATCAGATGGGGAGCATAAGAACCAGGCCCTGAACCAGACACAGTAATACCATAAAGCCAGTGGTTTTCACTGTTTATTCTCAGGACCCAGTTGAAAAGAATAAGTTATGCCTGCAACCCGACAGTTATATCTTTGAGCAATACTTTCCAGTTTTTCAGAGACAACAGCAGGGGGCACCGTGCCCGCAGTATCTGAGGGTCTCTCTAGTGGTTAACGTATAATGTGACAGGCCTTGGAACCCTGCTAATCTCTGGGCTCCCTGCCAACTCCCCAACCCCCACCTTCACCACCCCCCTACTTGGCCGGAGCTGCTCCCTGGCCAGGTCGCTCCCACACTGAGCACGCATCTGAGCATGCTCAGGGTGGGAGATCTGAAAACTCCCCCAGCCTGGCTGCTGCTCCCAGGCCAGGGCAAGTTGGAAAATGCATTCCATCCAATTTTTCGGGGCCCTGGAACTCTGGCCCCTCAAATTTGTGGGCCCTGCATTCCAGCTCACTTTAACCCCTGTCTCTGACCCACTTTGGGCCCTGATACATGGTTTGAACACCACTGCCTAGGGGAAGCTTCATAACTTTCAGTGCAGCTGGCTAGAGTGAGCTCTCTGGACCCAGGGCTAATCAGTGGAGGCTACAGTTGAGATCACTGTCAGGGGGAAGTTCTGGAATCAGTTCCTTGCTTTGGCAGTCCAGGGCAAGTCACCATGTCCACACCGTTAAAAGACAACCACAGCAACAAGACTCAGAACCTGGGCCTACAGACTCAAAATTGCAGGTTCTGTGTTATGACACTAAAAACTACAGGGTAGATGTTCCTGCTTGGGTTGAAGCTCAGGCCCTGAATCCCAAGGAGCAGTGAGTTAAGAGCCATCGCAGGGATTATACCTGTAGACCGCAGACACCGTTGACTGAACCCAAAGGTGCAAACCCAGGTTCAGAGACTTCCAGCCGCAGAATATTTTATTTTGGCAGCACAGACGCGCGGAACCCCAGTTTACCACAGCACTGATGCGTGTGCTGAAATCGAGAGGGCTCAGCACCTGCTCCGATGCTTTGCTAAACTGATGTTGAACCACCTATCTGAGATACTGGGCAGGCCCCTGAACACAGTGTTTAGTGTCTCACAGACCCCTGCATGACAAAGCTGGGCCCTTACCCCCATTGCACCCATGAGGAACTGAGGCACCAAGTAACCTGTCCACACAAGAGCTGGGAATCCCTCACTGGGATTTGAATTCAGGCGTTAACTAGCACCATGACACTGGCCCATCCTTCCTCTTTCCACCCTGATCTCTTTGTGCCTCAGCCCCGTTTTGTAAAATGGAAGAATCTCTCTCTCCCTTCTAGGATAAATCACAATATGTTTTGTTAGAGGCCCAGATGTTACAGTGGCAAGGGCCATGTGGAAGTGTGGCCTGATGGAAAGCCATAGCCCCACTGATCATCAAGTGAGTGAGCCAATTGCAAGCAAATAGAATTTAGGGCACAGATCTCCTGTGATGGCTGGTATTGGCAGCATTCCCCGCAGACAGAAACACAACATGTGGTAGAGACGTGCTTTTGGGGAAATGGTCATGCCACTAGCCACACTGCTGAGAGCAATCAATCACAGGGTTTTTGCTGGAGGAATCTTTTGATTGCTGTAGTATTTTTACAGTTGATGCCACTGGTCAGCTCCCTGCTGTCTGTGCCCTGAGTCTCTCAAAATAGATTAGAAGAGTGCAATCCGATGCAGCCACTGTGCATGTTTTGGCTGAGCTGCCCCTTCGAGGCTCTTCCCAATTGCTACAAACAGATTTTAAAATCCCCCTGAAATTAAATCCTGATACCACTTGTGAGACAGCAGGGCCTCCTCCTCTGGAAGCAGATTTGGCTCTGGTCAGTATAATAAAGCCATGACCTTCATGGCGACCCACGCATGAATCCATAAATAATTAGACTGACACTAAAACACATGACAAGGGGTTTGTTTAAGTTCTAGGAATTTGCTCTTCTCAGTGTCCCATTCACAGTAATCCCCACACAATGTAGTTAGCAGCTCTCCTCATTAGCCTGGCCAAGGCTGTCCACTTAGTCACTTACAGCCACATTTTCACTAGGGCTCAGCACACCTGGAAACTATCCATAAGTTACACAATGGGAACTGCTGGGCACTGAGTGCTTTAAAATGCAGATGAGAGGCCACATCCTACAAGGAGTGGAACCCCTCTGTGCAACGCCAGCTCAGGGAGTCTCAATCCCCTAACACAGATATTACACATGGGCCAGATTTCAAGCCCACAGAATCATACCCAAAAGGAAGGGAGCTTTAAAAACAAACCTCTAGAAGAGACAAGACAATACTATCTCCAGGATGCATTCCAAAACCTCTCTTTAGAAAAGCCTTTCCATCATAAAATACAACAAAACCCCCTTGTCCCACCCACATCTCCATCCTGAAACTCAAGCATCCCAACCCTGACATCTCCTTCTTCCCCTGAATTCTAACCCTGATGCCCTCTTCTGATCCCCACAAACTCTACCTTAAGGAGAAATATTACCCTGAAATGGGAGACATGACAGAGACTCCATGAAGTCCACCACGGCCGTCGTGACTTACTGATTTTACATAGGAAGGCCCCCTAATACTACGGTGATGAGCAGCACTACCTAATCCTAACACAGATAAAGATACCTGATGAACAAAAGCATCCAGAAGTCATTATCTTTTCCTTCTTCTATAACCCAGGGCCCAGTTCTGATTTTGCTCAAGGACAAGTCTCAAATCATAGACTCAAAGGTTCTAAGGTCAGAAGGGACCAATATGATCATCTAGCATGATCTCTTATACAACATCAATCCCTTGACAATAGGGTTTGGATAGGCTCCTTTGTCTTCAAGCCCTTGGAGCAGCACCTTTCCACAAGTGTACCACCACTGATTTTGCTGTGGTCACTCCAGATTTACACTGGTGTCAGGAAGATCAGAATCAGGCCCCAAAGTCGACAACTTTGTAAGTGGCCAGTGATTTTTGGGTGCCCACTGCGAGACAAATGGAGCACAGAATCTTCGCCCTCAGACATGCTGGGATCCTGTAGCTCCCATTAACTTCAGCTGGAATTGTGGGAGCTCAGCCCTCTGAATCACAGGCCTTCAACATCCCTAGGAACCCAGGGAACTGTTTGGCTCATAGCAGTCAAAGCCTCATCCCCTAACTAAGCAAACCCAATTCAGCAGTGACATACTTTATAAATGACTATCAGAAGACACAACAGCGGTGACACGAGTTACTGAATAGCTGCTCTTGTTTCCAATTAAGTTACCAAATAGTTTCCACTAAAATACAACAAAGCAGCCCCTGGTCTCCAAGTCAATAACCTCTAGCCTTAGTGAACTTGTTAGAGCTATTTTCCTCTCCACAAAATACAGGCAAACATATGCCCCAAGGAAACAAATTTAGAACGATGAAGCACAAGCGTTGTCTAGCGTTCTCTCTCTGGGCTCTTTGAAGTTGCCATCAGTGTATTCTCAGATACCATGTTTGCCAGAATGAGAGTGAGATTATCACATTAAACTTTAGAAGTCTTACTTCAAAAGGAGTGCCAGCTAATGTTCCTTACTAAATGAACCCCAGACTAAATTTCCTTATAGTTGTTTTTTGTGTCTTACCCATTTAAGGAGAGGCAAAGCCAAGAAAGAGCACTTACACATGGCCAGGAATACAGCTTTTATTTTCTAGCTGCAGGGGAAAAAAAAGGAAAAGATGTGTTTACTAGAAATTACTTCTGTACATGAAGTGCTATGATACACCTGTTAGTCACAGGACATTGCTCTCTGCCACCTGTGAGTCCATAAAGGAGGGGACAGGCAGTGCGCACGATACTGACTTTCTAGCCCACACAAACTCAAGTGCCACATTTGAAACAGTTCTACGATTTCCACCACATGTGTCGTTTGTAACTGTAGACAGTCAGCCTCACTTTGAATCAGGCAGCCGTGACCAACTAAGGACTGCAGGCGCCGAAAAGCAACGATAGCAACAATTCACCGCCCCTGGAATTGCCGATAATACAATGGTGATGCAATCAACAGAGCATCAGCAGCTCTCCTAGCCCTGCAAATTGCTGACTGAGGCTGCGGCCACTTTTATCAGGGCATCATGATCCTTGCTTGTAACAGGAAGGAATCCAATCTGGGGCTGAACAGGCAAGGTGAATGCTCACAAGGGAACCTTGTTAGGAATTAACTTGTTGCTGCGGCTCCTTCACCAAATGTGACTTTGTAATTCCTCAGCACATGTGGTTCTCCATGGACTGATAACCACAGTTCTGCCACTAACCTACTGAATGACCTTGGCCATGTCCCTTTCCACTCTCTGCCTCTTTGCCCTCCCACCCTTGCTTATTCAGATTGCAGGCTCTTTGGAGTAGGGACAGGCTCTGCACAGCTGTCTGGAACAGGTAGATTGGGGTACCCCAGTGCTTCTATAATACCAGCCCATAAAATGTAAAGTAAATATTTAATGATGTAAACTGTGTGTCATTTAATATCCAGTTCTAAATTGTATCAGGTACAGATACTTATGCTGGAATTTATTTAAGTCCACATTTGCATCTATTTAGAATCATTCTCTTAAAAATAAATTCATTGTTTTTTTTAAGATGTACTCTCTCTCTCTCTCTCTCACACACACACACACACACACACACACCAAAATGAAATCTGCCAAACAAATCAGGCCCCAAAAATCAAGAGATTAAACCTAAAGGGTTTGTATTATTTAGATTTCCCTTCTGATTTCTGAGCTATCAGGGTTCATACTTCCAAGCTTCTCACTACAACCATGAGGCCTAGACACACACTGACACTAAAGCTGAAAGTGTCCTGTTACCACATGTCTCCAAGAACTCAAGCTTTAAGGAAAACACCAATCATCATGAAATGTCTGATAACACCTTGAGAGCTGGGGACATCACTCACACTCCTGTGGATTCCTTCGCAGGACTGGAGACCATATCAGTAACAGAGACTTTTGATCCTGAGAACAAATTCTTGCATATTCTCCTGTCCTGCAGACTGCCTGATACATTAATCCATGAGGCAGAGGAAAACTAGCCTTGAAACACAAACCAATTCCCACATCCTAACAAGATGGGAGAATCAAACTGACAAACAGTAACCCTTTCCCAACTGAAGCACAGCAAATATAAGATCAAAGGGGCTAATCATTTTAAAAATTGTTTTCCAACAGATTTTTTTTACAATGTACTTACTAACAGATTTTTGATGATTAAATGGCTAATCTTTTTTTAAATACTAATTTTTGCAACTAATTCGTATGAGCTGCCTCTAGGATTAGACCAAAAAGAAATGGGATGCTTTACTTCTAAACAAAATTTGATAAAAATATTTTCACATATTTTCTTTGTTTTTGTGAAGGTCGTATGGATTTCTCTCCATTATTACAGGATTTTATGTATTAGCTGAGGTAAACATTATAAACATCATCCAATAAACAAGATCAGCACAATGAACAATGCCTATTAAGGACCTACGTCAGGGAAACACTTAAGCATATGCGTCATTTAAAGCAGGTGCCTAATCCTTCCAATTTCAGCGGGAATTAACTACCCACCTAAATGCTTTCCCTGTCTTGCCAACTCCTGCAATGTTAATCAAAACATCTTGTGATACTTGGTGTTTTTTACTTAAAGCCCCAGCCCTGAGAGACAAGTGATAATGTGCGAATTTCAGCTTCCGTTTAGAAAAAGACCACAGGCAAACTCCTCAGTGGATATAACTTGACACGGAACTAGGACCATTTGGTCTAAGGGAGGATCTACCCTATGTTTTCTGCCCCCATGGCTTTTGCTGCCATCATGCTGTTCACTCTGCTTGTGTGTCAAACCCTTACACCTGTCCTGTATCTGTCTGGCCTGATTAGACAGTACTATCTTGTCATTCCCTTGTACTTCCCCACCTGTCTATATCCTTCTGTTTTCTCCTCTTAGACTGTGAACTCTTCAGGGCAGGGGCTGTCCTTTTGTTCTGTCTGTACAGCACCTAGCGCCATGGGGTCCTGGGTCATGGCGAGGATTGGAGGGCACTATGACAACACAAACAAACAATAATGAAAAACACTAATGAAAAAGCTGACTCTAGCAGCTGAAAAGACAGATGACAAATAGAAGGAATCCCAAATTTATATGGTCTTTTAAAATCTCCTGCCTTTGAATCCAATCTCAGGATTCTGGTGGGGGACTGACTTGTGATTTTTGAACATTCAGGGTTGGTGGTACTGCTTTCTTGAATCAGGACCCAGGGTGGTAAGCTTCTCCTTTGTAACGGCATCCCAGGCTTTACATGACAGCATCCTTTTCAGAAAAAGATGTTCAAATGAATGCAAGAAAAATAAACTGGTCAAGCAATTTGCTTCCTGGATGTCCTGACTATGTGCCACACTTCAGCATTAGTGAGCTCTGGCATTCAGTGTTCTGTGCAGGGCAGCGTATCATCTTAGTGTTTACGGACGCTTCGCTGGCTGACAAGCCCATCTGCTAATCCTGGAAGCAGTAATTTTTCCCAAAGACAGTACAAAGAGAGAGAGGAAGAAATAATTCATTTTGTTTGAGCTGCACAGCAGACACATTGTCATGTCATCACTCTGACAGCCCCATAATACAAACACAGACACTTGTTAGCAGCCTCAGCCCAACATGATCAAAGAGCCGTTTCATTCAGCAGGAGGGAAAAAGAACTAAATCAAAGTCTTTGCTTATCTTTTTTTATGAAAGAAACTTGTGAAAAATGCTTCCTGCAATGCAATTAGAAACCAGCATCTGAACTACTTACTGTACGGGCGACAATCTCTCTGCTGGGCTTGTTACTATCTTTATCCTGGTGCTATAAATGCAAGCAGGTGGCACCAGAGCTTAACGGGCCCTCAAATAACTGCCACCCCATCACCACTCAACTGAGGAATTTAATTACTTTGGATCAAGCTTTTCTGTTAAACAGACAGGTTATTTGAATCTATTTGTGAAGCTGTGTGTCCTTTGAGGGGGCTGAGGAAAAACAAGAAAAGAGGAATGCTGATTGTCAGACCGGACCAGAGCCTTTCAGAGCACGAAGTGAGAAGCTCTGCAGTTATATGCCAACCTGCCCACTTCTCTTGAGTTTGGCTAGGTACCACAACATGCCTGTCCATAAATTGGGTGTTCTCCTTCCCCAGATGTATCAGTACATCCACAAAGGATGGTACAGGATCACAAGCTGTTCAGAGAAGGGCAGAGAATCTACAAAGCAAATAATCTGAACAATGCAGGAAGTGGATATCTGATTCATTGTCTAGCTACCAAACTTCTGGGGCAACCATTCTAGCAAAGGCACAGCAGCATGAGAAGGCAAGGAAAAGTGAAGACTGCACCCAGAGTGAATTTAAGCTCTTCTAGCTCAATGAACCCTCTCATCCTTCCACCCTCTCTAGCACATAGCTCCTTCCCCTTCTTGCTGAACAGAAACAAAAGGCAACCAAGCCCAAAACACGAGGCCCTCCTCCTCCTCAAGCAGCCATGGGTATCCTGTTGGTGCAGCTGAGATGTTCAGAAAAACATGTGAAAGTGAATATTGCATTATGGTGATGAAATTCCAATCAGGATTGATACAGACAGCCTGAATTCAAACATACTCCAAACAGATCCCTAGAGCTAAATAAAAACCCCCTTCTTCTCTCCTTAGCACGGGACTCATCACCGCCCTTAACAAGTACCGGTAAGCTATTAACAGAGGAGCCAAGAGCAATGAGGGATGCAACAGCTTCTAGCAGTTGTGGCTTAGAGAAACACAGGATATTTATTAAATACCCCCCTATTAAATCAGAACTAATTTTACCAAGCCTAGGCAGAGATGTCTGTCATACAGAGAGACATCACTTTAGCTAAGAGATGGTCTCCCCTGTCGCTTCCCACAAGGCAGAACTGATATATTATTTTCCTTTTAATGGGCTTTATTCCATTTTTAACAGTTTTTTTACAGATTCAGTAGACAAATTCTCACAGCTTCCTGGTGGTGTATTGAAAATCTTTATTATTTGTACGGTCACACCTAAAGGACCCAGCCCTGGTACAAGGCACTGTAGAGAGACAGAGACGGTGCCTGCTCCAGGGAGCTCGCTGTCTAAGCCAGTTTTCAAATTTTTTTTTCTTGGGACCGAGTTGAAAAAAAATCAATTTATGTCCACAACCCAACAATTACACCTTCAAGCAATGCCTTCCAGGCTTTTGGTGGCAGCAGCACAGAGGTGCTGCAACCCAGTACGTGAGGGTCTGTGACCTGTACTGGGTCCTCCCCATGGTTTGAAAACCAGTGGTCTAAGCAGATCAAACAGAATAAGGGTGGGGATTGGGGAGAAGACAGACACAAAGAAGAAAAAGAGCATGTCTGAAGAGAGCCATCAGAGAAGAGAATTGGCTCCCCCGAGTCCCAGCCCAGTGGTCTGCACAATGGCTCACGCTGCCCTCTTCTTCTCATGCAGTTCATTTTTTGCCATCCCTACCACAGTTAGGAGGAGAGAGATGATGCGGGAACACTGAAGGAGCTTACTCATCCATTATATATGTGGGAGAGTGGAACAGTCTCACAATATTCCCTGAGTCATCTTCTCAAGGTCACTACCACAGGTGATGGCCACAGGAAGAGGCATCAAACCACTTCCACAGCCACTCCCTCCAGCATGTTACTGTTATGGATCTGTTACATTGCCAGCAAGGTGTTGAGCTATTTATAAACCAGCCTGATCAACTGGTTGAACTGGGAGGCAGGAGACTCGTTAAATGAAGAAGGGCAAAAGTAGCAACAAATCTTCACCCCACCAGAGCCTGACAGTTCACTGGATCATCAAGTTCAAGACTAGAAGTGATCAATATGAACATCGGGAGGGATGCTGAACACAAGTCACAGAATTTTGCCCTCTGCCAGACTGTCTTTGTGACCCAGAGCAGGTCCTGGAGGTCTGAAATCAAGAAATCAATCACTTTCAGCAGATGCCTGAGTGCTTTCCTGAACCTGATTCTTTGTGTCTCCATGCTACAGATCCCAATTTCTGCAGATGAGATGATAATAGAACTCCTTCTTTACCCCCTCCTTTGATCTGCCTTGTCTATTTCAGCTGCAGTCTTTGTCTTGGTGAAGGTTATGGGCCTGTTACAGGAATGGATGAGTGAAGTTCTATTGCCTGCAGGAGGTCAGACTAGATGATCATGATAGTCACTTCTAGTCTTAATCAGGGTGTACTGAAAACTTGAAATTACAAGCTCCCACTTCAATTTTTAAGTTCCAAAGGGGCAGCCATGTTAGTCTTGTTCAGTAAAACATACAAGGAGTCCTGCGGCACTTAAAGACTAACAAATTTATTTATTGTATGAGCTTTCGTGGGAGAAAATCCCACTTCATTGGTGAGATTTTCTCCCACAAAAGCTTATGCAATAAATAAATTTAGTAGTCTTTTAAGTGCCAGAGGTCTCCTTGTTTGTTTCAATTTGCAAGTGTCTTCCCAGTTCTGCTTGCAGACTGGGTGCTCTGAAGGAATCATGTGATCAGACTCAGTCATAGCCAGCCAGCCTAAGGGGAGAGTTATGCCTCTCTGCCCTAGGGAGCAGCCTGCTTTCTGTTTGGAGGTTTCCTGTTTTCATTTTAAAGTCTACAGTTGCATCCTTCCAGCTCGTGTATTTTTATTTTTATAACTTTCCTATATGTATGTCATGAATATGCACCTAGACAGTGGAGAACCGATCTGTGCCCCTGGCCTCTAGGAGCCACTTTCAATATAGCCACAACAATGCATCATTCGAGACACCCTCCTCTGGACCCACCACAGAAACCCTGATTCAAATGTCTTTGGAACAACAGATGCTGCTTTCCCCTGCAGGTCAGTTTCACACAAACCAAGTGCGGGAAACATTCTGCAGTTTCATGGGAATCCCCTATGTCCCAGAGAGGACATCTGACTTATAAATGTCTTCACCCCACCCCTGGAGTGGTCACTGCAGTGGCAGTTCTTACTCATTTTCTGGTGCTGTATTACAGCAAGAGGCTAAATCCACCCTATCCACTGCTTTTATCATCTGCAACTTGGGAGCCTCAGGGTCACTAGAACGTCTCTCGTATACCCTGCAGTGCAAGAACTCTGCTGCTTCTGCTACTCTTGTGCTGGCTGTCTCACGGATCCTATGCCGGCTGCTAATGTATGCTGGCTACCTGCCAGGCCCCAAGGGGGGTATTTGTCTAAGCCAAGTAATGATGGTGTTTGTGCACATCTAGTGGAATTATTAAACCTTCCAGGCCATGACGGAATCCTTCAGGTGTCTGAGGGGCTGTGCAGCAATTCTCGCTGTGGAGAGCCAGTGAAATATTCATGTTTCCTTAAAGGGATATGGTGTGGATTTTTACATAGCAGAGCCAGCACAGTCTGCTCCCTCCCCATAACTGCCGCGGGCTCCACAGTACAGCATCCCTGTACTGGGGCACATGACTTACAAAGACTGAAGGAACTTGGCTTATTTAGTCTAAAGAAGAGAAGATTGAGGGGGGTATTTGATAACTACCTTAAGCTACATGAAAGGGTGCTCCAAAGAGGAGGGAGCTAAGCTATTCTCAGTGGTGACAAAGGATAGAACAAGGAGCAATAGTTTCAAGATGCAGATGGGGAGGTCTAGGTTGGATATTAGGATATCTTTTTCACTAAGAGAGTGGTGAAGCACTAGAATGGGCTGCGTAGGGAAGTGGTGGAATCTCCATCTTTGGAAACTTTTAAGACCCAGTTGGATAAAACCTTGGCTGGGATGATTTAGCGGGAGTAGTCCTGCTTTTAGCATGGGGTTGGACTAGATAGGTTCATGAAGTCCCTTCCAGCCCTAATATTCTATGATTCCCATAACTCTTGCTTACCCCCCAGCACAGTGCACCCCACAACCCTAGGAACTTGTGAGAGGATATGACTGAAGAGTTTGAAATTCTAAGAAGAGTTGAAAATCAATGATTGATTGCCCATGTTTGCCCCACAACCCATGAGATGACAAATAACAGTTACCCAGGAGTCTGTCAGGGAGAGATAATGTGGACTGGGGAGGCAGAGGGGAGGATTAAGAATGGGATGTCTAAGAAAACCCATGGTGCTCAGCCCTAGAGCTGCCTGGGACATGTGTCACGCTCCATCATGAGACAGCAGACCCTTTGTTCCAGCACCCATTAGTATCATCCCAGTGCTACTTGAAACATCCTGGGCCCCTATTTACCCCCCAGAGCCTCCGGCTCCTGGTTTACACCAGCCAGCTCTTCTGTATCTCCATGCTTCATTTCTAGGGAGAATGAAATGTTTACAATTTTCTTTTTCTCAGTGACCAAATACAGAAAGAAAAAAGAAACAGGGAAGACCTCCCAACTTCCAGCAAATAACACTGAACAGACAAAAAGCAGGAACAATTTTGAACATTTTTACCTAAAAAATTCTGTGCCGCTTTTAAACCAGCTCCACTGAAACTGCACATAATCCCCACAGCCCTAAGTCAGGGAAGGCAATTGTCACACACTTAAGACCACACCAGTCAAGAGGGGACTTTTCAATGCCCCTGTGGAGAAGTGGGAACCTTACTTAAGGGAAGACACAGGTGTTGACCCTCTTTCTTTTCTATTCGGGTGATGGAACACAGGTGGGTGATATGGGGTACAGCCACTAGGCGGAAGGGGGGTAGTGTTTAGGGAGCCTGTACCTGGGACCCCCCGCTGGTCACACTGGATTCAGCTGGTTGGACCAGGGGGCGGAGAGGTAGGCAGAGCAAGGAGGGGAACAAAGGACCAAGGGGAAGGAGGGAAAAAGGGGAAATGGAGGGTCCAAGAGACAGGACCCTGCCATGGGGTGTAGCCCTAATCCCCTGGGGGTTTCACTCCTGGTTGTTCTGATGATGCCGATACCAACTGTCCTTGCTGCTGTATGATCTGGTGTGCTAATAAACCCCTCTGACTGCCACACTGGCTGAGAGTCGCCGCTGATTGGGATGGCTGGGACCCTCCTGGAGGGAGGAAAACCCCTCCACAGGAGACCAGACAGAGCAAGGATCGGACCCTCTGAGCCTGGAGTTGGGAGCTGGTTGCACAGTAGCGTGGAGTCCCGAGTTCTGGACAGGAGAAGACACCACCGTAGCAGAGTCCTGACTGGCTGTGAACAGAGGGGATCCAAGAGGCTTGTCTGGGGTCTCCATCACAGCCCCATGAATCGAACCTCAGATTTACACAATCCCTTCACCCCCAAATGTCTAGTGAAATCACACAGCAAGAATGCTGGCCTTTTGCCTCAATTCATTTCCAGTTCACTTGAAAAGCCAAGTGAATCTCTGTACTACTAAGAAGCTGTCATCAAGAAGCAGGGAGATGAAATGGGGCAGATGATAATTAATTGTCCACGTCTTTCAATGTCTCCTGGATATGGGTTAATAAATTTATACATTGCACTTTGGCTAGAAGATAAAAGAAAGGGGAGGGAATTAAAAACCCTCGTTTAATCAGTAAAATAATTCCAGTCTGAATTAATCTTCTGTGCTCTCCATGTTGTCTCAGCTTGCTCAATTTATTTCCAAATATAGTATTTCTAACTCCCTTCTGGGACTGGCTTTATCCATCCTCTTTTTTTCTGGCCAGAACACATACTAGCTAGAATAAGGAATACCTAAGCACCATGTGTGTGCTCATTCAGCTAGCAAAGGTTACCAATCCAAGAGGAAAAGCCGGGGTGGGTGTTCAATTAAACTGGAAAACCTTAGCTAAATGCAGGCCAAAAGGAAGTGAGAATTAGCTGGTAATGCAGGGTCTCTAATATCTGGGTTTGGGCAACACCATTTAACAGTTCAGTTTTCATGTTTAAAAGGTCTGTATTCATGAAAAGCTACTTGTCTCCCTGCCACAAAAAATGTGTGGCCATTCACTACAACAAGGCAGCATTCACAGCACACCTGCACTCCAATTCTCCCTGCTGTACTGCCTGCCCCTGCAGACCATCTTCAAGCTGGTTGCACTGAAGCACCAAAAAAGCCACAGCAGGCTTGTAATTTAACACAAACTTTTCAAGTTCAATCTCAAATGTGAGCAGGGGTCAGGTGGGGAAAGCAAGACCCAGGAGCTATGGTAGCAGGAGATTTACCAATATCCAATCTACATTTTTTGCTCTGCTCAACACTCCATTCTATTTATGCTTACCCCAAGAGCTCTGTAGACCCCCAGAAACAAGTCCTCTCTTTCTTCTAAGAGCTGGCCTTAACCTGGGACTCAATTGAACTGTAACTGGATTCCATATGCAATGAATTTGTTTCCACTCCAGTGGTTCCCAACATTTTTGCTGCCATGGCACACCTTGCTATCTTTAATTAATTTGAGGCACACCACCATATAGCTTCCAAATGAACTCATGAAAATTCACAAGCCAATGAGCCAATCCAGAGCTCTTTGAGTAGTTTTTCAAAAAGTTTTGTGCCACACCTGTGTGCCATGACACGCTCGTTGGGAAACACTGTTCTACTCAATAGATAGTATCACTGGTATACCTGGTTACTGGTCACTCTGAAAGGCAGTGTGACCTAATGAGCAGAGCACTAACCAAGATCCAGAATACCTGGGTTGCATGCCCAGCTCTGGCACCATTTGGATGACCTTGGGAATCACTTCTTTCCCTCTGCACACCTTGTTTGCTTTCCACCCTTTATTTGTTTCATTTGTAAGCTCTTTGGAGCTGGGACTGTCTCATCACATTGGAGCTTTAGGGCCTACCATAACACTACTCCTAACAGCTCCATTTAGTATAGCCTGTTGACTTATCAGATTTCTAACACCAAAAGCCCCTCATTTCCTTGCCTCATGGCTGATGAGCCTTTTCAAGTCTAGTGAAAATGCCTGCTCACATCTTGCCAACTCATTTGAGGTGGCTCATTAAAAAGCAATTATTGAGCCTTGCCAGCAAGTGCAAGGCACTGCCCACACCAGTCTGCTGGCTATTTGTGTTCAGCCATCCTGGAAACTCTTTGTGAGCCTGAATGCCTTTGCCATTAGAATACCAAACCAAGTGCAACTGGGGCAGACATCCTTGGCTGGGGCAAGCAAGGGATGGGTTCCAGGCACATCACAGGCTGTTTGTAGGATGAAATCAATCTGCAGATCCCTGTTGATCTAGTCCCACCAGATGCTTGCAAAGCATCTCCAGAGCAGACAGTACAACCTGCTGAGTGGGGGGCCAGGGGCCGCCACAGCACTGTGCCTCCAGGTGGTTCAGTGACACGCACACCTCCACAGACTGGGCCTTGTGCAGGGAGTGCTTGGGCAGTGCTTCTCTCTGGGAACCACCCAGCTGAAGGAAGGGGGACCCACAGCACACAAACCAGCACTCTGTTCCACCAGCATCTCCACAGAAGCAACATGCTTCTGTCCTGAATTGCTGCAAAGCTTCTGGGTCTGTGCAAACTCGAGGCAGCATGCCTCCTATGTTTGGGCTGTCTTTGGAGTCTCAGGTGGTGTGGAGCTGTGCAGAGCTTGGCTGAGCTCCACTCAAACCACACCCTCTCCCCTTGGGCACTGTGGGACCCCAACACGATGACTGGCAATGGCAAGCAGGGCTCACCACCTCCTTTCTTGGCCCAGCCCCAGGGCTTCACTGGTAATGAAAAAAGGGCTAGGGCTCAAGCAGATTTTTGATATTCATAACTGAGAGGCACCAAGCCTGAGGCTGCTGGGGCTCTGAACTGCCAGACCCAGGGGTGCTTTGGCAAACTAAGACCTCCCAGGCCAACATGTGTGATGTCACACTTGCTGCGCTGTGATGTCACAGACATGGGACTGTGCACGACTAAGGTAGGAGGAGGAAGTGGCTGAGCAGACACAGAGGCTCATGCAGATCCACCCACACGTTCCCAATGAGCAGCAGTGCAGGAGAACGGCTATTCAGTCCATGCCATCTGGGCATGACAGGGATAGTCTCTGCAGAGGGAACAATCTCTCCCACAGTCTGCTGCTGAGCTGCTCATCAGCCAGCAGGAAGGAGCAGCCTGAATGCTGGGACAGCAATAGGCCGCCCAGGACTGTGCGTGTGTTACACATGACAGGAGCCTGCCTGAAGCGAGGTTGCTCACAAGCCGTGCTCCACGTCCTGGGATGCACTAACACTAGGGAGCATTGCCTGCCTGAGCCAAGGGTCTACACCAGTTCATCAGCGGGCACAATGCCACCCGCACAGTCAAGAATGGGTGCAGGCAGCCAAGAAATAATCATGCAAAATGCATCTGACGTGTGTGCTCCAGACAGGCATCCCAGCTGGGAATCCCAAACCCAAAACCACTGCGGAGGCTTGAAGAGACACTTTGCACTTGCCTAAATGGGGGAAACTGGAGGGATCAGGGGAGGAGGGGACAACTCATGTGGCAAGCCCTTTTCTGTTGGTCAAAGCTAATGTGCTTGCTAGTCTCAAGCCCAGCAGCTCTGGCAGGGGTGGAATTACTGAAGGGCACATGGGAATGTTAACAGAAGGGAAACCGACAGGTGGATGCAGACACCTGCCTCCAAGGAAAGCCTCACATGTGAGGACGAGGACATCTACAGATCACTACTCTGCCCACAAGGGGACCATGCTGAGCAGGGTCAACCAAGGGCTCCACCGAAGGCCACACACCTTGAACTGGCCCACAGCTACCAGCCACTCAGCAGGGGCCTTTGTGTAGGTGAGTACGGGGCTGGACAAGCTGCAGTGCTGAGGTGATTAGCCATGCCCGAGTCACAGACATGGGCAGCAGCCCCCAAAAAACAGGAGGTAACAGGGAGAATCCAACAGAGCCCAGAAGGAGAGGGCTGTCTCAACTGCCCATCAGAGGGGACATGAAGGATTTCATCATTAAGAAAACACTTTAAGGCTGGGCCTGAAAACACAGCCCTGAGTCAACTCCACAAACAGCCTTTGATGGCACAGCTACCCCTCTGGAACTTGTCACCTTTTTTGGGTGAGATTTCATGTGTGGCAGATGTAGCAGATTAAAAATTATGATTTCCACAGCAATTGTGTGTTGATTCTGATTCACAATAACAATCTTGGAAGGAGGTATAACAAAGCACAGGACTGGAAGCTAGGACTTTTTGTGCTCCTAATCTCAGCTCCCATCACAACTTGCTCTGTGGCCTTGGTCAAACCACTTAACACCTCTGTCTTTTAGAGTGTGAGCTTGTTGTGGTAGGGCCTGAGTCATTTATGACTGGACTAGATCGAGAACATCTCAGATGCTTCCAGAAATGAGTACAAAATGAGATGAAATTGGCCTACTTGATAAATCATGATTTAAGGACTTTTATAACTCAGCCACAGATAAGATGGAGGCTTATTACAGGAGTGGGTGGGTGAGGTTTTGAGGCCTGCATTGTACAGGAAGTCAGCCTAGATCAGGAGTCTCAAACTCAAACCACCATAAGGGCCACATGAGGTCTAGTACAGGGCTGCATGAGGACTAGTATGTTAGCCCAAGGGCCACACCACTGAAACCTTTTCATGCAATGATGTTGCAAATATCAGTAACAATGGTTTCATTGAGGGCCGCAAGAAACAGCTTTAGGAGTCGCATGCGGCCCATGGGCTGTGCGTTTGAGACCCCTGGACTAGATGATCATACTGGTCTCTTCTGACCTTCGAGTCTAAATGACTCCCTCCTGCCTCCAATAGCCCCTCCCCACACTGTTTGGCACTGCTGCTGCAGGGACATTTTGACTAAGAAAGCTTTTAATGTGGGGATCAGCGCACAGGAGACACAGCTGACCGCTGTTCAACATTGGAGGTAGGAGCAAAAGTGGCACAGAGCAGAAATCATGGAGGTCCCCTTTAATTCTCTGGCCTCCACGCTGCCAGTAAATGCAGGGACAGCCCAGCTCACGCTGGGGGAGAAATTGGGGGCAGGGGGTGCGGCACTGGCATGGGGGGGGGGCAGGAGCTGGGGTCCAGGAGAGGTGTGGGAGCATTCCGAGGCCTCCAAATTATACTTAAACCCCTGCCTCTACATGATCAGACAGTAAATTTGCAAAACTGAGATGCTGGGAGAACACTTATTTGGAGCCCCTATCTTGGAGCATGTTTTATGCTCAACTCCCTGCTGAGTGATTCTCCTTCTGCCACCGCTTAGCAGAAGGTTTTCTGCTTGGGTGTATGAGCCAGACAGCTGTCACTCCAACCCCACAGATAGGCTATTCACTCCACAAATTATTTGGGAGATTTTTACTACAAATGAAAGAATTTCAATAAAAAAAACCACGCTTTTCTTTAATAGTTTTCAGGCATTCATAAAACAGGTTTCAGCAGTCAAACAAAGGACATTTTTCAGGGATTTTCTTAGGTGGGAGGGCGAGGGAACCTTTCAAGGAAACCCAAACACTGTAAAGAAAATGGATATTTTCTGCATCAATTTCAGTGCTGATGCAAAAGCCAGTTTTCATCTAAACACACTTCTAGTGGAAAATGTTGACCTGTCCCACTTTTAGCCCCAAATGCTCCCACTGGGTTACAGTTCTTAAAAGAAAAAAAAATCATAAGATTATCAATCAAAAGGACTTCTTAGAAATAAACGGCCTTGACCAGATCTGGGTAAAAAGCATATCAGCATTTTCAAAATAGTTTGCAAAATACTGCCATTGAAATTTCAAATTTCTGAATCTTTTCACCCCCTCTAGAAGCCAGCAAACTATAATTATGAAACACTTGCATCAGAACCAGAGGTGGCCTTAGGCAACTGGGAGCTCAAGGCAAAAGCCCTTTATGGGGCCCCCTTTAGGCCCCCACTGCTGCCCTCACTGGGGCCACAGTCCCCACTGCAGCCCTAACCACCCCCCCCAGTCTCATCTACCACGTGGGTGGGAGTGGGGGGAGCTGTGGACCACCAGGGCCAGAGGCTGCACTGCCTGCCTGGCCTCTCTGCAGCAGAGGTGGAGCAGCATTCCCCACCTACCCACACCTGGCCATGTCTCCCCTGCAGGAGGGAGGAGAGTGGCCAGTGTGCTGCAGCTTGCCAGGAGTCGCAACCCCCCCCCCGCACCCGGAGTGGCTCACTCCGAAGAGTTCGGGCCGCTTCACCCCAGCCACCCCAGGCCTGAATACAGGCTGCCTCACCCCCAGGCCCTTGACTGGGCCTATTCAGACCTGGGGCAGCCAGGGGCGAAGCAGCCCAAACTCTTCAGAGTGGGCCATGCCGGGGGGGCCACTCCTGGCAAGTTGCAGTGCACCAGCCACTTTCCTCCTTCTCCCAGAGGAGGTACGGCTGGCTGCGGGTAGGTGGGGAGTGCTGCTCCACCCTCACTGCAGAGAGACCAGGTGAACAGGCAGGCAGCGCAGCCTCTGGCCCTGGCAGTCTGCGGCCCCCAGCTCTCCCACCACCCAGTGAGCACAAGGATACGTGAAGCAGGCAACCACTACAGGGCCTCCTTACTACTCGGGGCCCTAGCCAGCCACCTGCTTCACTTACTCCAAAAGTCGACTCTGATCAGAACTTCAAACATTTTTGACGAACTTCATCTGCAGTACAACATATCAAAAACATAGAACACTGCCAATTTCAGACACTATACAGCTCAGCTCCACTGCAAATTAAACTGGGAGTGTCTGGTATTTAGGTAGGTTACAAAGGTTTGAATGGAGCTGGCTGGGGAGGAACTCCAAACGAGTCTTAAGCCTCAGAAACAAGAGGGCATGATGCAAAACTAAGGAATGACCAGGAGGTTACCGAAATGTTCATATGGACAGCTGACAATATTAGAACACCTCCTTTCCAAATTACCATCAATCCCAGGATCTCAAAGCACCTTAAAGATTCATTTACTAAACCTCCCTATATATTTGTGAGATGGGTGTTGTCTCTCTTGTGAGGAAACCGAGGCACAGAGAAAAAGACAGCAACCCACCCAGTACCAGGCAGAGAATATTTGACTAAAAGACAGGACAGACTCCTAAGTCCCTACGCTCTAGTCATTTGAACCTGGTCCTTCTTCAGAGCTGGCAGCAAAATCCAGGATTTTCAACTCCCTGTCCTTCTATCCTAACCTCAAGAGAACACTCCTTACTTAAGCATCAGGAGCAGAATCCGGGACTCCTGACTCCCAGCTTCTTACTTGAATCACAGAACCAGCAGGCTACCTTTTAAAATTAACTGTTATAGCTGGTCAGTATTTTTGAACAACATGTTGTTTTCTGTTTTGGTTTTTTTTTTCCCCTGTCCAAAATGCCAGTTCATCAAAGTCAAATTTTTCATGCAAATGCACTGGTTTCAACCAGTAAGTTTCCCCCATCTTCAAAGCATCCGACAAAGTGGAATTTTCTCCCATGAAAACTCATGTGATAAATAAATTTGTTAGTCTGTAAGTGCCACAGGACTCCTTGCTGGTTTCAACCAAACTTTCATCAAGGTTTCTCATCATGGAATGACAGGTGGGGGTGGAAAAGAGAAGAACCACCAAACAACTAACTGCCTATTGGTTAGGGCACTCAACTGAGAGGTGGATAAGTAAGAGTCAAACCTCTACTCCAAACCAAGCAGATCACAGACTTGAACCTGGGTCCCCTGCCTCCCTGGTGAGTTCCTTAATCATTGGGCTATTCAGGGCCAGAAAGAACATGTCTAATAAAGAACGCTGGAAATCCTCAGGGCCATCACGCTGTAGAAAACGAAAGGCTGAAACCTCAGACTTTCTCAAAGGGAATTCTCATTTTCCAGCAGCACAAACAGCAGCAAACTGTGTTCATGGCTTTACAAGAGGATCCCACTGTGCTAGCAGGCTCCCATGGGTCCCTAAATAAGGGAGGGGGTCAATCCTCATAGGGGCTTTGCCCCTGTTCAGATTTGATCTTGCAGCAGACTCTGGTCTGCCAACCAGTGCAATCTCATTCCCTGGGGGTCACACAGCCCCCACCTCCCCAAGTTGAGGAGCTGCCCTACACTTAGTCTGTGGTCTCTCTCCATCTCTGGGGGGTTCATTCTAGTCCCTTCCTCCTGCCAGGCCCAGGCATGAGCCATTTGTATCACACTGCTCTCTGGAGGGTCCTCCTTGCTCTCCCACTTGCTGAATGCTCAGTAAGTAGGTTAATTAAAAAGGGGGATGTGGGAGCCCCATTGCTGTTTGCTGAGACATGAGCAACCATTCATCCTCTCTCTTCCGGCTGGTTGAAGTGGTTCTAGCACCCCAAGAGCAGCACGGCCCACTGTGCACTCCCCCAGCAAGAGGCAAACCTTACTGCCACCATGCAGATCTGAAACAGGATGGGGGGGGACTCTCCCATGCCCATGGTCCCATGGTCACAGCAGCAAGGTGCTGGCAGGGAGGGAGCAGAATCCCAGAGTCATTGGTACCAGCCACTGCTCTTGCTGAAACGTCATCTACAAAGCCTGGAATAGAGCCCGGGAATCCTGATCTTCCCCATCCAACCTGCCAGAAGTCTTCCCTCTCCCAAACAACAGGACTAGTTCTTCATCACACTAGCTAGTAGACCACACAGCCCTCCTGGGGCAGCCCCCTGCTGTAACCCACTGATCTTCTAATCCACCTACAAGCAGGAAAACCACACCTAGAGCTCCAGCACCTGCCTCTGTGCTGTGGGACACATGTAGAAGTCACAGCAGTTCCTCAGTTAGTGCTTGGGGGCCCCG
This sequence comes from Podocnemis expansa, assembly GCA_007922195.1. NCBI lineage: Eukaryota > Metazoa > Chordata > Testudines > Podocnemididae > Podocnemis > Podocnemis expansa. The sequence goes on from ML681990.1 coordinate 19,688,263, forward strand.
CTGGGGTTGGCACCATCCACACACACAACAGAAAGACGACCCCCACCCACCCCCAAACTGCTCACTCTCCAATGACCAGAGAGACGACAAGCATGCACAGAGAGGGAGCACAAGGGAACAGCGGGACAACTCTATGCCGTGCTTGCTGCACACCAGCTGCATAGCCTCTGTGCTCCTATTGAAGGACCGCACCTCGGCTCCTGACAATGCCTCCTCCAGCGCTATTAATCAGCGCTCTTCTTTAAGGAGTCATCGCTAATTGAGCATCTCCAGAGGCTGTGGGTCGTGCACCGAGCCCGATGATCCATCTGGAGTTGAGAGCTACGGACACAAGAGCAGCTCTTTATTTCCTGCAGTCACGTCAGTTTCACATGATTAGAATGCAGGTTATGCACGTTCAGCAGCACACTTAATACCGTTTCAGAATCCGCCAGTGACTAAAGCAGCGGGTGAATTATTAGTGACTCAGTTGATAATTTTGCTCATCTTGTGGCTTTTTTTAGCATCACATGGACAGAGCTCACTCTGCTCTCCAATCCGAGGTCTGAGTCAGGCAGCAGGCTTGGACTTACACCTCCTCCTCCTCCTGGCTTGATCCTGGCTAGATTCACAGGTTAAGAAGTTTACTGATAGGAAAGCAAACAGAGAAGGAGAACGGCATGCGGGATGAGATGTGTACGTAACATTGCATACAAGACACAAGGGCATGGAAACTCCTTGTTGGGTGCACCCGTTCTTTGAAGGGATGGCAGCGTGCTCCATTCCATGCAGAGCAAGAAATGGCTGTGCACATTAGCTTTTGTGACATCTGACTTACACAACACTGCATGGCTGCTCTGGCCAAGGAGGCATCACTAGCAGCCTGCCCCAAGAAGCAGCTCCATAAACATGTACAATGTCTCCATAGCGCTAGACCAGGGGTCAGCAACCTTTGCCCAACCCCATACCAGCCCCTCCTCCTCAACCCTCAGAGTGTGCCAGCAGACCCCTCCACCAAAAAAAAAAAAGCATCTGCCACATGAAAAGTGTTGGCCATGGCTGGAGTTGGGGGGGGGGGGGGGGAAGGGGTTGTGGCTTCCGAGGCATGCCACTGAAAGAAGACACTAGCAGAAAGAAGCTGCTACGGCTGGCTTCTTCTGGCAGTGTGCCTCGGGATGGGTTACCAGAGAAAGAAGCCTCTTGGAGTGGCTCCTTCCAGCAGCAGCCACTACCAACAGAAGCCTGTCTGGGTAGCTTCTTTCTGTGGCATGCCTAGAGAACCCCTGCTGCAACCATCCCCAAAGAAAATAACTGGAGTGGCTTTCGGTATCAAGAGCAGCAATTTCAGTGGTGCCGTAGAGGGCACCACATGCTGCTCCAAACGGGCTCACAAGCCACCATTGGCACATGTGCCAGGGGTTGTCTATCCCTGTGCTAGACACACAACTCAGGATTTAGCAGCTCAATGGCTTCCCTGGCCTGTACCTTCTAAAACCAAGTGCTTTTATGTTGGGAAATAACATCACAGGAGAAGGATGCTCTTTGGGACTGGGACCATCCTTGCTACATGTCTGTGCAGCACCCAATGAACTAGGACACTGGTTTTGCTTGGGGCTGCTAGCTGCTCCCATGATATACAGAATAAAAGACATGACCCTCACCATGTATTGGACAGAGCTTGTCTCCAGTGAATTATTGCAGCCTTACACATCTTGTAGGGCTGGCAGACTGGACCCTGAAGTTGAAAGCAAGCCGAGCCACATAACTTTACTCAGTGCCACCAACTCTCACAATATTATCACAAATCTCCTGCTGTTTCTCTTAAACCCCCAGTTCCTGGAGTCAGGTGATTCCAAGAGACTCTCAGCTTTCATTTACAAGAAGCAGGACAGCTCCAGCCCTGTGTTTGTGGAGGAAAGCCTGACAGCAAGGCTCCTAAAAGGCTCAAAACCTGGAAGGCAAAGGATTTTCTCCCACAACAGCTCATGTGAAAAATAAATCTGTTAGTCTTTAAGTGCCACATGACTCCTTGGGTTTTTTTTGCTGGACTAGACTAACACAGCTATCCCTTTGGAAAGGAACAGAAGCCAACCAAGGTAAATTGTTTGCAAGCTTTCACGATTCTCAAGACAATCTCATGATTTTGGAATGCAGGATGTGAGCTCAGAGGTTCAAATGCAACAAACTTCAGCCTCCAGCCCCACAACAGCCTCTCACCAATCTACCTGCCACTCCGTTCCAGGAGAGACCTAAGGCATTGGGCAAAGGAGCCCAGGCAGCAGGGTGAGAGTTACAAAATATGCAGCTTTGCAAACTTCGCTTGCCACATTCACAGGATGTATTGTCCGGCCCAGGCAAACCTTCCAACAGACCACAGCTCTAAAGCAGACAGATTTGAAGGAAAACACTTGAGTCACCAGCATGGAACTTATGTGGTTCTGGTCCCAAAGTGCCCTGGATATTTAAAAATTCACTTTCCAAAGGGGCAGCCGTGTTAGTCTAGCAAAGTAAAAAAAAAAGCAAGGAGTCTTATGGCACTTGGACTGACAGATTTATCTATCTGTGAAGTGGGAACCTTACTTAAGGGAAGACACAGGTGTTGACCCTCTTTCTTTTCTATTCGGGTGATGGAACACAGGTGGGTGATAATGGGGTAGAGCCACTAGGGGGGCAGGAGAGTAGTGTTTAGAGAGCCTGTACCTGGGACCCCCCGCTGGTCACACTGGATTCAGCTGGTTGGACCAGGGGGTGGAGAGGTGGGCAGAGCAAGGAGGGGAACATAGGACCAAGGGAAATGGAGGGTCCAAGAGACAGGACCCTGCCATGGGGTGTAGCCCTAATCCCCTGGGGGTTTCACTCCTGGTTGTTCTGATGATGCCGATACCAACTGTCCTTGCTGCTGTATGATCTGGTGTGCTAATAAACCCTCTGACTGCCACACTGGCTGAGAGTCGCCGCTGATTGGGATGGCTGGGACCCTCCTGGAGGGAGGAAAACCCCTCCACGGGAGACCAGACAGAGCAAGGATCGGACCCTCTGAGCCTGGAGTTGGGAGCTGGCTGCACGGTAGCGTGGAGTCCCGAGTGCTGGACGGGAGGATTCCACCGTAGCAGAGTCCTGACTGGCTGTGGACAGAGGTGATCCAAGAGGCTTGTCTGGGGTCTCCATCACATTATCACAGGAGCTTTCATGGGAGAATAATGGAGATGGGTGGAGAGGGAATCAAAATGAGTATCTTCAAAAGAATATTTTGGGGAAAAGAAAAAAAATAAAAAATGTGCAAACCCCGTCGAATGACCCTGGCTGTCATTTTATCAATTTTGGAAGTCCTTCCGCTTATATTTCACCTACCTCCATTCAGAACTCAATTAAAAGAACAAAAAACAGAGCATTGATCGTTTTTAGTCATAAAATATGCCGTAATCCTCCAATTTGCCCTTCTGCACAATTCAGGCTGGAGAATTTCATCCTGCATCACTCATGCAGTTGGTCCTACATTACCTCTACTAAGCAAATGAATTGAGAGAAATGGAGCCATCTTTGCCACTCAATTTGCTGGGATACTCTAGCAGTGGAACATGGACAGAGAATACTGTGAGCATTTCTATCCACTCCCACAGAATGGGACTACACCTAGTAAACAGCATGAAAAGAATTCTGAAGGCAAGGGTGGTAACAGACACGCTTTCCAGTACAACAGGCAAAAACAGCAATAACACTAGTGTGTAGTGTATAGCCCTAAGGTGACCAGATGTCCTGATTTTATAGGACACTTGGAGCTTTTTCCTATATGGACTCCTATTGCCCCTTCACGCTACCCCAGCCTTGCCTGGCTCTTCACACTTGCTGTCTGTTCACCCTGTCAGTGTCACCACACCCTTACAGGGCCTTATGGACAGCTTGGGAAAGGGAGAGAAACTGCCTGTCTAGCTACTAATACTAACGTTCAATTGGCAATGTGATTAACAACTTGCAGGTTAACGAGGAAGCTGAGAAACCATGGAATTCTTCATTTCAGTACTAACAGTGAACGAGCCTTTGGCCACCTCTCCTGCTGTCCTGACATGCTGAGCACCGAGCCTCAGGTCTGAAAATACCCTACCCCAACCTGAACTAACAATCTTTTGGAACAGGAATTCTACCACGGAACAAGCTTGCGCCAGGGCAAACACGTTACACAGAGAGCCTTTGAATGGTGCCATTTATAACAGTATTATCAGGGACACACCGCGTTGGCCCAGCTTGTGCAAGGAATTGCACTGAGGCTAGAAGCAAAGATTCTGTGCATAGCCATGTTCTAGCAGGCTCACTAGAGCCAGGGTGACAAACACATACAGTGTCACTGGGAGCAGTCCCCACCTGGCTTGCTTTCCCTTTTTTAGGAAGCTATCAGTTTGTGGAATCCTCCTGGCAGCATCACCAAAAACTCCTGCAAGGTTATTTGATGTGAATGATTAATGCCCTGGAAGAGAATCCTCAGGAGATGCAGCACTAGCAAACAGCCATGAAGAAGACGCTTGGAAAGAGGCTGGACTCCCGAAAGAAGGGAACTGTGCTTAGCTGTCCAATATAGCTTTGTTTTCACTTTCTCTTTAATGACTTCCCAGCTGTTTTCCCATTTCAGTTGATAATGGGACTTCACTAGCTGGCTAGTTTTCAGAACTGCATGCCTTGATCAAGCCAAGGAAAATCAATTCCTCGCTCACTTCAAGTCTTTCTAAGATAGATGAGCCGAAAATTTTGCCTGCTTGAGCCAACTATTTATTCATTCTGGGATCCGATTTACTTTTGGCTTTTCTATAAATGGAGCCAAAGGTGCCCATTTAGTCATTTACTAAAAATCTTACCTTATTTTGGTTTATTTTTTGAAACATGCCTTCCTAACACGTTCTCAGTAGGCACACAGAGCTAAAATAGTGTTCTGATGGCCCTGGCCACAACACAGCCCCAGAACACTGAAGCACTGTTGCTGAGACGAAGTCTGGCTTTCTGGTCGGGACCATCGCTGCCCTGACCCGCTGCAGGGAACAGTCTGCAAAGCGACACAATGTTCAAGGAGATGCCTGAAGGCCTTAAAAGAGAGGCCAAGAGACCACAGTGACCATACAGTCAGAACCCCCACATAGTGCACACAGGCCTTGAATGCATGCTCCTCATGCTGCACACGCAAGCCAGAGAAAGTCACTCAGCAAATCCTGCTTCAAGTCCAGCAAAATCTACATGAGACAGAGCAGAGTTATTAGAAAGTGACATCCAAGAATATGTCTACAGTGTAATTAAAAACCCACTGCTGTCCTCCGCTGGCTGACGTGGGCTCAGATAAAGGGGCTGCTTAACTGCGGTGTAGATGAAGGCCAGGCTGTAGGACCCTGTGAAGTGGGAAGGCCCCACAACTCAGGCTACTGCCCAAACCTCAACATCTACACTCCAGCTAAACAGCCACTTAACCTGAACACCTGGTGTCTGAGTCAGCTAGTACAGGCCAGCTGAGGGCACCGAGGCAGTGTAGACACTTGGTTGGATATGGTAATGATGGGTTGGGAGTTCAGGAAAGGGATTGTCCATGTGCTGTGGAAGGACACAATAGCCTGGACCAGGGCACCTGAGGAATCAGAGCATAACAGCAGCCTGGGAAAAAGGGAACCTGGAGACACGCCAGGTCTAGAATGGCTGCAAGCAGAGGTAACTTGCCTCTAGCTCCCATTCCAGCCAGGCCCAAGAGCCCTATCCTGCAAAGTGCTGTAACTCCCCTTGCTCTTTATGTTCCAGTAGCATCCTGGCAAGATCAAAATCTTGCTGTGCAGCACTCAGCCTGCCTCGGCACTCAGTACGCCAGTCATTCCAAGCCCCAAGAACCCAGCAACAAAGACAGACAAGAGGAGGGCTATGTGATGAAGTAAGAAAACCTCTTGGGCTATCAGGGGTGATACCCAAATGTTCTTCTTTTCTGTTCCTGTACTTTGGTGATGGGACATGGGTATTCTGGTAATGTTTCGACCAGGGGGAGGGCTGCTGGCTGGGGATGGGAACAAAGGTTTGGAGAGAGGAGGAGGTGTTGGGTAACAGGGCTCAGACATGCAGGATCTCTCAGGCTTGTTGAGGAGTTTACTGCTATACCTCCTGTTTAATCTGAAAGCCAACTGTCCTAGCTGCTGTGCAAACTGGACTTCTAATAAACCCTCTGATTTCTACACCGGCTGAGTGTCACTGCTGATTGGGACAGCTGGGACCCTCCTGGAAGGAGAAGCCCTCCCCAAGGGAGACCGGACAAAGCAAGGGTTGGATCCTCTGAGCCTGGATTTGGGAGCTGACTATACAAAGCGTGGCAACCCGGGTGCTGGATGGGAGAAGGCTCCACCTTAGCAGAGTCCTGATTGGCTGTGAACAGAGGGGATCCAAGAGTCCTTTTCTGGGCTCCGTGACAAGGTATTAGCTCAGAGTGCAGATGGGGGAACAGAGACAGACAGATTAAGGCCCCAAGTCAGCAAAGCACTGAAGCACATGCTTGAAAGGGACTTACCCACATACTTACATGCTTTACTAAATAGGGACCTAAGTGACCCAGGGAGCCTGAGACAGAACCGGGAATTGGCCCTATCCTTCCCACACAGCACCTCAGTGCCATCACTGCACAGCTAGCCTCCCCTGCATAGGCCTGCCTTTCCTTCCCATGCCCTGCTTTAAAGGGGTCAGTGGACTCAGTCTAGTGCCCAGCAGGCAAGCAGCCCTCTCAAAAAAGGTACTTGGTCCCAGAAAAAGCTGTTAGCTGGTGGCCCCCACTGAAACACCAGGGGTGAAAGGGGCTTAGAGAGACCTGACCTCCCTTCTCCCTTGGGGGAGACGTGGGGCAGTGCCTGTGGTTGGGAATACTACTGCCCATACCCTAAACTGCCCAGAGGAGTCAGTCTGTAGACCTGCCGAGGTTAACTGACAGGCACATGAAAGGGCCCAATCCTGCCAGGCCCTGGGACAATTGGACTCTGTACTGAGGTAGCATCTAAAGGCCCTGGGGAGGTGATATGGTCTGGCATGCAGTACACTAGACTGCACTACAGGAGGTGTGTGTTCAAGTGATGCCCACTGACTGGATGGGCGACTTCAGCACGTCACTCCCCCACAGGCAAAACACAGCTGCTGCCCTTTGAGAGCAATGGATGGAAGTGCTTCACAAAAGCCCAGGATGGTGACACCTGCACTAGGTGCTGCACAGACTGAGAACAAAAAGGCAGCCACAGAAGCTCGCAATCCACATCTACAATGAGGAGGGGAAAAAGGTACCAGACACATGGTGGAGAGCAAGGGGTAAAGCACACCAGCTGTCTCTGCAGCAGGGGACTTAATCCCCGGCTTCTAGCTTAGTTTGCAATTCATGTGAATGCAAAGGACAGAGCTGTGAGGTAGAATGCCACCCCACTGGTGCAAAAGAGCAAGGGTTTCCATCTCCTGTAGAGGTAGCTGGGGCCAGGTCCAAGCTGCACTCCATGCCAGTGGCTTCCCCCTCTCCGACACGTCCTGCCAGGGTGGCTAAAGTGGAAACATAGAGCCACAGAGACAAACAGGGCCCTCAGAGATTCTCCTGCACCATGTCCTCTCGCCTGAGGGTTCAGATTCCTACACAGACAGGGTCTGTGCCATTTATGGGGCAGGTCAGCAGGACTTCACTCTGTTTATTTACATGGGATCAAGGCAGCTGCTGTGGGACCAGAGACTAGGGAGAGGCCAAACTCTCCACAGAAGCCTCTTTGTTGCTCCTTCTCCCTGGCCCATCGGCAGCCTCCAGTAACACAGCCCATACACAGGAGTTTTTCTGTCCTTAGCAGCAGGAGACAGATTGGGATAGAGCCCCACAACTAGGCCTCTGTCTCCATTTGCTATGTTCCTTCTCCAACCCAGCCTCGCCCAAGGGCTACACTCCACCCCCTTCACCTGGCTCATAAAGGGAGCTCTCAGAGGAGAGACTGAGGGTCACCTCACTCACACAAGCCTCTAATGAATTGAAAGTCACAGGCGTCAGGGTGCTGACAAACCTGGCACATTCCTGGAATGACTTTCTCAACCACCTAGCGAAGAGGCACATCCAGCTGCAGGCTTCATCCGCCAGCCATTGCATTGCTGGAACCCCAAGAAAAACACAACCATCTCCTCCCACCCAGCTCCTCTCCCCTCTGCAGCCCCACAAACATAACCCTATTTCTGAAAGCAAGCACCCAGAGCTCAGGAATCTCAGCCTACACACTCTTTGCCACTCCTCAGAATGACTCCTGTGGCAAAGCACTGTCTGCCACCATCATCATGGCCAGCCACCAGCATGTGGCCAGGCACAGCTACAGAGCTGGGCAAAACAATGCAGCTCTAAGGATTGCCCTGATGCCATAGTCAAGCTGCCCCATTTCTAACTCAGGAACATTGCCACTGCGTACTAATTCTGAGCACCCTGTCAGTCCTACTGTGAGGTCCTGTGTCCCTAGCCCCACTCCCAGAGTTTTAGGCCCCACTGGTTAATTAGTATTTAAACAGTTCTGATCTTTGTTAGGGTTCATCAGAAACTGGTCTCAAATTGGTGCCCACATTCAGCTGCCTATGCCCAAAGAGTGTCCGCTGATTGGAAACTAGACGTAGTGCTGCTGCAGCTATATGCTGCTGCTCTCACACACTGCCTTTAAACTACCCCTGTGCAATTTTATCTCTGTTAATACTTACCAGCTAACTCTGCAAACATTGTCTTTCCTGGGACACCAGGGAAATGTAGCTCTTGGTGCCGGTACAAACCTAAATGATATAGTAAGTGGCTTTGGATCAAACTGCTTCCCACTTCCTGAGGCAGGAAGGAAGCGTGGCATCATACCAACATCTCCCCGTAGTGCTTACGAGAGGGAATGTAAAACTTGTCTTAATGGGGCAGACTACTGGGAAACAAACATTTTTTTCTTTGGTCAGTGTTTTCCCACTGACAGGAGTTGGCCCATTTCAGGCATCTTTCCTCCCACACATAGATACAGGCTTTCCTTACTGCTGTAGGAAAGCCCAGCTTGCCAGCTGACATGCACTGATTTCTTCCCCAGCATGCATGAGTGCTTACAAATGCAATGCACTTGCTGTGCTAAAGCAGTCAGCTAGCACTGAAGCATCCCTGGGGAAGGTGGCTGGTGGGTTTCTACAAGCCCTTTTGACCCAACCATTGCCTGAACTTGTCCTTCTCTAGCACCTCCCCTGAGGAACATAGCGTGCTTTGTGAGTATTACGGATCCTCACAAAGAAGCCTCCAGTGGGAAGGTGACATGTCTTCACCTCCTCATTTTGGAGAGGGGAAAAGTGAGTCACAGAAAGGCAAAAAGACTCACCCAAGAGTCCTGATGCTTAGCAGAGTCCCCAGCTCTGATCACTAGCCCCCCACCCCAAGAGCTAGGATTAGGATCCAGGAGTCCCGATGCCCAGACCCCCCTGCTGTAACAACTGCCCTGAACGCCTTTCAGAAGTACAGGTGTGTGTCATCTGTTATGTCCAGTTCCTGGTTCCAGAAAGCAATGTTCTGTCTGGACGTGAGAATCCTGACCAAAGAAATGTCTATTTGCTTCTCTCTCTCTCCCCAGTGAAAATGAAGACCAGGGGGAGAAGCCAGTAATTCACACTCATTCTTCATGCCTTCTGCCAGCAACTGCACTTTGGGCCTCTGTAGCACCTCTCACCTCAGGTCTCAAGGGGCTTTCAGAGACAAGCTGGTAGCCCAGTGTCACATCTCTGGAGACAATCGCAATAATCTCCATGTTGCTATCAAAACCAAATTTACACCAGGAATAAAGAGTGTGATTTTTTTTGAGAGATGGGAGGGGAAAAATAAAAGAAAAAGTATTCTGGGCCAGTATGAAGAGGGAGCAGGGATGGATGAAGCTACAGGCATCACAGATCTGCACCTACAGCTCCAACTCATTGTCATAGAATCATAGGGTTGGAAGGGACCTCATGAGGTCATCAAGTGATTACAACAGAATTTTAATGTCCAGTCAGAACAAGTAAGCTTCTAGACCTCGGAGTCAAAAAGAAAAGCTTAAAAATGTGGTCAATGTATGAGCGACGCTACAACACCTGCCTGGGCTTGCTGAGAGCTTGTGAGAATGGCTCTGAAGGACACTGCTCCAAGCATCTCAAGGGGATGTTAGCTCCAAAACCCAGTACCCTGGGGGGCCCAACCAGCCCCACCCAGGGGACTCTGTGTGGCGGAAGAGGGAGAGCACAATAGGTACATCTTGCCCCCTTGCTGCCATTTCTGCCTCTCCAGAAGAGGCAAAGGCAGCCACAGTTGGTGCCATTCTACTTAAACCAGGCACCACCTTCCAGCCTGGCTCCTTCCCACCCCACATCATCCCACCCATGACCCTCTCTTTCCCCCAGGGGAATGAATAACACACCCATGGGGTGTCAGGCCATCCATCTGCTCCTGGCCCAGCTCCTTCCAAGGCACTGACCTTCCCACCAGCAGGAACGCGTCACCACCAACCTGGGATGTGTTCAGACATGTGCCAGTGACTGTTCACCGAGGGCAGATTTCCCACCATCAGGGCTTCCAGCACTCCGTCAACCACGAACAGCACCTGCCGTCCGCCACTGCTCTCACTTGCCCAGCCCCCATCGCCGTAATGCCTGAGCCTCACAAGCTCACTCTGTTTATCTGCCCAGCTCCCCAGGAGGCAGGACAGTGCTGCACAGATGGGAAACTGAGGCACGGAGAAACTAGGAGACTTACCCGCAGCTCCCATAGTGCAGCAGGAAATCTGAATGTCCCAGAGAGCTACCCTGTGTGGCTGAGCTGGCTCAGAACAGAAATCTGTTTAATTTGGACACCTGGGTTCTATTCCTGGCCATGAGACCACCCTGGTGTGTGACCTCAGGCAAGTTGCTCCTCACCTCCCTGCCACAGAGTCCCCACATGCCTGCATCTGGCTCAGCCAGACGACCATGAGCTCTTTGACACCTCTACCAGGTGCATGGAGTAAAGTGGACAGCCCTGGCTCCCTACCATTCAGCCCCTCTCAGCAGGATTCCCAACACCTGACAAACCTTTCACTTCACAATCCCCACGCCATGAGGGGAGCTGCAGCACCACTCCGCGAACAGCTGATGAAATCAACCAAATGAAGCAACTTGCCCATGGTCACCCACTGAATCAATGAGAGCGCTGGGAAGAGAACATAAGAGTGAGGGCTCGCAACCCTTTGCTCCAAGTACTAGGCACAACTCCCTGTGTCCTTTACTGTGCACTAAAAGTCAGAAATAAATGTTAACAAATGGGCCTGTAGATTCTGCTCACTAGATTCTGTGCGTTCACATTTTCCTTAAAAACATCAATCTTTGCATTACAGGACACCAGCTCTGATGAAGGAATTAGACACCATATTGTGCAGACTGGCTTTCGAGATGTGTGTGGTACAATTGCTAATTCTCTTTGCTAACGACCCGCTTCAGCATAGGAACGGAGAGGACGGGTCAGTTCAAGTCGCACAAATCTGCCAGCTGTGGCTCTGAGGACCAGCCCCAAAAAGAGACATCAGCAGCTTGGAAACACAATTACTCGTAAAAGCTCCTCCTTGACCTAAACACCAACTCTAACCTCTGGTCTAAGTCATGTTTCCAGCAGAAATGCAGGTGTGGTGACCCTTAGAGAGCCCTGCCCAAACCTGAGCTGCATCTCCAAGGCTTCAGAAGTGCCCTTCCAACAAATTTTGCTCTCTGAGCAAAGATTAATGAGAGTGTCCTTTAATCCCCTAAAGCCCTTTCATAACGATGCTCAGAAATAAACCCAAAGAGGTTCCTAATACTTCTCAAAATGTGGAGTGGAGCTATTTATAGGCTTTGCCCTTGTGTGTGACAGAGGCGGCGCAGCTGCGGCATGCTGACGGGACTCAGTTGAAGAAACAACGCGTCCTCTTTTCAGATGCGGTGCACACAGTGAACCAGGCACCCTGATGGGATCAGCATGGCAGGGCCAGCAAAGGAGGCTAGGAACTCCCCCACCTCCCTGCCACTGGACTGCGGGTGAGGATGAGGCTGCTGACTGCACAGAAAAGAGAGCATGGCACAAAGCTTTCCCAAGCCACTGTGAACACATGGCTAAAGCTGCAGCAGCACCCAGGGAAGGAGAGATTCCCCCCCCCTCACCCCCAACTGAGCCTACAGCTGGCACACATGATCCAGAAACATCCACATGGATGGTATCAACACCCAGGATCCAGTGAGGTCAGGTCACAGAATAACAGGTACAGGAGACATTCCAGACATCCCAAGCCAGCTTTATGGCTAGGCAAGGCCCCTGGGGATGGTTCCAGTCTAAGAGCCTGTCCCACACGGCAACTTGGGAACAAGGAAACCTGTTTCAAGCACAGCTGACTTGGAACATCAGTGTGACTAGAAAGCATTGCCGCTGGGAAGGGCTTGTCTGTCTCTGAACCTGGACCACCAGTTTCCTTTGCTGTGGCCGAGCACACTTTGAGAAGGCAGCCCTATAGCCAGCTCGAGCATTCTTCCTTCCTCCCAGCTCCAGGGGAAACCCATGAGTCCTGCGCTGTTGGAGCTGCTCCTCTGGGCATTCTGCTGAGGCATTATAGGACAGCTGTCCAGATGTTCCTCGAATGCACTGCTGCAAATACAGCTGGACAGCGGAGGAGGTGCAGATGCATAGAAGCAGTGGTGAAAGCAGGAAAGCTGCTGTGCTGGCAGAGCGACGCAGGTGACATGACCTTTTACTGTGGCCATACAGCAACTGAGCCCAGGAGCACAGAAGGAAGGCACGTAATCCCCTCTGCAATACCCCAGAACCTGAGGGCGAGCTACAGTCAGGAGCTCAGGTAACAGCTATTTGCAGAACAGCAGATGCGTGGAGAAAACCTGCATCCTTTAGAACTTCAGTCCAGCAAGCCAAACTGCCTTTTAAAAATATTAACAGTTTATTGTGAGCAAGGGGCAACAACAAGAGAGACCATTTCCCTGCTATCTAGCACACCTGAAGGAAAAAACCCTCTCTGACCTCTCCTTCCATTACTGCAGAGCCCTCAACAAGGATCGAAGTTCCCACTTCAGCAGATTCTGCTTTTCCCTCCTCTTCTCTGAGTGGGAGCTACCAACATTAACATGACTAACCCTTTAGCTACTTCCACTCCGCAGAGGCACAGGGGACTAGAATAGTGGTTCTCAACCTTTCGTAGGTCATGACTAGGGTCACCAGACATCAGGCAAAAAGGAGGACATGTCCTTTTTACCTTCACATCCTCTGTCCGGCAGGCATTTTAAAAATACATGATTTTGTCTGACTTTTTACTTACAGAGGTTAAAGTATGCTGGAATGTCCCTGAACACCCTATTTTTAGGGGGAATTGTTCCAGGGTCCCCTAAAACCAGAAGAATTTTATATTATTACTACATTTTCTGCATGTGTCCTCCAATGCCCTCCTTTTTGTACTTCCTTGTCCTCCTTTCCATGCTTTGGTATCTGGTAATCCTCGTCATGACACACATGGTGGCATATCGCAATCCTACAGAACACACCAGCTCACCTTCCCCAAGCCAAATCCAGCCATCTCCCCAGCTCTCTGCAGCACACTTACCACTGCGTGGCAACACAGTAATGTGTCCCAACACAGTGTTTGAGAACCACTGGACTAAAGCATCTTCCTTCATCACTGATAGGGCCTAGATTACAACAAACACCAAGTCCATGTAAATATGGTTCTCCAGCTTCTATGGGTTGTAAGTAATGCTGCCAACTCCCTTCCCTGTCTAAGGCGCTAAGCCCACTGCTCACCTACTGCAAACATGGCATCCTTTTGTACTTGCACCTTTCCCCCTCACAGAAGGCCTGAATTCATCCTGGTTTTCCTTCTCACTCCACTTGCCTCAGCTCTCAGTCACAGCTCTCAGTCTGACCCAAGAACATCTGTTTCTCCTGGCACAAGAGTCTCATCTCAAGAGCTTGTAACTGAACCTTTGTGATGGGGTCAAAATGGGAGCTGGGCCTGATGCTGCCTGTGAATGAGTCAATGCTGAGAGGGAAGATGGAAGAGAAGGCATCTCACTCATACAACATGCTCTGCACACATACAGCCCATGATTAGGAACAGCTGTGAAGCCTGGGGAAGAATGGAATAAAACAGAGCTAATGATTTGAATGCACGGATGTGTACGCTCTCAGGCGCGCACACGCACACACAGTCACTCTCTTTCAAAGAGCCAGCCCCCTCTTTCCACAAGGCGGGGGACTGACGCTGCCAGAAATGAAGTGCCTGCATTAACTTTACAAGTGTTTAATAAACTCTGTCAGTGAATTATGACTTCCTGCAGGAGAGAAGGCGCCCATGCTCTCTTCTCCCTTTTCCTCTCTGCAACACAGACCATATGAGCCCATTCGGAGAGAGTGAGGTGGACTTTCCCAAAATGCACTGCAGCAGCCTAACTTTGCTCCCACTGAAGTCAACAAGGGCACAGCTGAGTTGGTTCAGTGTAAGTGCTTTGAAAAATCCTACCCAGCCCAGGTAATAAAGCTTCCATGAATGAGTCCATGGGAGTGCACAGCCCTCTCCTCTTCCCACCAGGCTCCCATGTACTCCCTTGACATTCTGAACCACTGCTGACCTCAGACAAGACTTTCATTGAAGCCTGCAGGTGTGGTGTCTGCATAAGGACATTCAGGTTTGCACCAAAGGAACAAGGTCCCATGAACATGGATAGTATCTTGCTCTAGGTTTCTGCAACTGAGAGTCAAAGCTCAATAAATAACACAATAACCACTTGGCAATTAGTTGCATCCAGGACCTGTTACTGACACAGCATAAACATGTGGTACCTGCCCCAAACTTCCAGCCATCCTGGACTCATTTCTATTCCTAACTTAAAACAGCAAACACACACAAAGCTCAGCCTGAGTCTTCTCTGTGCTTGACTGTTTCTAAGGTTGCTACAACAAGGACTTATTCTATCCTGCTCATATGGTCCTTTGCCTTAAGAGATGCAAAACATTTCAAACACCTACGCTGGAGATATGACATGACCTTTTGGGGTCTAGTTGTCAGGGTGAGCCAGAAGAAAGGCTCTGTATCTCTAGTCCAAGATTTTCAAGTGAGTGACTAATGACTGCATGTGCTTCTATTTTCAGTGCCCAACTTGAGAATGAGGAAAAGATGGGGAAAACAGCAAAGGGAAGAGGAAGACAAATCTCTTAATGGGATTTCCTTTGAGAATTTCAGTTGTATTGTGTTTCTGTGTAGAACAGTTGGCTAAGAATCTGTTGCACTTTTAAAAAAAAAAAAGTAAAATTGAGTGTTGAATTTAAAACAAAAACAAAAACAAACAAAAAAATAAACCAATGTCCCTCATTTCACAGTATGTTGGCCCTTAGAGTCCAGGGCTTGAGAGATACACCCACCGGCATGTATTTTCAGTCTCCCTAGACCATTTCCTCACTCATGCCGGGTGCTCCCTCCGTTCTTGGCATGTGTATTGTTCTGTGCCCCTAACATTCTCATTGCTGTTCCATTCAATATCATCCTGTGTACTCCTACCCAGTGAGTCACTTGTGCATCCTCGCACTGCAGCCGTTCATGCTCCTTGAGAACTAATCTTAGACACACAACACAAGCAAAAATATACTGCTTTGATTGCTGACTTTGCTAAAAAGCCCCCTTTGCAAAGTGCATTCACTCCACAGCCTTCTCATGGCTCTGAGGATGGCTTTTTTCAGTGTCGTTCGGGGAAGTACTACCATATTTTCTGAAGATTAGGGACCTGATGATGTGTGCTATTCCAGCCCACGATTCTCCTTTACTAACTTGCTCCAGGGATGGACAGCTAGCATAAAAAAAACAAAACAAAACAAAACAAAAAACAAAAAACCACCACATCTAGCCAGGGAGAAAGAGATAGTGTGAACTACCCAAAAGGCTTCAGGATGCAAAGCATCTAGTTAGCTGAACTACACAGCACCACCTCCAGTTATCAGATTTTAACCTCAAATGGCATTCAGCTGCAAAAGCACCTGTTCAAGGAAAAGGCTCCCATGTTCCTGAGAAAAAGGAGAGTCTCTTTTTCTCTCAGTATTTCAGCTATACAAACAACCACCAGCTACCCAGGTTCACTCAATAGTGCCCATCACCTGACAGTCCACTGGACAATAAGTGTTCTAGCAAGGTACTCCAGTAAGTCAAAGAACAGTTGTCTTTAAATAGTCTTTTCACAGGACTGGGAATCAGGACTCCTGGATCAGCCTCTTGCCTCAGTATGTCCCCATGGGCAGGTCACTTCCCCTCTCTGCTCTCCCTGCAGTCCTGTAAAAAAGAGCTATTCATACTCAGCAACCTCAGCTGAGATTGTCAAAGGCATCTGAAGGATTTAGGTGCTTAAATCCCCCCTGAGAGACAGTGGGAGTTGGGTTCCTAACTCCTCTGAGCGCCTTTGAAACACTCAACCCTTTGGGCATCATGCACATTCACTGGGGTTTGTATGGTAAAAATCTCCTTCCAAAGTGGAAAGTGTTGTTATGAGTCAAGAGAAACCATGTTCTTCGAGCACTGCTCGGATTCATTCAGTAATAGGTGTCTCCGTGCCGGAGCGCCGGATTGGTCAGAAAAAACTTGTCCTAGCCTGTCAGGAGAGGGGAGGCGGCCTCCATCTCTCACGCCACCCCGTGGCTATACATACGGCCGCCTCCCGCCCCCTCCTCAGTTTCATTTCTTCCACCTTGTGCATCGGAATTGGAACGTCCACTCCTTGCAAACCGCAAGCAGCCTGTCCCTTTCTTCAGCTTGCTGTCCAGCTGGGAGCATCTCTTTGTGGATTTAATTCCACTACAAGAGTTCCCACTACCGGACCAGAACATCGCATCAACGATGCCAGGGTTCAAGCCCTGCGCTGAGTGCAGGAAGGCCTTCCCCTGGGACGACCCCCACAGGAAGTGCCTTAGGTGCCTGGGCAAAGACCACATGGTCTTGGCTTGTTCCATCTGTCTCTCCTTCAAACCCAGAACGATCAAGGAGAGGGAACAGCGACGTCACAACCTAACCTCGGAGGAGGCCCGGCACCCTTCACCCGAGGCTTCGGGTTCACGCCTGGCACCAAGACTCAGCTAGGCACCGGAGCCTAAGCGGTACTGCACCACCGGTAGCCACCGTCGCTGTGACACCACCTCAGTGCCGACTCCAGCACCCCAGCACCTACCCAGCACCCTGGCGCCTCAGTGCCACTCGAGGTCACCCTGTTAGTCCGGCACCAACGGTACCGGGATTGCCTCGGTGCTGATCCACACCATCTCCGACACGGACGGCCCGGTACAGTCCAGCCCCACCGGTGGGGCTGAGCTCACCCCGGCACTGGCCAATTTCACCCTCAGCACCGCAGGCCCACCGTAGCCTGGTGCCACAGGAGCGGGAAGTCCTCCTGCTCAGGCAGTCCTCCCTCCCCGGGTGAAGACTTGCCTCCAGCTCAAATGGAGTCACTCCTCGTCCCATCCACCCCAGAAGCGGTGG
Organism: Podocnemis expansa; assembly: GCA_007922195.1. NCBI lineage: Eukaryota > Metazoa > Chordata > Testudines > Podocnemididae > Podocnemis > Podocnemis expansa. The sequence continues at coordinate 19,705,746 of ML681990.1, forward strand.
AGGCACCGCGAGCCCTCCTGCTACTCCCGACACCCCCTGCCCTACTCCCAACCAGAAGGGGCAAACCAGCCTTCATACTGAAGGCCTGGGTCCACCTGGGGCATTCGCCCTCACCACACAGCCCCCCATCTTCCACTCCAGAGGGGGCTGGCACCACCCCACCATCACCAGTACTGGCCCAGGAATCTCAGTCCCCCTCCCCTGCTTCCAGTCCGGAGAAAAGAACTTTCCAGGGGTTCCAAACGGCCTTGGTGCCACACATCGGCCCCATCACCTTTTCGGTTTAGGCCACAGGAATGGTCCCCCCAAGGAACTCCCTCCCCACCACTGCGAGCTCCCAGTACCGCTCTCTTTCCGGCACCGGGGTCTTACATGGGAAACCTGTCGGCGCATTTTGATTCATTGTTCTGGGCTACGGCCCATTTCGGCATGGAGGTGCAGCCCTTGAGCCTCCCTCCCGATACCCTCTTCGGGCCAGCCTTTGCCTCAATGGCACCCTTAGCAGTCCCACCCCACACAAGCGTATGGGACCTTGCACACTCCCTGTGGCAAAGCCCAAGTTCCATTCCCCCGGTTTCAGATACGGCAAGTGTAAAGTATCGGGTGTCTGAGTAGAACTACCCCTCCCTTGTTGGCCACCCGGACCCCCTGAGGGACATAGTCCAGATGGCAATGGGCCCTGGGAGCCCCACAGTGACCCCCTTCCATCCTCCAGGGAAACCAGGGAACTGGACCTGCTAGGCCGTAAGGTCTACTCCTCATCAGCCTTTCAACTATGAGTGGCAAACAGCCAGGCTATAACCAGCAGGTACTTGCTGGATGTCTGGGAGTCACTCGGGAAATTTAGAAGCCTGCTCCCACCTGAGGCTAGAGAGGAGTATGATGCCTTTCTGGAGGAAGGCAACCTAATCACCCACGACCTCCTCCTTTCGGCACATGATGCGGTGGACACAGCCGCTTGCACTGTGGCCTCGGCGGTTACCATCCGCAGGGTGGAATGGCTTAGGGAGGCTAGAGTGCCCCTTAATGCACAGCAGGCGGTCCTTGACCTGCCCTCCGAGGGGGACACCTCGTTTCCCCCTGAAACCCTCTCAGTGGTGGGCACCACCCAAGATCCTCGCGGAGAGGCCGAGTGCTTTGGCCTGCTTCCCCACGGACCCACCCCCCGACTTAGTCCCCCCCCCCCCCCGAATTCCCCATCTTCTCCCAGAAGGGGACCACAGGGGAGTCTTCTTCCACCACTTTATCCGCTGTGAAGGCTGGGTCTTTGCCCCTTCTCCTGCAGGGAGGGCCCACTACTCGCCGCCACCCCACTTCGATCCTCGGGCAAGAGGAGTCAGCACCGCAGACAGCCGCCACACCCCCTCTCCCCTTGAAAGGAATCAGGATTTGGTGGGAACCATCCCCCCCACCCTTTTCTTCCCATTCACTACTGCACTAACAGACCTTGGATCAGGAGCGACATGGCCCCAACAATATAATGATGCCCCTGCCTGCACCAACGGTACCCGAGTACCATGGTCTACTGCCCACATCCCTTAAGCAGAACTCCTCCGAAGACGCATGGAAAACCACCCCCTTTTCTCCTCCTCGCATTCCCCTTCCCGGATATTCCCCTACCGCACATGCCCCACACAAACACCGTCACCGGGGACAAGAGGTGCATCTTGTCGTAGCCCCAGCCCCGCTGCAGAGGCTCTGAGACCCGCATATTCGAAGCCTACCCGCAAACAGAACTGTGCCTGTGACCCTGATGCCTTCCTCAGGTAGGCCTCCTCGAGTCCGGGTCAGGGGAAGGAGGGGATACCTCTGGTCACATACCATCGGCTCACGCGCACCAGCCTTTGCGACCCCGACACCAATTTGACAGGAGTATCTCCTGCTCACTGAAGGGGACATATCCACTTAGCCAGAGCTGACCTTTACCTCTGAAGGGGGCCAAGGTGAACGGCCCACCCCCATCCATTCCCCTTCCTTATGGGAACTACGGCTCCACACCCTCACCTTGTGGTGATCTAAGTGATGACCAGGGCTCCCACCCTAGGAACCCTCGTCCTCAGTCTGCCTCTCAATCACGGTGGTCAATTCCCCTTACACCCTCGCCCATAAACACAGGCTGGGTGTACCTTCCTAGAACTCCCAGACAGGGAATCTAGGAGAGGACACTTAGTTGCATCTCCACGTAGGGGAACAGCGAGGGGTTACCCTTTTGGGCCTTCTCCCATCAACGCCCTCCCCCGTGTCACCAGCCACCATACTGGGCAGTAGACCATGTGTAGGCAGAGGGGATCCTTCCCAAGGGACTTGTAGCTATCCCTTTTCTGCCTCTCGGTCTTGTACCCTGGCAGGGCACATTCCCCCCCCCCTTTGTTTCTTGGGGCCCTCCCACTACGTCTGATTGCAGACCTATAACTCTACCGCAGGGTTAACCCCACATGCATTGGGGGTGCCCAATAGTACTGCTGTTCCTCCTGAACTCTTGAGGATCCGTTTACATACACTGCCCGTCCACTGGTGCGATAGACAGAGGGAATCAAGCTAGAGCCTATTTCCTACAATATCCAGGAATTGGGGATCGTACTCCCTCAAATCACCTGCCGGCTTCCCGCCTGGGGAAGTACTTCGTTCGGCTCTCTAACCCCCAAAGTATTCTTGAGATACTGCAGTTGCCACCCTGTGGTGGATTCACTCCTAGCTGGTAGGAAATGAACCTCCCTCGGCGTCGGGGTTCTCAGGATATCCCTGTATTGAGGATTTTTTCCTTGGCGCCCACTGGCACGGCAGAGCATTAGCGCCATCCCTCCAGAAAGTATTGTAGGTGCTGAGGCCGTGACCCTGCACGGCAGTTCTATGAACCCTTTTTGTCCACATTGGGGTGACCAAATGATAGCAGGCGCTATTCTCGACCCTTCTTCTCCCTCCCTCATGCACTCGTGAGGGCTCTCATGATGCGAAACCCTGTGAGATTATAGGCCGAGCAGGCCTTTCCTGTGAGTTCTCATGCTCCTGCAGGCCCTATAAGGACCAGCTCAATAGGACTGCCTCAGGTCACCTTACTGTTGGTGACTCTTATGTCCCAGAGCCTCCTTCCTGTGAGAAGCTGGCCCTTGGTACCTGTTCGGCTGAAAACATGCGCTCCCACACTACCTGGTTTATAGCTAGCATACCGTAGGTCCCCCATTCTGCTGTTTAGCGTCATAGGTCTTCTCAGTCGTTCTCGAGCCCCACCCTACCTGTATCCTCATCCTCACTTGCATCGACCAGACTCAGCTATGTCTGGTCATGACCTGGACAGGGGATATGGTTACTCGCCTATGGTTACCTGCATACCCAGTAGTCGTCCAGATCATTTCATAACCATGTGGTTCCATCTAAGCCTTCAAGTGATCAGATCAGGAACTAATCTCCATCCTTTCTTCGTTCTCGTACAGGACATGGCTAATATGGCTAAACCAGCAGTTGTTGGCATCCAGCGTTCTCCCACGAGTCCACGCTGCAAGGCCCATGGCCAGACACTATATTCTGTCTGTCATACTTCATGTTTCCACCTATGTGGAACATCTAATGCAACCCTGTATGTTCAGGGTACGTCCTTTACTCTGGTCATGGTGACCTTGTTCCGACCGGCTTATGCGCTTATGCCTCGGCGGGTTTGGTCCTGCCCCTGTCCTGGGTTGGCCCTCAGCTCTTGACTCTTCTGGGCCGCATCAAGGCCTGTTTGCCTCTTGACTCCGGAGAGGATCTTGTTGCTGGGCCTCTACCTTATGGGGCATGTTGCTGTGCTGAAGGCAGAATAACCAACTCCACCCGCCATCCATCAGCATGGCTAGTAGTCACCTATTACTGAATGCATCACTCGAAGAACGGTGGATTACTCACCAGTAACCATCCTCCTTCAAGATGGGCTGCTTGGATCCATTCAGGTCCCTCCCCTCCATCCCCACTTCTGGAGTTGGCAACTCTAAGGAACTGAGGAGGGGTCGGGAGGCAGCCGTATATATAGCCACGGGGTGGCGTGAGGGGCGGAGGCCACCTCCCCTCTCCTGACAGGCTAGAACAAGTTTTTTCTGACCAATCCAGGTCTCCAGCACGGAGACACCTATTACTGAATGGATCCAAGCAGCCCATCTCAAAGGACAACGGTTACTGGTGAGTAACCCACTGTTACAGCTTGAGCTAAAATGCCACTGAGCTTGCTCTTTTTGAACCCCCTCTTCAATAAACATAAACCCCTTAGGTCAACAAAAGGAGGGTGTAAATACACCTGAAAGCTTTTGGCTGTTTATTGTTTGGGGGAGGGTGCCCGTGTACCTGTGACAAAAGAAATCTGACAGAAACTGTGATCAGACAAGAAAAGCGAGTGAGAGACATGGCAGAGAGGCTAAAAGCATGAGGCTGACCCTGGAAGAAATCTATGGAGAGATTTCTGGGCTGAGAGTACAGACTGAAAAGCACATTTTAGTGCTGGGACCAAAATAAGCTGCTCCTCGCTGTTTGATTCCTTCCAAGTCCAGAGACATGGGACTTTGTATGTTCTCTGTATATAATCAAAACTGCATCAAAGACAGATCTAACTGTCACCAAAGTCACTCCCACCCCAGACATCCACAGGGCCCCAAACTCTGGCCAGCCTTCCAGGCTGAAAAGTGGCAACAGTCTTGTCACAGCAGGAGTTCCTAGATGATGATGATACATGATCTTTTCTTAGTGAGTGAGCCATGTGCCACCTTTGAAGAATGAAGCATTGGTTTTAATTCTGTGATAAAAATCTTGTTAGGAGAAGCTGTTGAAAACAGAAGAGACAACTCTCCCCTTTCATCTCACTAATAAGAATCAATTCTTGCTCCCTGGAAACTGGGTGTTCATGTTTTGGACTCAGACTCCTGAAAGAAGGGATTGCTTCATGCTGTTTATGACCGTCTCTGTTCCAAGACTAGCACAGTGAGTTACACTAAGGTACACCCAAGCTTCACATCACTAATTTCTCTTCTAATGGGAAGTTGGCCTGCAAGGTCTTGAAATTCACTACAACTCCAAAAAGACACCACAGTATTTATTAATATGAACAAGTCTTGGAAGCCAATTCCAAGGCATGAATTCCTGAAAGCAGGCTAAGCAGGAAAACACATTCAAAAGGTCCCAAGAGGTCACAACTGGGCTAACATTTGCACTCATTCCTGGCATGTGCTATGTAAGCAACAGGCTGAGAAAGGAGGGTTTTGCTGGTTTTTTATTTGTTTGTTTATTTTTAAGCATTTCAAAGTCCATCAAAAGAAACTTCAACCACATAACAAACAGTAAATCTTCTGTGCTGAAAATGCTTTCAGCAGTTCAAACAAATGCAAAGTAGCTGCTCTCCTGACCAAAACAAACAGCATGTGTGTGTCTGTCTCTCTCTGCGAGCGATGTGTTTCTTGGAGAGATGAGACGCTGGCACAGGCAGCCCAAGAACCAGATGACAAACGTTAATGGGAAGAAGTGTTACTACTTCACAAGGAGGATTTGAGTCAGCCAGCCTGAGCCAACCCAAGTCCACACCGATGTAGTTATTTCCTTTCCAAATAAATAAATAACCTGCTAAAAAGCATTTGGCATCTGTCAGGGAGGGAGCTGAAAACAGGACTACACAGCTACCCAACCAGTTCCAGACTGATGACTTTCGGTGGCAATGTGAAAGGAGGTGCTGGGCTTCAACCCTATTTCCAAATACACACAAGACAAGGTCACATCACAAGAACCATTAGCATCCTTCCTGGCAGGCTCAGAGAGGGAACAGGAACTAAAGTGCCCTAGGGAATAAATCCCTTCCACAGGCAATTCTCTTGAGGGCTTTTGATGAGATCACAAGTCTGATTGATGAAGGTCACCGTGTCGACACAAGGTCTTTTGACTCCTGTATGGTGTTTCACTGACAGGACACCAAGCAGAATCCTACACAAAATCAATAGGCCACGCTGCCAGCAGCGGAGAACACAGTGGCGCTAGGACTCAGTAGACTGGGGTTCTAGTCCAGCTCTGCCTGCTGGGTCACCTTGCCACCCCACTCCATTCCTTGGTTTCTATTGGAGGACAATACCGCTCTCCTGGGAGAGCTACTAATGAAACGTGCAGCATAGAAGAGGCAATTATAAGTGGATTTTAAACGGTTTACTGATAGATCCCGAAGAGTAATTGTAAATGGGCAAATCAGCTTCCAACAGAAGCAGGGCTGCTCAGGGATCTGAACTTGGCCCAATGTTATTCAATATCTTCATCAGAGACTTGGAAGAGAACAGGAAATCACTGCTAGCCAAATCTGCAGAGAACATAAAGACCAGAGGAATCGTACATAGCAATGGGGACTGGTCATTTATACATGAGAACCTGGATTCCTTTGTAAGTCAGCTCACTTGAACCACCCATTTTAATACAGTCAATACAAGGTCATCCATCTAGGAACAAAGACTGGAGATTGCTCTTACAGAATGGGTCTGTACTGGAATGCAGGGATGCTGAAAGGGAATCAGGGGTCATGGCAGAGATAACCCAACATGAAGCCACAGTTCAGAGGGCAAAAGCAGTCACTGAATGTTTAAGCAAGTAAGTATCAAATAGGAGCAGCAAGGTGGCGTCACCTTGCCTACAGCACTGCCCAGACCATCACTGGATAACGAGTCTAGGGCTGAGGTCTGGACTTCACAAAGGATGTTGACAAATTAAAGGGATCAGAAAAGAGATACAAGGAGGAAAACTTGCTTCATAGCTAGACACCTACACAGCTCATTCTAGCCATTTAACCAGCTCATGGCTAAGAAGCAACTTGGCCATGGTCTCTAAGTACCCAGGTGGGAAAGATTTCTTGTAGTAGACTCTTTGCTCTAGCAGAAAAAGGCAGAACAAAATCCAATGGCTAGGGCTAAAACCAGAAGTATGTTTTTAACCCTGAGTGATGGATCACTGGACTAACTGCACTAGGTCACAGCAGATTCTTTGTCACAGACAGTCCTTAAATCACAACTGGGTCTCTTGCTAAAAGCCACATAGTAAATCCACATCAAATCTATCCCGGGTGTTTGAAATCTGCTCCAGCAATACAGTGGGTCAGACAAAACCTTTGTAATGGTGCTTTCTTCCCTTAAAAGCTATAAACCATGTGTGTTACTGTAGTGGCTAGCAGCCCCATCGGCTAGACATTGCCCAGACACTGTGAGAGTGTGTCACCATCAAGACAGGCAAAGACTGGACAGGGAAACTGAGGCAGAGAGCGATGAAGTGACTTGTCAAAGGTCACACAGAGAACTTGTGGCAGAACCAGGAACTGAACCTCTTATTCTCAGTCTCAACCCACTGCCTTACCCACTTGAGCATCCTTTCCATCAGTTCTAGGTACTAAAGCACCCTTTCACTGAACATCTCCACTCTGCCCCGGCAGGGAAATGGATTTTTTACATCTCTAACTGCTACAGCTCCACCCTTCCTCCCCTGTTCCCACCTTCTGTTCTTTTGCCTTGACACGACTTGCAGGTTAACCCAGGAGCGTGGCAGACACTCACAGTGATATGTGCAGGAGTGATACTTAGCCTTTAATTGTTTCTTTGCTAACAAGCAAGGAATTCTCTTTTCAGACACACATCCATGATTTACAGCCTGCGCTTGCAACCAATTACAGCAGCAAAGTCATCCAGGGACCAACATGCCAGAGCTCTCTGCAACAGCAGGTGCCAGGAATTACTCACAGGCTCAGAAATCCAGGGGAAGTGATGTGGTTGGGACCACTGAAACAGTTTCACATCCAGACCTTTAAATCACTCGAGCAACCCCTCTTGGGACCACATGTGTGTTTCTTGGGCCTGCACAATGCACATAATTACAGCAGCATAAACGCTCTAATTCCACATGTGTCATGGCCCCCAGCCAAGACCTTTTGTGCCAGGACACTGTCACAACCCCATGTGCTCAGTGTGGCCAGCCTGGTTTTGTGCTGGACAGGAGATGGCCAAGAAATGGAGGAGTGACTCGCCGCTCCTGCTTTTGAGCTGACAGGAGTTGTTCTGGTGTGTGGGAAGAACATGAATGTTGACAGCCCACCTAGACCAAAGCTCAGTGGCGAAGGAAGGACTAATGGCAAGTGCTGACCTTCAGATGAGCACTATAAAGCCAGTCCTTAGCACTCAACAGTCATTGGCTGAATGAGCATGCTGGAGTTTTCATACTAGTCCAGGAAATAAGTCCAGTTCCTGACAGAAAAGACGTCAGAGTACAGCACTGTCAAGAACATCCACAATGTACAGAGCAGGCCATAGCACCCTGCCAAGGATGGCTGTGGATTACCCTAGAGGCTGCCATTCTGTGACCTCAGCACCCATCTCATAATGAGGTGTGCGAGGACAATGCTGTCCCATTGGGTCATACCTGTAAGAACATGCTGGGCTCATCATGTGGCAAGAAACAGGTAGCGACGTCCTCAAAAACGTGGCTGATTCCAACAGATTATCGGTGGCCACTAGAAGAGAGGGCTCAAGCCACTGAATGGTGTGAGCAACCAGTTGCTGCTGCTTTTCACAAAGATGAACAAGGAAGCTCTTAGCACCCTATCATGAACAGCTCCAGCAAGCTGAACTGCCTGCAGTTCTTGAGCTAGGGAGAAAACAGCACTGGTGGAAGCCATCAGGGCACAGGGAGGAGGAAAAATCACTGATAAAGCTACGTTTCAGACTCCTTATGTGGATCTTCGACTCATGCAGCCCTAGCGTGGATGTTGTGTCAACTTTCCCAGTTTGCATTTTCTCCATGTGTTTTCCCTTCACACTATTTGAAACAATCCTTAATAATCTCCAGGCCGAAGGCCAAGGCTGCCCTGGAAGTCAGGCTCCCATGCAAAACCCGGGTGCAAGATCAGATGCAATTCAAGGGAATGACTCATCACTTACAAAGGGTGCCAAATGACTATCTGGCCTTCTCTGTACATCACCTCTTCTGGGCAGTCTTTAACCAGGTGCTGTGTCTGGTTATGGCACAGATTATGAAAGGAGTGTAAGAAAGGAACAGAAATACCACTGAATGTCAAAAGATGCCCAGTGCCCACTGGGAGCCTGTGGGAGTTAGGTACAGTATTCCCTTTTGCCCATTTTAATACTTACAATTAAACACTTACATTGGAATTACCATGGTGGGTCAAAACAGTGGTCCATCTAATCCCAGATCCTATAGGCAGAACCAAATGCTTCAGATGATGGTACAGTAAATCCTGAAATGGACAACTGAGGATCACCTGTCCCTGGGACAGCTTCTCCATAACATTCCCTCTAATTTTTCATAGGCTGTGTGCGCTAATATTAGCGTTGTTGATTTTTTTGTGCTCGCTTTATTTTGTTGTGTGCACGCACACAGCTTAGAAGGAACAGCACTCCATATATACAATACAGATGGTGCAATAGCGCTCCTCGTATTCCACATCAGAATAGCCCTCCTGGGTCAGACCAATGGTCCATCTAGCTCAGAATCCTGTCTTCTGACCTTGGTCAGTGCCAGGCGCTTCAGCAGGAATGAACAGAAGAAGGCTATTACTAAGTGACCTAACTCCAGGTGTCCAGCCCCAACTTCTAGCATTCAGAAGCTTAGGGACACGCAGAGCACGAGGTTGCATCCTGGACCACCTTGGCTACTAGCCTTTGATGGGTCTATCTCCCACGAACATCTCTCATTCTTTTTTTAACCCAATTACACTTCCAGCCTTTGCAACATCCCCAGCAACAACTGTGTGCTGTATGAAGTACTTCCTTACTTTCATTTTAAACCTACTGCCTATTAATTTCGCTGGGTGACCCCTGGTTCTTCTGTTATGTGAAAAGGCAAATAATTTCTTCATTCATTTTTTCCACATCATTCACAATTTTACAGACTTCTATTATATCCCCTCTTCCAACCTATCAGACTCTTAAAACCTCCTCACAACAACAATTTTCAGTTGTTTGTAACTCTGCCAGACTAACGCTGAAACTGGAATTTTCCACATTTGATCTCCATCATAGATGGTATTCTTTGGGAAGTCTGAGCTACAAACCTTGCAGTCATTTCCAAGAAGAAGGCTAGTGAAAATCTGTTAGTTTTGCCAATGTTACAAAATTCTGGAGGTTTTCTCCAGCACCTCTGCAGTTTGGAGCAGAAACCTGAAATTTGGCCAGGGGATAGTTCTGGGGTCAAAGGTACTGCACATCCAGGTTAACTTAAATTCACATTAAACTGGTTTAGAACACAACAGTCCACCTACTATGCAGTGCTTATTAGAATATGCCTATGCACTCATGTGACTGCAGCATGAATAAACACACTTGAGCTGATTTTAACCTGAATAAGTACCTAGAGTTCTGGTCAGGGTCGTCCTATTACTGATACCAACACCAGCTAGCCCAGAGGTTTTCAACCTACTTACCGCTCATATGCAGAGCTCTTTCTGACATCTAGCTTTTGTAATAAGCACTTCACCCCACACTCCTTCTCCAGAACGTCTCTCCATCCAAGCAGGGAGTGAGGAGTGACATTTGCATGTGAAACACTAAATCGAGGGCAGCTGATGCACCCCTCTTTCCCACCCACAAAAGGAACAGACATTGCTGACTTAAGGAATTCTTTTAAACCAGGGTTCAACAAAATAGGCTCCCAACTAGGCGCCAGCAGTTTTATTTTTGGTCACCAGAGGGCACTCCTCCAGGCTACAAACTCTGGTCACCATGGCAACCTGGCACCCCTGTTTTGTCAAGCCCCATGTTAAAGAATGATTAATAAGGAGACATACACACCTGAAAACACCAGGGTCCCTGAATGCCTGCAGACCCCCCACTTCAGCTGTTTCTAGCAGAGCCAGGAACAGAATTAGAGCCAAGGGTTATAGACTGGCCACAAGGCCATCCTCCCTCCCCTAGACATCGGGCAATCTGCATGCACCAACCCTTGGCCACCCTTTAGGTCAAAGTCCACTGGCTTCAGACAGAAAAAGAAAATTGCATTAAGTGAGGGAGTTCCCCTTATGCTGACATCTCAGCCGGTGGTTAGGAATTAAGCAACACAGACCACTGGTACCGAAATTGGTAAAGAGATAATTCAACTCATCAGTGCTTATGCTTGTTTTCATACCTCACAAGAAAACGAATGGCCCATTTTTAATTTGTATTGTTACTAAGTAGCCCAAACCAGAAGGCAGTGGCATTTTCAGAACTTGGGGTGAGAACCACAGAATGTGGACAGCTACTAACCATCAGGCAGACAACACCATTCCTACCCAGGGAGTGATCCTAGATAGCTCTTTAACAACCTACCACACAAAGGCAGAACAAGACCCAATGCTGGGAGCTGAACACAAAAAAACTGGAAATAAAGTGCAAATTCCTTAAGTATGGGTAATTACCCTTTGGAACTGACTTTCAGGGAATGTGGTGAGACTCCCATCCCATCACCTGGGGCACTGAATCCAAGCCTGGCTGGCTGACAGCCTTTCATTCAACCACAACTTAGTGGGCATCATGCTGAGATCACTGGATGAAATTCACTGGCCTATGCTATGAAGGAGGTTAGACCAGCTGATCATAATGGTCCCCTCTGGCATGCCAATCTACAGATAAATCAGCACAGCTGCTTGCATTCACTTGAAGTTGCTACAAATTGTAAAATTTTAAGCCCAAACACTAAATCTCTTCTGTGTACTTTAGTGCCTTTCGTCCCTCATTAGTCCTCCCAGAGCTCTTTGAACTGCTAACACAGAGATCGCTGAGATGGAAAGTGACCCAGCCAGGCTCGGAAAGACAGCAATGTACTCTCTCCAGCTGACACTGCAAGAGGAGATGGGTGTGGGGCCAAGAACTCAGATGCTCAGGTGATCTACACAGCAGCAAACAGGTGACTGTGTTCTGGAGAGGCATAAAACTCAGTGCAGCAGAGAAAAGAATGCCCCCCACTCAAACCCTGATACATCAACCTGCAGTAACAATGGGTTTTCCTCAGTGAGCCCCCATCCCAACACCAGCTGATTTCAGCCCTGCTCTGCTTGTCTGGGGACCAGCACAGTCAGAGCCACTAACCTGCAGCCTCCATGGGCTATCCTACTCTCTTAAAGAGAGAGGCACTAACAAGCTGAGTTGAGCGTTGCTGTGTTTTGCCAGAGAGCTGCCAGTTCTTCATCCAGAGCCGTAACTACGCCAGGGCCAATGGGGCAAAGCCCCAGGCAGCCCGGAGCAGCTCAATGGAGCTGCTCTATTATAGGGGCGACTTTCGCGGCGCTGGCTCCAAGTGCTGCTAATGGGAAAGGGCACTCTCCAATCAGAATGTGCCCTGGGTGCCAAAAACTGGCATTACGGCTCTGTCTCCATCCCCAACCTTTGATAAAGGATGAATGGAAGTTTGGATTTGCCAGAAATGACTAGTGATTTGGGAGGCCCACACAGATTTTTCAGAAAATGCATTGCACTCACCCTTGGAAATCCAGGCATCTTGAGGGCATCTCAAGTTGTGGACCTAATGACTAAAGCATCCCAAATAGTTTGGAACATCTCAGCCAGATTGTCCTTAGTAAATTGCCAGACATGGCCATTAAACACAGGAATCAGCTTGCTCAGCAAATTAAGACTCGCAAAACAAAAAGTAACCATGTCTTTTTGCCCTTCCTAACTGGCTTTCCTTCCTCCTGCCCCCCACCTCCATCCCTCCACTGCTTCTTGTGAATAAAACAAGTATTGCTTCAGATCCAAATTTCATACCCTGGGGAATTCAAAATTGAAGACTGACCATGGAGCCAAAGTGAGCAAAAGCTAGCTGGGTTTAATTCCTCAAAGATCCGTTAGCTAAAGGAACCCAGCTGTTTTTCTACAGGAAATAGCATCTATACTTCGCCTTCACACAACAGCACTGCATAAACAGATTGCATTAGTCTTTTTATACATTCAGATACTGCAGCAGCAGCCCTCATCACCAAGACAGATACGGGGTGGGGAAGTAGATTAACATTAAAACTTAACCTAGAAAAATGTCCCTTGCAATTTCCAAGTGATCTTTCTTATCAACTAATTTTAAAAGGGTTTCCATAATTAGGGCAGGAAAATCAAGACTTGAGAACATTCCTTTTTCAAACAAGACCAAATTTGTTCCAATGCAGTTTAAAGTTCAAGGGCAAAGCGCACTCCCCTCGCCCTCCTTTGTGTCGTTCCCAGAGATGCCAGAGCTTGTACCATCCTTACCTCTGCTTGGGTTGCCCTGCTGCCAAAAAGTTTTACATTTATTTTTAGAAGAGGTTGTGTGATCCACTCTCTTCCCCTGTTGTGCAAAGAACTGGGATGCTTCCAAGAGGTTAATGGCAATAACCCACCCTATAGGACCATCAACTTTTTTAGTTACTATTATGTATCATTTGTATTGTGGGAGCACCTGGCAAAGCCCAGCCCCATGATGCTGCACAACATTTGTCCCCATTACTGTCGAATCCAAGCATCTTCAAATGTTTTCCATAATTCTCCTCATAACCTCACCAGGCAAGGCAGTGCCAGTCTGCAGATGGGCAACTGAGGCACAGAGAGGCTTGCACAAGGTGACACAGAGCAGGAAACTGAACCTTGGTCTCCTACACCTCAGGACAAAGGTCTAATGACTGCACCTCATTCCTCCCTCCTTCTTAATTTGAGGCCCCATATAGCAAGTACAGGCCCTCACTCACACACACTGAGCCTCAGAGGACCATGGGACTCTGGAAAATTAATGCTTCTGTAAGGCACAGTTAGGAGCGTTGGAGGCACTTGGATTTCCTCTGTGCCATGCAGCACAAGAATCCTGTCTTTGGCAGTGACAACTGTTCTGTGCTGATGTGGCAGCAAGCAGGATCACAGCCTGGAAGGACAAGTATGGCATAAAGTGGGATACTGGACTGTCTTGACCATTTCTTTACACCAGGGCTTGCCAAAACCAGGAAGGTCATGTGTAGAGTCTACAGACATGAGGGTTGAACACAAGGAGACAAGAGAGACTTGAAAAAGATGCAACATCTGGAAGTGATGAAGTGGGAAACCCTTCTTGGGCTAATGTGGGATGTCATGGGCCACTCCTCTTCTCTTCTGTTCCTGTATTCTGGTGATGGGACACAGGTGTGTGATATGAGCCACTAGGGGGCGGAGGAGCTTTTGGGCAGATTTTATTTGGACCGCCACCCCCACCAGTCACACGGACTGTGGCCGGTTGGACCAAGGGGCAGGGTTGTTTTTCCTAGCCCCAGAAGGAGAACAAAGGACCAGGGAGGAGAGGGTGGTAGGAGGAAAACAGGGGTTCGAGAGGCAGGATCCCCAGGCATGGGCCTGCTCATCCTGGGGTTTTACTACTATTCCTCCTGGTTAATCTGACAGCCAACTGTCCTTGATGCTGCGTGAAGTGCATTGCTAATAAACTCTCTGATTTCCACACTGGGTGAAAGTCACTTCTAATTGGGACTTCCTGGGACCCTCCTGAAGAGAGGCCGTCCACGTGGAGCAGGGGTTGATTCCTCTGAGGCTGGGTTTGGGAGCTAGGTACACAGCAGTGCGGAGACCTGGGCCTGACAGGAGAAGACTCCACCGTAGCAGAGTCCTGATCGGCTGTGAGCAGAGGGAACTGGGGAGTGCTCCTTCACAATGACTTACAAGGAATTGTTCCGGTGCCAACAAAAAATGAGCACTTGTTACCATACAGCTGCAGACCACGTTTCCTTGGGAGCATGGATGTTTTTCTTGAGAAGGCTCCTTGACTTATAAATTATGACTCTATTTGGATGTAATCTAAGAACATCAGACAAGGGAAAACCCTTTGTATATCACAATGTTAGTTCTAAATGGACAGAACCTCATGGGCTTTGCTCCACCATCCTGGGCTGCACAGTTTTCTTTCTTTACTTTGCCATGGAACGAATAAGAGCCAGTGGGCACAGTGGACTCAAAGCACAGAAACCCCAAAGGGCAGCAACACGTGGGTTTGTGAAACAAGAAGAACAACTATGGGAATCTTTGGGAGTTAAAAAAAACAACAAATTCTATGTTCAGACTCTGTTGAATTTCCAGAACTAAAAACAAATGAGTTCTCAAAGCAAAAGGCAATGCAAAGCAACTCTGCCAAGGTTTTCAGTGCACTGTAGAAAAGGTTTGAACATACAGTTATGTTTACACAGATGCAGGGTTACTGTACATTGGGCACTTTTTGAGAGAGAGAGAGAAGTTGCCTTCACTGCAAGGATGACTTAAAATCTCAAGAAGGAAAGAATCCAAGGAGTTAAGATCCTTTCCAGGGGGTGTCTATATAACAAATTATAGCCACAACACCCAGTGTCCCTTCACAAGCAATGTTATTAGCAAGCGTGCTCATTGTGTGTGACTGCTGCTGTCTGTCTTGCCGTAGTGCCTTTGTGACTAGTTTATAATTACAGCAAAACATTAAGTAAACCAATTAGAGTAATCCAGGCCCAACCAAAGTCAGGGAAGTTCTGCAACAGACCAGGAGACCAGGGCTTCATCTTTAAAGATTAAGCCTCACAACACATGAGTTGTTGGTTCAAATACAATCCTAGGTCTGTGGAAATAAATAGGGAGGAATAAACTCTATTACCTTCAAGGTGGTTATTCTGGAATTACATTTACATGATGGAGATCAGAATCGAGCTGCACCTCAATCCGGGTCCCCACATAGCTGTCACACCAGTTTAATTTGAAATTAAAGCTACTGTTTCAGTGGAGTGCATCCATATAGCATCACCTGTGCCAGCTCCTTTACTATCTAGTGTCCACACAGAGGCTGCTGTATCCCTAAATGCACATGCAGGCTCACTGTCTTGTGGGAAATATTGTGGAATAGTCACTAGCATCATAAGGAAATGCAGAGACTGTGGGTCAATCCCTCTCAGAATTCTAGCTGATCTGTCCCATAATTCACCACGTGCCTGCACCATTCGTGAGCTAACCACTCCACAGACAGATGAGAAATTCAGCATGCAAAGTGGCTACCTCATTGGTGGCTTTAGCAGACAGGCTGAGGCCAGAATGGGCAACAGACAGAACTGCCTTTTTTAGCCCAGAGATGCTCACCCGGATTGGACCAGGAAAGAGCCATGTCAAGATAGGAAGCAGCTGTCTGCTGTGCAGCTGCCACGCTGTTGCTAAAGAGGCCTTCAGTGGTCTCAACAGCTTGCCGATCTGGCATCCTTCACTGTCAGGAAGCCACATCTGCCAGGGGAACATGGTCCTTGCATGTGTCAACAGGAACACCTTTTGCCCTTAGGTCATGTCCGAAAAACTCCTAAAAGAACAAGATTTTATGATGCTGCATTTTAGCAGGCTGCCACAGCTGCCCTCCTTCCCCTCTCAGCAGTACTGGGAGGCAGCAAGAGAATACTGCAAACCATGACTTGCTTCTGTCACGGAGAACCCAGAAAAGCCTCTTGGATCCCCTCTGTTCACAGCCCACCAGGGATTCTGCTACTGTGGAGCTTTCTCCCATTCACCAGGGTCTCCACGCTACCTGTAGCCAGCTTCCCAAATCCAGGCCCAGAGAGTCCGATCCTTGCTCTGTCTGGTCTCCCTTGGGGGGGGTTCCTCCCCCTACGAGGGTCCCAGGCGTCCCAATCAGCAGTGACACTCAGCCAGTGTAGCAGTCAGAGGGTTTATTAGCAATCCACTTTGCACAGCAGCTAGGACAGTTGGCTCTCAGATCACCTAGGAGGGCAGATAGTAAACCCCCAGGACAAGCCCCGGAGGTCCTGCCCCTCTGACCTCCATCTTCCTTCTTCTCTCCCCTTTGTTCTCCTCTCTATCCAGCTGCCCTGCCCCTGGTCTAAACCGGCCACAACCTGTCACCCCCAGGGGGTCCAGGTATGGTCGCACTAAAGCCTCTTCCCCCCTAGTGGTACCTATAGTTATCACACCCCTGTGTCCCATCACCAGAATACCATCACCAAAGAACAGGAACAGAAAAGAAGAACCACAATAACCCAAGAGGTTTTCTTACTTCATCACACCTCTCCCCCCTTGGAGACTGAACTGAGCGGGGTCACCTCCGCCGGTGACCTGGGGAAGTTCTGACCCCCACCCTTGTGTTAAGGCATCTGCTACTACATTCGCAGTTCCCTTGACATGTATCACCTCCATATCACAGCCCTGAAGAATTAACCCCCCACCTCCTGAGCTTGACGTTAGTACCCTTTTAGCAAGCCCTCCCAGCTTGACTAAAATCTCATCCATCCAGGGCATGGGGTATGCGTCAGACGCTGTGACGGAGTTCAGCTTGCCATAGTCTACACAGAACCGGATCGAGCCATCTTTCTTGGGTACCAGCCCTATCGGAGAAGCCCATGGGCTGGTAGATGGTTGTATAACCACCAAGGCCAGCATGTCCTGGATCTCCCTCTCTCCATCCCAGGCTACCTTCCCAGTGACTCTAACTGGGGAGCACTTTATGGGATTGGTCGTTCCGGTCTCTATGTGGTGCACCACTAAGTTGGTAAGCCCAGGCCGGCTAGAAAACAGTGGTCGGTAGGACTCCAGCCCTGCGCTAATCTCTTCCCTCTGGGCCACAGTTACCTGGTCAGATAAGGGAATTGAGTCCAGGGAGGATCCATTCTCCACCCGGCTACCGAACCTCAACAGGGGATCTCCCCCCAGACCCTCCCATTGTCCGCATACAGTCAGTACCAGCCCTTCTCTGTCAAAGTAATGTTTCACCATACTACCACTGTACACTTTTTGTTTGTGTGACCAGTGGGACAGTTCTACCACATAGTTCACGTCGCTCAGTTGTTTGGTGACCTTGACGGGTCCCTCCCAGGCAGCCTGGAGCTTATTCCTTTGCACTGGGATAAAAACCCTCACCTGATCCCCAACCCCATATGATCTGGCCGGGGCACTGCAATCATCCTCAACTTTCTGCTGCCTTTGGGCCTGCATTAAGTTCTCCCTAACCAGGTCCATAAGCCCCATGAGTTTCTCCTGGAAAATCAGGATGTATTCTACTACTGATTCCCCAGTGGGGGAAGCCTTCCCCTCCCACTCAGCTCTTACTAAGTCCAGAGGGCCTCTCACTCTTCTCCCACATAACAGCTCAAATGGAGAGAAACCCGTGGACTCTTGGGATACATCCCAGTATGCAAACAACAGGGGTTGTAGATATTTGTCCCAGTCCTGTGAGTATTGGGCCATAAAAACCTTTAGCATCCTTTCCAGAGTCTCACTGAATCTTTCCACCAGCCCGTTGGTCTGCAGGTGATAGGCTGACGCCCAGGTGTGTTGGGCCCCGCACTTCTCCCTGAGACACTGCAAGAGGGCTGACATACAGTTAGACCCTTGGTCCGTGAGGACCTCCTGGGGGAACCCCACCCTACTGAAAATGCCCATCAGAGCATCTGCCACCTTGTCAGGTTCGGTGGGAGCCAGAGGTACAGCCCCTGGGTATGGGGTAACCAAGTCTACCCCCACCCAAATATATTTCTTCCCTGATCTGGTGGCTTTGCTGAGGAACCCTACTATGTCCATTGCCCTCTTCTGGAATGGCTCCTCTATGACCAGGGGGGGTCTCAGCTCGACCCCACCTTTGTCCCAGGCCTTCCCCACCCTCTGACAAGTGTCACATGATTGGCAATATCGCTTGACTGCATCGAAAATTCCCGGCCAGTAAAAGTTTTGCAGCAGCCGCTGCTGGGTGCATTTTATCCCCTGGTGTCCCGATGGAGGAACATCATGGGCCAAGGACAACAGTCTTTGGCGGTATCTTTGGGGCACCACCAATTGTCACCTGACCTGCCACGGCTCCGCCTCTGCCACTGGAGTCCACTCTCGGTACAGGGCCCCTTTCTCCCACAGGAATTTCTCCCTGCGGTCTCTCCCAAGGGACTCCTCAGCCCCAAGGTCCGTGAGCGCCCTCAGCTTTGCTAGTGAAGGGTCACCCCACAGATCCTCCTGAAACTCGCCTGTGGGAGAGGATGTTGGAGTCTGTTCCCCAGCCATGTCCAGGGTGGGATCCTCCTCCTCGCACTTTTCTGGCCCCATCAGTCTCGTCCGCGCCTCTGCAAGGTTTCTCATCTTTGTTTCAGGGACACTAGGTGTAAGGAGCCCCTGCAGGCCCTGACTCCTGGTAGCGGCCAATGTTCTCTGGGGTTCACCGGGCCACCCTTCTAGATTTTGTCCCATCAGTACCTCGGCTGGCAAACGATTGTGCACCCCTATCTCCTTGAGGCCCTCTTTGCCTCCCCACTTCAGATGCACTCTTGCTACAGGTACTTGTACAGGTAGCCAGAACACCTCCCTTAGGTTCAGATAAGTATCAGGGACCATCTTGTCGGGTCCCCCCACTTCCAGCCAGGCCAGAGTCGCCTCCGCACCTGTATCCCAGAACCCTTGGACTTTTCTTCCCTCTACCTCTATAGGGATGAGGAGCTGCTGACCTCCCTTTGGTGAGCCTGAGCTCACTTGGTAAATAGAGGATTCTGAGTCTGGAGACTTGCCCGGTACCAGCGACCCCACCTGGCCACCCACTCCCTCACTGGGAGTGTCAACCTGACTATCTGCCACTTCTGCCATGGTTAGTGCCTCCTCTGGACAGGCTCCAACCCAATGCAGACTTTGGGCAGTCGGTTTGGCCCTCTTGTCTCTGTGTTTTCGGCACTGAGCTCTCTTGTGGCCTGTCTCACCATATGAAAAGCACCTCCAGTCTCCCTGTTCACCAGGGCCTAGTTGAGTAGTTCCCTTGGATGCTCTGTTTTCTGGGGCTCCCTTCTGAGAGTCCTGTTGGAGCCTCCCCCACAGGTCCCCCTTCCGGCCCCCTTCCCCCTTCAGACCTAGCCCATGACCCGACCAGCTGGCCACAAACTCATCAGCCAGCCTGCCGGCACTGCGTAGGTCCTTGGGTTTCCAGTCCATCAGCCACCGCCTCAGGTCGGGGAAACAAATGTTATATAACTGCTCCAGGCCCAGCAGTTCCCCCACTTCTTCCCTGGTTGCGTTCCCAGCCAAGCCAGTCCATTTCCAGAGGTACTCCTTTATCAATGTGCTGGTTTCTAGGTAGGTCACCCCTGGCTCTTTCTGCACTGATCATAGTTTCTCCTGGTACGCCTCAGGGGTCAGCTGAAACTTTGGCAGCAGAGCTTGTTTGAACTGCTCATAATCTCCAGTTTCCGCTTCCTCCATCTGACTGAGTACCTCCATCACTTTTGGACCCAGAAGAGGGGTCAGATACCGCAGCCGGTCTGTGAGATTCACCTGATGCACATTACAGGTTTTCTCAAAGATGATGAGGTAGATATCAATGCCTCCTCCCTCCTCAAAGGGACCCATCAACTTAGTACTTTGGGGTCCAGCAGGAAGGGGCTCTTGGACTCTGCCCTCACTGTTCATTGGGGCCCCCTCCTGGCTCCTAAGTCTGGCCAGCTCCAGCTCATGTTGTCTCTCTTTCTCCCTCTCTGCCATCTCCAGCTGTTTCATTTCTAACTCAAATTGGCATTGTCTTGCTTTATCCTGTAACTCCTGTAGCCTCAGCTCCAGTTCCAGCCGCCTTATTTCTGGGGGGGAACTGAACTGTGAGCGCCCCCTAGGAATTGGGGACTGCTGCTGAGAAGGCCCCGGGCTGCAGCTCCCAGGTCCTCTGGGCAACTCCTCTGGGGCAGGCTGGCGTCGCCTGCGCCCCTCTCTGGCTGGGGTTTGTTGTTGGGGCAGGTCAGGGCTGCTACTGCTGCTACTTCTGAGCTCCCTGGAGGCTCCCACCACTGAGGGGTCTCTTTCTCTGTCCCCATCGCTCTCTTCCAGCTGGGCAATGAGCTGCCCCTTGGTGAGCCTGCTGACTTTTAATCCTCGAGCCTTACTAATGTTCACTAGTTGTTGTTTTAACAACCACTTGTAATCCATGATGTCCTGTTATCACCAGCAGTAGGTGAGACCAACGTCTCTCTCAGTGAATCCAGCTCTCAGGATCACGTTTCAGCAAGCACACCTGAGTCCACTTCCCCCATCGTCCAATCAGGTGCAGGACATTTGCATGTTCACTGCTCTCTCCATCAGTCTCCCAGCTGAAGGATGTTTCCACAGAGTGTGCCTCTGATTGGCTGCCT
>ML681990.1:19726822-20006074 GCA_007922195.1 Podocnemis expansa
CCCAGCTGAAGGATGTTTCCACAGAGTGTGCCTCTGATTGGCTGCCTCCCTGCCTCCCAATTCAAATCCAAGGCACGGATCCTTCCAGGGACTGACCAGACCACCCTGGAGGAAACCCCTCTCTTGGTCAGGGATGCAGGTCTTTGAACAACACCCCAGCTGTCTCTGGGCTGGGCAGCTTCATCAAATGAGCCCCAGGAGCCTGCTGATCCACAAAGCTCCCTGTGTCTGCTCAGACACACACTGTCCTTCCGAAGGGACCAACGTTACCCCTTCCTGCTGCCCCCTCTTGCCAGCACTGCACTGGATAGTCACTCACTGTGGGGTCTCGCTGTAGGGCATCCCACCGCTGCCACCAAGATGTCACGGAGAACCCAGAAAAGCCTCTTGGATCCCCTCTGTTCACAGCCCACCAGGGATTCTGCTACTGTGGAGCTTTCTCCCATTCACCAGGGTCTCCACGCTACCTGTAGCCAGCTTCCCAAATCCAGGCCCAGAGAGTCCGATCCTTGCTCTGTCTGGTCTCCCTTGGGGGGGGTTCCTCCCCCTACGAGGGTCCCAGGCGTCCCAATCAGCAGTGACACTCAGCCAGTGTAGCAGTCAGAGGGTTTATTAGCAATCCACTTTGCACAGCAGCTAGGACAGTTGGCTCTCAGATCACCTAGGAGGGCAGATAGTAAACCCCCAGGACAAGCCCCGGAGGTCCTGCCCCTCTGACCTCCATCTTCCTTCTTCTCTCCCCTTTGTTCTCCTCTCTATCCAGCTGCCCTGCCCCTGGTCTAAACCGGCCACAACCTGTCACCCCCAGGGGGTCCAGGTATGGTCGCACTAAAGCCTCTTCCCCCCTAGTGGTACCTATAGTTATCACACCCCTGTGTCCCATCACCAGAATACCATCACCAAAGAACAGGAACAGAAAAGAAGAACCACAGTAACCCAAGAGGTTTTCTTACTTCATCACAGCTTCATAGGGGAGAAAAGCGCAGACAGAGACTCACATGGGATGCATCTATTCATGCTGTTTATCATTCTTCTATTAAACTACAGAATCTGTACCACTTCCTGCCACACAAATACAGTTCAGTGACTCAAGCTCATGTCTTGTACCTTCCTCCAAAAAGAAACAGGTTCCGCCACAGGGGAATCTGTGAAGAAGGGAAGGGAATAGGAATCAAGACTCTGATTCAGCAATGCACTTAAGCTCATGCTTAACTTTAAGCACATCCTTAAACCCAAGGGGCCTCAGCGAGACTTTCAGCAGGTTCTGCATTGAGGATCACAGCACAGAATCAATTACCTGAAGGAAGGAGATCAGGAAAGAAGGTGAAGGTATCCCAAACTTACCGGGCATGCAGAGAACTGTAGCAGGACCCACAGAGCTTGGACCATTAACTCCATCTGAACTGGGAAGCCTCAGACAACCACCACAGGGCAATTCAAATAAACACAGCTCTCCTACGGTTTAACTTTCAATTACTGTATTTCGCTTAAAAGGTTCCCTTTTGGTTTGCCAAGATTCAACAGCAGGACACAATGGCTCAAGCCTGCAAATCCTAACCCAAATGGGCCCTTAGATTTGGCACTAAAGCCCCATTCCTGCAATCAGATTCTCCTATTGCAGACCCCTCTGCCTTGCAGATCCCCAGCAGGACATACCAATCTGTGCTAGGACAGCAATGAGAAGAGAACGTGAGGTTCCTTAGCACTGGCTGTTCCTTTAGGCCCTGAAGGTCCATGGAGTGGGTCAAAGGGTTACTTGAGGGGGGAAGGTAGGGGGCTTGTGCCAGTTGTATTTGTCTATCTGATACTAAACATAATCCAGAATATATTCCATTTTAAGCATGTCCCTGGCCTGGGAGCCCAACAGTAGCACACACTAGACCTTGATAATACAAGAAGTGCAAGAGTCACCTCGTTTGCAACATCTGCCTTGTGAAACAACCTCATTGGCCTGTACTCAGCCATTTTCACCCTCCTCTCTGCCACTTATTACCATTTAACAGTACAACAGTGCTTTGCAATTTAGTTTACAGGGACAGTGGCATCCAAAAATAAGTGGACACTGAAGAACCTACGTTGTTCTGCTCCCCACACTCCCACAGGCTGAACTGGGCAGTTTGGATACAGAGGGCAAAGCAGAGTAAGCTCTAAAAGTTTAACTGGTCTGTTCATCTGTTTTGTTTAAAACAAAACAGCCCTCACAAGCCAAATGCAAGAGGGTGAGAGAGAGAAGTCAAGCAAAGAACATAATTAACATGATCTGATCACCAATGTGTTTAACCTTCAGAGCACATTGCTGCTCCCACCAACATGAATGCAAATCCAGCTCAGAACTTCATAGGAGGAGCTGTCATGATTTAATTGGATCTCACTCTATTTGGTTCCAAAGGGGCAGCCGTGTTACTCTAGTAAAGCAAAGAAAAATAAGCAGTCTTGTGGCACTTAAAGACTATCATATTTATTTATCGCATGAGCTTTCATGGGAGAAAATCCCACTTCAACAGACACTTTGAAGAGGGGGAACAAAGTGGGATTTTCTCCCACAAAGCTCATGCGATAAATAAATCTGTTTAAGTGCCACAAGACTCCTTACTTTTTTTACTCCGTTTGGAGTTTTTCTTAAGCCCCCAGCTCCTGGAGTCACGTCGTTACGTGAGAATCTCAGGTTTCATTATAAAAGGAAGTTTCTGGCCTTTGTGGTTGCAGAGAAAGAAAAGCTTGGGAAAAAAATGTGACCTGCTAAAGGCTCATAAATTAGAAAGAAATAACCACCCCCCCATCACCTAATACATTGTTGATCTCGTGATTTCTAAACGCCCTGAGTTGATACCTTGCTTCTCTGGGCAAACTCTTACTTGAGCTAGTGAAGGAGTCCAGTGTGTTGGAACACAATTACAACACTGAAGTCATTCTCTCCAAGTCAATCCTCACCTAATAATTACAGACCGTCACCAGTGTGATTTAATTAGCCTATAAAAATTCACACTGAAGACCTCTTTTTTCCTCCTACTCAGGAGCATAAAAGAATTATTTTTAAATGCATGTACAGAAAAAAAAATTCCCTTAGCCCATTTCTAAGTTCAGTGACATTCCATGCAGGATATTTGAATTCTGTCATCCAGAGACTTACATTTTATGGTAAACGTAATTTTCTGTGCTCAGTATCCTGTAAAACTATGCTAGACAAACAGAACAGATTGCTCTCAAACAAGACTCCAAAAAACCAGCACTTGGCTGGACCGCTCCATCTGAAAACACCTGCAACCACTCATTAGAAAAAAATAAATGATTGCACAATTTACTTCTGCAATTTGGTGTGGAAAAAAAAACACATGATCAAACTGGAAACCAAGGATGCGGGCTCATCTGTTTGATGCCTGATACATCCTGCACCAGCTTCCAGAGATGCAGGGCTATTTTGAGAGAGTGCAACCAATTTGCAAGTATGGAAGCTCATACAGACCATCCAAACCCCACACCACAGCTCACTATTCAGATCAGTATCTAGTGTGAAATCAGCCCTATGCATACACCAAGTACAAGGATTGCCCTGTGCACAAACCAAACACAAGGATACCTAGGCTTCATCCTCTAATCCCACAAAGACTTTCTCAAATGCTCAATTTTGCACAATGTAATGAGTCCCAATGTCCCATCAGCTTCAGCTTGGCACCTTAAAGTGCGTAGGGTAAGCATGAGCGTTAAGTCTTTGCAGGCACACATCAGTAAAGGCATTAAGTGATGCACAAGCATTGTGCTAATCTCTGGATGAGGGTGAATGTCTCCCCAAACCCAGCCTCCCTCCTGATTGGGAAACTAGGCCCCCAGCCCTCACTGGAACCCAGAACCAAAGACTTCAGCTTTTAACAAGCAAAATGGGGTGATCTATTTAAGATCAACTTTAAATTTCTGAGACTCTCTGGGGGAAAAAAAAAGAGGGAAAGAAAGATCTGTTGCACAACGCCACTGAAGTACCTTTGTAGATTCTCCGGAAGGACTTGTTTTCCCCATTTGAATCCATTCGTTTAGCATTAAGTGCTGACAATTCTGTCAATGACAAATCATATCCATGTAGCTTCTTTTTAAAATAATCAGGATTAACTATTCAGGAAAGGAAAAAGATTTCCAGCCCTACCACTCACACCAACCTCAGGCAATTTCACAGCAGTAACTATGCTGCTATCAAGTAAGTAGTAAAACGTATTGACCAATGCATCTGTGGACAAGAGGCTCCAAAATCTTCTGGACAGGACTGCCCTTCTGGGGACTCAATTATTTCCGATCACTGAAGTTAACATGCTCAAATCACACTTGTTTCATCCTGGAAACACTCAGGCTGAAACAATGCCGCACTCACGCATTACCCCAATTGGCTGTTAAAAGAAAATGCTGTCATGAGCCTAGGACTCAGCTAAAGTCTTTCTCTTTAAAAGCCGAGTACCCCTTGTGGAGACAGCTAGGAAGCTGAGCTTGTTTCTACATAATCTGAATGAAACCTAGCGATGTGAGCACCCAACCTACCAGCCACTGAACTGCAGGGCATGTAGATTACATGACTTTACATGCTTACTGCATCTGCAGGAAGCTGACAACTTTGCTAATATAAACCAGGAGATGAGAGTTTTTAATCTGAGCAATAAAATCCAAGCTGCACAGACGTCACCACATAACCGCCCTTTTTGAAGATAAATGGTTCCTGAAATGCACTACCAAAGTAAGGGAGCTAAAGAACCCAATATGTTTTAAGTTCTTCAAAGCAGGTTTTCTTTGCCAAATTCACTTTTTAAAAGAAAAACTAAGAGAAATAAAGTTTGCTCTCCCCTCCTATGCATCTCTCTCTCACACACAAAAATGAAGCAACCCCAGCTGGGTCTGTAAGGAGACTCATTTCACTCAAATATGCTGAGATTGCAAAAGCTGCATTTCCTTCTGAGAGTGAAAGTTTGCAGGGGTTGGAGTGAAAGTATCTGATGTAGAGAGATGCCTGCAAACTCCAATCTCCCTGGAACCCTGGACATTTCCAGCAGCCAGATGCAAACAAATCAGGAAGCATCAACAAAACAGGAGAACAGTCAAAGGCATGGGTAGAGCTGTTTGCAGCCAGCCACTTCTGTAGACCAAAAGAAGGAAGGAGTCCTGTGGCACTTAAAGACTAACAGATTTATTTATCATACGAGCTTTTGTGGGAGAAAATCCCACTCTGCCAGATGCTTCCCCCCCATCTTCAAAGCATCTGACGAAGTGGGATTTTCTCCCACAAAAGCTCATGTGATAAAAAAATCTGTTAGTCTTTAAGTGCCACAGGACTCCGTGCTACTTTTGCTGAACTAGACTAACACGGCTGCCTCTTCTGTGGACCACATTCTGATCTCCCTCCCTCCCTTTGACACCTCTGACTCCAAACGGAGCAGCTCCATAGCCTGATTTACACCAAAACAAATAAGGAGTCCTGGGGCACTTAAAGACTAACAAATTTGTTTATTGCATGAGTTTTCATGGGAGAAAATCCCACTTCCGTAGATGCTTTGAGGATGCGGGAACTTATAGAATGGGAGGAAAATAAACAAACTTCCCCGCATTTAATTTCCTCTCATTCTGGATCTTCCCCTGTCTTCAAAGCATCTGACAAAGTGGGATTTTCTCCCACGAAAGCTCATGCAATAAATAAATCTGTTAGTCTTTAAAAGTGCCCCAGGACTCGTTGATGGTTTTGCTGAGCTGGACTAACACGGCTGCCCCTTTGGAACTTGATTTACACCAGTCTCTGTGGAAGCAGAAGCAGGCCCGTTTCTCCACCCTCACCCCCTTCTTCTGAGGACATGTCAGGGCAAAGGGTTTGACAGCCCTGAGCGCCAATGTCTCACACGGGGATTTCCCTAACACCCCCCTTATATCCCCCCTGAATTTCCTGACACCCCCTCCAGCTGTCAGCTAGTAACAGTGTTAGACCAATTTAGTCAGCACCCCCAATGCCCCCCTAATTTCAAGCCCTGGGGAGAACACTGCTCTCACGTGAGCCCCCGGCTCTGGGCCCCGTCCCACCCTCCCTCTACCCCCGCTCAGGCTCCGCACCGGGGAGCCCACAGCACCGCGCGAGACATTTTGGGGGGCATCTCCCACCTGCCGCCAGGACGTTCCCAGCCCGCAGCCCGCAGCTCCCGGGGGGCTCAGACAAGAGCAGGAGCAGCCTGGGTCTGGGGACGGTCCACGCCGCTTCTCTCCCCCGCAGGGCCGGCGGTGGCAGGGCCCGGCCCAGAACTACCCCCCGCAACTTTTCCTGCTGCAAGTATCCCCCTGCCTCCTTCCCGGCCCGCCCATGCACCCTCACCCGCCCTTCCTCGCGCGCCGCCGCCGCCGCCGCGCCTGGCGCCGGGAAGGGGGATGCACCCGGCAGCCTCCCCCACCCCTCACCTGGCCAGCCGCTCCGCTGGGCAGCCTCCAGCGCCCGCTGCAGCATCCTCCCCTGCCCCGCAACTCAACCGCGGCGCGGCTCGCCTCGCGCTGGAGGGAGGGCGCGGGGGCCGGGCATGCGCGCCGCGCCCGGGGAAGGAGCGGAGGCGGGGGAGGCGCCGGTGGGCAGCAAGGGAGCAATGGCACTTGCGCGGCCGCTGCGCCCTGGGGGGCATGGCCGGCGGCTGCACCCTTCGCCATGGACAGTGGGGCGCTTCTCAGGGACCCACAGTGCGCAGGAGGGGCTGAGCCTGAGTTCAAGGGTGGGCTTCCCCATGCACTGGAGGGGCTCGGTGACAAACCCTCTGCTTGCTGGCCAGCCCCGGCCGCCACAGCTGCCAGTGCGGAGAGCCCATGGAAGGGCTGGGTGGGAGCCAGCGTGGTCCTGTTAAACCCACAGCCAACACACCACGGGCACCGCCGGCGAAGGGACGTGCCAGCAGGCAATGCTCCAGCTTGCCCTCCTCAGTTGAGATCAACACAGTGGGCGCCAGCGCCGTCCCTAGTGGGGTGCAGGGCCCCAGGCGAATCACCCTCTGCAGGGCCCCCACTCAGTCCCCCCCTGCACTGGGGAGCAGGAGTGGCCAGCCCAGAGGGGAGGGGCAGGCCTGCTTTGCCCCTGCACCGGCCATTTCCCATCCAGGGGATGGAGCAAGCCAGCCAAAAGTGGCAGCCGGGTTCAGTGCTCCAGCTCTCCCCCCTTTATCCGCTGCCTTCGGCTCTGTGCTGGAGGCAGCAGGGAGGGGGCAGGAGGCAGCATGGCTCAGGGGGCAGTAGTACAGGCTGTAGGCTGCCTCCTCCCAACTGCCTCCAGCTGGGGAGAGCTGGAGCCATGAACCCAGCTACTGCTTTTGGCTGGCTCGCCCCATCCCCTGGATGGGAACAGTCAGCCATGGGGGGTGGCTGTTCAGGCCCCGCAGTGCCCTGCTCACAGCAGGACAGCGTGGGGCCCATGGAACCACAGGGCCCGGGGCAATTGCCCCTTTTGCCACCCCCTAAGGATGGCCCTGGTGGGTTCCAGTCCACACAAGGGCTCCACCTCTGGATAACACAAAAGCAGCTAATGACCATGAGCCACTCGGGCTTTAGGCCAGGCTGCTTAAGAAGGTTACTACAGGGAGGGAAGGAAGGGGAATGTGTCCGACCTTCAGGATGCTACCATGTTCCCTGCTTTATTAGCATTTTGTAACATCCACATAAACTTTGGAATTCACCATCACAAGATACCAGTGAGACCAAGCACTCAGCAGGAGTCCAAGAAAGACTGGACATTTATGTGGATAATGAGAACATCCAGAGCTTTGACAACAAGGATTTAAAAACAAACATGAGTTCTGGGTTGGTATAAACACGGTTGTTTCAGGTCATCTCCTGAGTGATGGGGGCTAGGAAGAAACTTTCCTAGGGGGAAGGAGGTTATCCAATTATGCGGGGAGTTTTGTGCAAACTGGGACTGACCCTTCTGGAGAGAGGAGAGGGGGCTAGATGGGCCCTGCTCTGTTTCCTAAAGAATACTGCAATTGCTTCTAATTTCTACCAAAACTGCAGTGCAGCAATAATTCTCTCACAAGCCAGAGATGGTTGGGACACTGTGTAGTCTGACAGAGCTGAGAGGGGAGGAAGGAGACTGGGATGGTGGCTGTGGAGGAGAAGAAATTACATACTGGTTGTTGGATCAGTGCCCCTTCCTATGTTAAACATGGCTCAGCTCTCCTGTAAGTTCTACCGTGAGTTTTTCTCTTCTCCCCGGGACAAAGGGACACTGCCCCAGCTCAGAGCAGCTGCAATAAACAAATACACAACCAGAAACTTTAGCCACAGGTGCAGGCCGCAGTGGCACAGCTGATGAGCTACAAATCAGCCACACTGGGCTCCAAAAGGCCTCACTGGCTAGGAGAGCTGCAACCTGGCTACAGAGCCAGTTTATTTTTAATCTAGTGTAAACTGTGGCATTGGGCATGTGGGCGGGGAGGGCAGAATTCATCAGGCAGTCACTGGCTGAATCCAACTGTCTGCGGGGGGGTTTACAAGCAATGGTGCTGGGTTGTTTTGTTTACTAAAACAACAACAGGTAGGAAGCATTAGTGTTTAAGCAGCAAGAGTGGCTGCAGGGAATGTCAGTGGCAGCACAGCCTGCAGGGTAACCCACAGCAGAAACTGCTTTGCGGATGTGCAATACTTTACATTTTTTAAGTACAAAAACCTTCATTTTTTAAAGTGCAGAAATGGGGGCCCTAGCTGTGTTGGATGCCATATTAAGACAAGTCTCTTCCCAGAGACTGCTAGACCCCCCCAGTGTAGTACCATTCACAGAGGCTTTCAAGGCACTTGCCGGTCACTAATTACGCCCTGGGACCTGGCAGCAAAGTGAGTTATCCCAAGGCACAATGGCTCTGAGCACTGTATCTTACCACAAGGAGGCTGCGGGGGAGTGAGTGCTTCCACTAAGAAACACTATCGATACCCTTTAAATAGTGGTAGGCCCCACATTACACAGGGATAGCTCCAGCAGCTCAGATACCAGCCCCCATTTTACCCACCAAACTCCCTCTGACTTCCACAGAAGGTCACTTTCTGGAACAGCTGCAGGTGCAAATGCAGTTTAGGAGATCAGTCCAGAGGAGAACCCTCCATCCATCCATAGGGAGGTGGAAGTACTGACCCAGCAAGATTATGTATAACTCGAACATCTGCTGAACAAACCTTCCTCTTGGTAATACAGGTGTAACCCCTACTGCGGTCAGTAGAAACTGAAAGTTTCCCAGATGGCCCTGTGACATAGGTCTTGTTCTGTCTCAGGGGAATGAAGAGAGGCCCCAATTCTGCCCTATGATCTGATTGCAGAATCATGGCCAAAGCTAAGATTAAAATGCAGATCGGCTGTACTGCCAGCCATCTGTGATTATAAAGTACTTTATTTTTTAAGAACCCTCTCTCCATCACCAGAGCGTTTATTTGCTATGCTATCGGATTTTACAGTGTAGTGTTTTCTCTCCCTATAAATAATTACAGACTTGCTAATGGATCTCAAACTTTAGTTGTCAGTTGCTTGACAGTTCTGGCTTAGCCTTCCTCTGCTCTCCAAAGAGCAG
The DNA here is from genome assembly GCA_007922195.1 of Podocnemis expansa. Classification (NCBI taxonomy): domain Eukaryota; kingdom Metazoa; phylum Chordata; order Testudines; family Podocnemididae; genus Podocnemis; species Podocnemis expansa. The sequence continues at coordinate 19,736,365 of ML681990.1, forward strand.
GAGATGAGGCCATATGGAAGAAGTATAGGCTGCAACACTGCCCAGAAGCTTCCCCCCTTTAAAGAGCTCTGCTAACATGAATTATCTGTCAGACTCAATGGGGGGGAATAAGCACGTATTAGACACATTTTACAGTCAGGGAAACCAAGGCACAGCACAATACTGTGATTTAATCAAGCTCATGCAGTCAATCAGCAGCAGGGATACAACCCACAGGAGAACTGCCTAGTGTCCCCTGCAGTAACCAATGGACAATACTGTCCTTTACACCAGGGGCATTGCTGCCCTGGGGAAGGACCTGGAGCATGGGCCCCAGCCCCACCCCCTGGCCGCGGGCCACACCCCCAGCCCCAATTCTGCGCTCAGGCCAACCTGGCCTCGGGCGCCTGCTGCCACCAGCCTGGCCCCAGATCCTGCCCGGGGATAGGGCAGGGAGCATCAGCCGCCACGGCGGGTGGCCTGACCTAGGACAGGGCCGGAAGCAGCCGCAGACACTGCGGGCAGCTAGACCCCGGATCTCCCACCGGAGACCTGAAGAGGCAGGGGCTGAGAGCCAGGACTCAGGGCACTGGCGCTAGGATTTGGGGCACGAGCCCTTGTGTGCCCAGCGCTAGTGACACCCCTGCTTCACGCCCCCTTTGAAAGCCACAGACTCGAAGCATTAACAGTCAAATGCAATAATTTCAGTGTCACTTTCCCATCTCTGGCTGGTTTCACAAAATATTTGCCAAGCCTGAGCATAAGGATTTCTGAATTAAACCAAAACTCTCTCACCCCTGAGCATTCAAGGGAACCCATTAAGAAACTGACTGGGCACCATTTTGTTAGGTTCCAAAGGGGTAGCCATGTTAGTCTAGTTCAGCAAAACAAGTAAGGAGACCTGTGGCACTTAAAGACTAACAAATGCATTTAGTGCATGAGCTTCCGTGGAAGAAAAAGTTGTTAGTCATTAAATGCCACAGGACTCCTTGCTTATTTTGTTAGGTGGATCAGTTGCACTGTCTTGGACCATGAGATTTTTGTTGCATCTCTGTTTTGCAGTGAGAAGCACAGGCAATATGGAAACCAGCCCTCGTCATGGGAATCAGCATTCACTCTGTCACGGAGCTTAATTTTTCTTGGTATGGCAGGGAGGTAAAGAAATGCCATTGCAAAGAACTTGCAGCCTCTTGTGAAAATTTCACAGAACCCTGTTAGACTTGGCTGCTGTACTTCCCCATTACGCATGCTCAAGGAGAAGGCAAGTTCTCAGAGCCAAATCCACAAAGCAGAACAGAATGACAGCGCTGCTAATCGAACATCAGACTCACAGCCACAAACCCTGGGCTGTGAAAAAAGTAGGACAGCCCAAGGAGGCACAGTACACAGAACAAAATGACACACCTGCATATTACAATGGAGAAGCACAGTCAAAGGAAAACAGGCCTTTAGGAAAGAAGACTCATGCATTATTATATTTTGTAAAAAAAAAGGGGGGGGCAGTTCTTTGCCCCGCACCAAAGGCCGAAGCAAGGAAGCAAGCGATGTAAACCACTTAAAGGATGCACTGGTGCCAGAGAAGACCCACAGGTTCAATTGCCCTGATTGGCATCTGCTGACTGACAGACAGGGTGCTCTGGGGGGTAGGCCTGTTGCTGACCTACTGTATGACCTTGGCAAGTCAGTGCACAGCCCGGGGCTTCAGTTTCTCCTACCAGCCCTGGTGTGTCTGGGCTGTTCAGACTGTGATTCCAGCAGGGCAGGAATGACCCCTCTACTATTATTTGCTCCCCAAGCAGGCCCCAGGCTATATCCCAGGAGCAGGAATGGCTCAGGCTGGATGGAGAGGTGAGCAGCTCCTACAGGCTCCTAGGCATGGTGGCCTCAAGCTGGGAAGGGTGACATGAGGAAACAAAAAAACAAGGAGTTGTGTGGCACTCTAACAGATTTATTTTTCACATGAGCTTTCGTGGGAGAAATGAAAGCTCATGAGAAAAATAAATCTGTTAGTCCTAAAGTGTCACACAACTCCTTGGGGGGGGGTTTTGCTGGACTACACTAACACGGCTAACCCTTTGGAAATGGGGAAACAAGTTTCCAAGGAGGTTGCAGGAGCTCTGTGATCCCCTGGCTGAACAGCCACTGACCTTCCTAGGGGGAGGAAAGGAACAAGAGAAATAGGCCCTCAAATCATTTAGGGATAAGAGAAGCTTCTCTCCATCCTCTCCTTGCAAAACCCAGGCAGGACCCTTCCCCAGGACAAGGGTCATCCCCCACCAGGGCTGCCTGATGCGCCAGGGGATCGTATGAGGGCTGTCCAGACCCAAGAGCCTGAACTGTCACAGCCAGAGCCAAGCCATCACGGCTCAGCACAGCCAGCCGGGCACTCAGGAGGAACACACCTGACGAAGGACCCTAGGCCCTCTGAGGGCATTTCCAGGGACTGAGTTGGAGCTGTGTGTGTGAGTTTTGCTGTGAGACTCGGGCTGACACAGCTCCCTGGGGCTCTCATGGATAAGGCCCCTCTTCACCCCTATCCTGGGTACAGTAACAGAACTACCATATTCAGCTGTTCTACCCTTCAGTTCCAGAATTCCCAACCTCTGGCAGCTCCTGAGGCCCACACGTGCTCAGGGATTAAACCCAGGCTTAACACAGGCCAGTCCCACCTGGCTCTCCTGTCAGCATATGAGCTGCAGATTTGATTGTTGTGGAGAGCTCCCTGGGACTCCGGGCATTAGCAGCACTGTCCTGGGCTCGGATAAGGCCAGAAGACTGACAGAAGCTAACTGGCCATTGAACACCACCCATACAACCTCCAGCCTCAACTGAATACAGTACTCTAACCTAATCACTTCATGCAGCCACTCTGAGAAAGTCCCTATGCTGGCCAGCATTTTCAGAGCAGCTCAAGCACCTGCAATCTGCACTAGATTTTCAGATGCACATGGCTCCCATTTTGCCTCCAGAATAAGAGGCCAGATTTGCAAAATGACTCCAGAGCAGACAGTGCTGAGCAGTTTTTGGTAAACTGGCTCAGAAATCTCACAATGGGAGCTCAGGAAAACTGGGCCACTTATTCAGATATTTCAGAGGACCTGAGCTCTTCTGAAAAGCTGCTCTCAACTGTGGGTGCTTCCTGCAAAATCTGTGTTTCTGAAGGGAAAAGCCATTGTGCTAATGTCCTATAATCTGTCCCCTTTAAAGAATTACTTTTATATATATATATTCATACCAGCATCTAACGAGGTCTGGGCCGTGTGGAGAAACATCCAAAATTCCCATTGACTTGAGTATAATGATGTTTATTTCACTCATCACAGGAGCCCCAGTTACAGAGAAGCACTTCTTGTGCTGGGTACTATACAAACACAGAACAAGGAGCTTAGCATCTACATGAGGCCTTGTCTACACTAGCACTTATATTGGCAAAACTTCTATCACTCAGGGCTGCGAAAAAAACAAGTGACATACATTTTGACAGTGTAAGAACTAGTGTAGCCAGTGCTATGTGGCCAGACATACACAAAGTGTTTCCCACCAACATAGCTACTGCCGCGTATTTGGATGGTTTTATTATGTCGGGAGGAGAGCTCTCTCCTGTCAGTATAATACAACCACACAAGTGCTCGTACACCAACACAGCTCATACACCAGCAGTACAGATCTGTACTGCTTCAAGTTTGAAGTGTAGACCAGCCCTAAGAGTTTACAATCTAAGCACTGGACCAAACGGAGTGAAACTAACCCAACCAGTGGCATTTTCTGGCTCCCACACTGCAGTGCAGTGTGACACTGGGCCCCTTTGTAGTCCTACTCCAGTGGTGGGGGGGAGGGGGTAACACAAACAGATTTGATTATTTAACAGGAAAACATTTCTATAATATTATCGATTTAGCAATACTTCGGCCAGCCTGTTTCAACATACACAGTTTACATGTTTGGGCTCAGCTAACTCAAATGCCCCTTAAAATGCTGTACAGTAAAATTGTTTATGTACCAAAAACATGGCACATAGAGATAAAGCAAACCAATAACAATAAGTCCAGGATCCATCTCATCATTGTCCTCTACTCTTCCTGGTGGCAGCCTCTTCTTTTTGCAGTTAACTAAGCTTGTCACTATAAAATCATTTACAACGTAGCAGTGTGAGAACTGACCCCATTAAATGTCTTGGTTCACAGCAGCTACTCCAAAACTGAAAATAATAATTAGACTAAAGAAACTTGCTTCCCCCACTTCCTACTTACCAGCAATGCAACTACATAAAAGAAACAAAAAAAAAAAAAAAGTTTTACCAAATGGAGGAACCAATTGGATCAAAATCCTTTATTTTATTTTTTTTACAAAGCTCCCAATCTCCTTATGTTATTTATACTTTTGTTGTTGGTTTTCTTCTTCTTTCCATTAAAAAAAAATCAAAGGAAAAATAGAAGAAAAACTCTTCCAAGCTTCTGTGCAGTGACTCTTAGAGCGCATGGAAGGAAGTATCTTCCCTGTGCAGCACAGCAGAGCCAAAGTGGCATAAATTTTTATTCTTTTTTTTTTTTTAAATTGATTTGGTTTGTCTTTGCAGGCTCAGCACAAAACATCATTTACATTTGGGAACAAGCAGTTGTTAGTTAAAGATGAAATGTTATCCTGCCTCTCAAGCACAGTGTCGTAAGTGAAAACTATGTCAAATAAATAAAAACAACTTTAAAACTAGAACGAGAAAGCTGCATTTTAATGGCAGTTGAAAAGCAAGATATTTTTAAATTTTCTGAAGCCTCTGATGAACACAATTTGAGGTTGGAGCTGATGAATAAAAGCTGATGGAAACCTTTTTGTTTCTTTACATAATCCACAGTTTGTCTATGGAACTCATTGCCACAAGTTACCACTAAGCTCAAGGGTTTAACAGGACTGCAAAAGCAGAGGACATTTTTTGCAGGTAACAAAAACTTCCAGAATTATGAATAATAAGGACTTCTTAAAGACAACACAGACCCTTTAGAAGCATTATAAATAGGGGTCCTTAAAAATTTTCCAGGGATGCTTGTTTGGCTGGAAAATGGCTTTTTGACAAGAAAGAAATTATGGCAGAAACATTTCTCTTTTCATCAACATTTTTCATTAAAAAACCCTCTAATTAATAGTTTTTGACTTTTGGTTGCTGACAAATAACATATTTGGTTTGCAACAAAACCCTGAAAATTTTCAAAAATGTTTTTTGAGAAAAAAAAACATTTTTGTTTTCCTTGAAATTTTCCACAGGGAAATAAACTAATTTTCCAACCAGCTCTACAACTAAGCCCTCCTACTTCAGAGCACAAGCTGACAGATTCAGGAAGAAACTTTCCCATCAGCGCAGGTTATTCCATATAGGTGTGGCTTTTTGGGCCATCCTTTAAGCAGCAATTACTGGCCAAGGTCAGAAACAGGGCCCCAGCCTCCATGGACCATGCGTTTGCTTCCATACAGTAACTCATCATTCTGCTTTCCATTGCTTCTCCCATCCATGGTTCTCAAAGTACTTCACTAACAATGAACTATGCCACACCTGAAAGTCAGTCAATAATCACTGTCACCATTCATATTCCATGGAACTAAGACACAGGAAGGTTAAGTGCAATGTCTCAAAGCAAGACTCAGGCATCCTAATCCCAGATCTGAACTTTTAAGCACCACTAGACTAGATATGGGTGAGATTTGGCAAGCAAAATATACAAAACATAAATTTTAATCTGGACTTCTATACTAACCCAATTAGCAAACAATCACTGAACCTCCATAATGAGCTAGAGCTGATGCCAAACAGACAGGTTTTCATTTAAATCACAATTTTAAAATGCTACTGATCCTAAAGCCTGTTTTCTGTGGACCAGTGAGTTCCACTAACCTCCAGCCACCAGCAGTGGTGAGAGCCAGGTGATTTCCTTCCCAGCACAAGGAGGCAGTATGGCTGAAGCACCAAGCACACAACTGCCAAAAGCCGAACATGTCTTCAAACTTTGAATCGCAGCATCGGTGCAGTCACTGGCTGGCACTCACAGCGCAGTGTGTGCTAAATGATTCATGACATATCAATTCGTTTCCCAAGAGCAGCCAAGCCCCTGCAAAGCCGGCTGTGCGCTTTGAACAAACAGATGCACGTGGTCTGCAGCTCAGGTCCCGCTAAGGGTGCCCACTGGGATGCTTCCAGGGAGACACAGAACTCACTTTGCAAAGGAAAGAGGATTTCCCTGAGGCCAAGACCCACGTCAGAACTAAACCTGCTGCACCACGCTGATGAGCAGCAGGCAGGGAATACCTAGTTAGATAAATAACTCTCCATGCATTTAGTAGACTACTTTCTTCCATGATTTTAATCCAGTGAATTAGGAAGGAAAGCTAAAAGCTTTTAGATTTGCAATTCTTCAGGACACCGACTGTCCAGTGTTGTGCGTTTGTACAGCACCTAGCACAATCTATTTCTCTTAAGTTCTTAGAGAGCCCCCACTCCCATTTTGTAATGTTGTTGGACTCCCCACCCCTCACTAGGCCCCAAAGCACAACAGAACAAGGGCGAACTGAGGCCTAGAAGCATGGAGTGACTTTCCCCTGTGGCAGAGCAGGAACTGAACATAAGGCTTTCGTAGCCCAGTGTAGGGCTAACCCCTGCACCTTCTTTTTTCATAGGCCCCCACACCACTGCAGCTTTTTGTGCTATTGCTTGTATGATGGTAACACCCCATGTCACACTAGAGAGTTGGGCCACCTGGGGCTGAGCACTGCACAGACCCTGCTCTGACAAGCTAATCTAAATATACAGTGTGCAAAGGAAAACTGAGATATGGGGCAAGGCCAGGATTGCCCAAGCTCACCCAGCAGGTCAGCGGCAGAATCAAGGCTGGAATCCAAGTATCCTGTCAACTAATCTGTGCTGCCTGACATCAGCTTGTTTCAAATATTTCAGTTAATCAAAATACACATAAAACATTGCTCCTCTCTTTAAGAGCTCTCACCCAGGGATGTGCTGCATTTGCACAACCTTGGGTACCAGTGCAAAGGCCTCCCGACTGCACCAGGTGTAAAGCATGGGCCTCTTTGTGCCAAGCACTGCACAGAGATGGAGGACAAGTCGCCCCAGTGATGAAGAGTTTCTCAACTTAGTACATCACAACGGCCACACATGAGGACCCCCAAGGTGGCCCTGCAGGTAGCAGAAGAGAATATGACTCTCAGGCCAGTTCCCTGCCCACTGCACAACACTGCCTGTGTCACTCCTCTGCCATGTCAGCATCAGAGACTCAGCCGCCACTCTCATGTCTGAGCCGCCAGGTTTGACCCCACCGAGCAGCTCTGAATAGCTGCCTCATCCCGCCAGCGGTATGTTCAGCTGGTAATTGCTCCTTTAGTCATCACTGCTTGTGCAAAAGCAGCACAGGCAGGGAATTAAACCCTCAGCAGAACCCAGCAAGCTTTTACAACCATTTCAAATCCAGACCTAGGAGGGTTAGCATCTTTTGAGGTGGGAGACCGGGGGGGGGGGGCACAGTCCCTCAAAGGTAAATAGCTGCTCAGTGAAACTGCACTGCCAAGCTCTCCTTCTGCCAGCCCTACTCTCCGCACTGTGCAGCGTTGCTCCATACCCACTGTGGGGCTGGAGTGATGGCTAATCAATAGCCCAGGTGAGAGGCCCAGTTTTATACTGTCATCCTTAAATGACACCAGCTTAACTCCCTCTGACAGGGCCGGGGCTCAATTGGAGGATGGGGAACAAAGCGTCTTGAAGCATTAGGGGAAGATGTGCCCAGATAAGGGAAGGGACAGATGCAAGGGAAACAGACCAGGATTGTAATAATGAATGGAAGGACAGGTGGCACAATACAGACAGCTGCCCTGCTGCAGCCCCAGGTCAGAGGTCATATGCACTATAGCCAGCATGGCAGGAGCGCGATAGTACTGAACCTGACTGGCAGAGCACAGCCTTCATGCCAGCCTGGTGCTGATGCAAAGGGCTGGCCAGAGGCACCAAGCAGCAGAGAACAGGCCCTTGCACACTGAAGGCAAGGGTCTGATCCTGAAAGGAGCCACCATCAGGGGTTTTGTCTAGCAGGATCAGCCCAAAGTGAGATGGGAGGAAACACCTGGCCTTTCAAGATGGGCAGTGCCAGCATCCATCAGGGGTGGTGCTAAGAGAGTGCCATTGGTCCTGCTGCCATGTGGGGGAGGGATAAAAATCAGCAATTGACCTGTCATCCTTCTCCATCCCCACTGATTGCTCCTGCACTTTCCCAGCCTCCAGCCACCTTGATCCACTCCGCTCTGCTCAGCTGAGCCTCCACAGCCTGTGAAATCCATTCTCCTTGCTCTCGCATGACCCATCGCTACCTAGCGCTCCCTTGCTGCACCTCAGCAAGAAGCTGTCTTGGGCCCTGCTCCTACTCTACTTCCGTGGTTTCCCTAGCAGGTCCTTAAACATGTCTAGTCCCATTGGACCAGATATCACAGGTCACATGCTTCTTGTTCAGTGCATGCCCAAGGACCTTGGTCAATTAGTCCACACATAGGTCCCGTCTCCCATGCGCAGCCCAGGTGCTTCCAAGAAACACCTGGCTGCCATGAATCTAACTCCACCCTGGCAGCAGAGGGTATCTCTGATGATGCAAGTCAGGTAGGTCCTGGTCTTCTCCAAGATTTTAGCTGCAGTGACGGAGCTGCAGACCCAAGCAAACATAGACATGATTTGCAGTAACACAGCTCACTCTGGCTTTAAAGAGCAAAAGAGCTCTGACTGATCAGCCTTGCCCTGCCAGTACAGCACATGCCAACACCCTCTTGCCATCTTCTTACCTGTGGGTCAGCATTGCCTAGATGTGCTGTCTGAACTCAAGGCCTCATTCTGCCGGTCACAGCACACTCACAGGGTCAGAGACAGGCCTTGACCCAGCCAGACAAATGGTGGAGAAAGGAAGGGTTATCATCACATCATGGGAGTTCTACAAGAACAAGGCACAGGTCTGGCTTTATGAAAGGGAATGGCAACTGCAAGCTTTCCTCTGGGAAATGGATGATCCAGTGTGAAATGTGGACCAGACAGAATATCATCTCCCTGTCCTCTTGCAGGAAGAAGAGGGCATCAGGGCAGCATCATTAGCATTCAGAAAAGCTTCTGGAAGCTGACAAGACAACACTGGGTGAGCATTTCCAGGCTGACCCCAAACATTTGCATAGTCTTGGCACTTGTATCTGTGTGCGTCCGTTAAAGGAATTGGCGAATTACCTGGCTCCTGACAGACATAGCAATTAGACTCTGAAATGAGTGCTGAGCAGGTCAGACAGCATTTTCTGCCAGTAGAAGATGTCTGCTCTGAGTACAGCAGACAAATCTTGGGGATCCTGGCACCATCTGAATTCAGAAGAAACTCAAGCTGTCCCCAGACAAAGGTTTGAACTTTGTAAGGCATGTTATACAAACCTGTTTTAGCTGCTCCATTCAATGGCTTCTTCCACCCAAGTGCTGCAAATGCTTCTTAATTAAATCTCCAAGCCCTTCCACAAGGTTCTGTCTTAACTTGAGAAATCCTGGGACACAGGTTTGAAAACAGTTATCTGGTAATCAGTGAGTTGCTATTGTTCATCTTGGAGAACAACATAAAACTCTGGAGGCACAACAATAACCTATCAAACTGAGCATGCAGATCACTTTATCCTGATTGGCTGTTCTGAACAGCATGCTAACTATTTTACCTTCCAGCATGAAACATTTTTCTCTTGATCTCAGACTTCATCAGCCCTTGTTACTTATCCTATATGATGAGAGTCCATGGTGGTCAGCCACTTTCATGATGGGGGCTGTAGAAGGACCCACCAGTAAAAATATTTGAACAGCAGCATACTGCAGCTCGTTGTCAGCACAAATGGTGGACTCAGTCCTCTAGACCTGAAAAGGTCTATCCTCCACGAGGTGTATTTTCTGTCCAGAAGGAGGCTTGTTAAGGTTAGCAGAAGCAGAGGGCCACAGACTCAAGTTACTCACAGAACTGCAGCTTTGTCCAATCAGGACTGTAGGCGACAACACTGGACAGAGGCTTTGAATGAATCATGCTGCCCTGAAAACTGCTCTCCCCAATGGAATTTTCTGCAGAACCATTTGATTGTAACAAGACCGCAACCTTGCTGCATGGTGCAAACCCCAGTACTGGTAGGATGGCTCCACCCACTTATCTCCAGACTGGCTCATCTGTTCTCACTCTACCCCCTCTCTGGGCTGGGCAGAAAAGCAGCGTGGCTGGGCCTGCAGCGTAAGTGCAAAAATACTGTTCTTTGCTAACTGGCCCAATTGAGCAAAATGGCCTAGCACCCACGTGTTGTGAGTTTAACAGAGGACGACGGGTGGGCCCACTCCACCAACCACCTTCACGTGCCATAACAGACCAGCCAGCAAGCCTGCCTGCTATTGTCATCAGCTGGTGGCGGGGTGCCCACTCCAGCAATTTTATTGCAATGCTCCTGAGATTAGAGCCCAGGTCCTGGGCTCCACAGACTGCATGACAAGCCCCACTTTCACTGGTTAAACAGTCAAGTCGTGGTCCTTTGGTTGGTGAGAAAAACTTGAAGAGATGGAGAGAGAGCAGCCAAAGAGTTTTGGGAACAAAAGAGCCAAGAAAAAAAACTGACCATTTATTACCTTTAAAAAAAATCTTACCATTTTAAGCCAGTTTTATAGGGAGGATGGGGGCGGGTAGCTGATTAATGACACCATGAATAGCTGCACCACCTACAGCAGGACCTTGAAGCAGAGGGGAGGATGTAATAGATAAGAGGGAGTTACAAGTAAAGCAGCATCACCTGTGGGCAATGTTTGTCTTCCCCTGCCACTTCTCTGCTTTCTGGAATAGCTCTTGAAGGCTGGACCATCATTATGACCTGGTCTGGCCAGCGTTTAGTACAACAGGAGCCTGGTCTGTGACTGGCTCTCGAATGCTGTGTAGACCTAATGCATAAATATCATTTCAGGGGTTGATCTCTGACTAGTCTGGAGAAGGCTGTCAATAAATTGGCAGTGGTCAGAGTAGAGCCACAAGAATGATAGCTAAAATCTACTTTGCTTTGACAGACTCAAAGAGCCCCATCTGTTTAGCTTAACAAAAAGAAAGTTAAGGGGCAACATGACGACAATCTATAACAGGCGTGGCCAAACTGTGGCTTGGGAGCTGCATCTGGCTCTTGAATGAAAAAGTGTGGCTTGCAGAAGAGCGCCAGCAAATCAATTTAGTATGTAAAAGTATATGGCTATATGCCTCCGTGCGGCTCTTGAAGAATAATCAACTTCTGTGGCTCTTGAGTTCCATAAATTTGGCCACCCCTGCTCTATAAGGAAGGGAAGAAATATTTAATAGTAGGTTCTTCAGTAGAGCCGGAGAAGGTCTAATACAATCCAGTGGCTGGAAGCTGAAGGTAGACAAATTCAAGCTGGAACAAAGGCTGTGTTCCCACACAGTGGGTTATTTCGATACGGTTGTTTCGAAACAACCGTATATCGAAATAACGCGTATTTCGAAACAACTTATTTCGAATTAACAAAATGTTAATTCAAAATAAGGAAAAAAAGCCAGAATCGAAATAGCGATTCCGGACAACAGTTATTTCGAAATGACTCACTGTCGTTTCGAAACAACACGTTCGCACGGCGTTGTTTTGAAACAACCATTGCGAAACAACGTTGTTTCGCCCACAGACTAGGTTTAACTTGTTTCAAAACAACCGTGCGTCGTGTGAACAGCCAAAACCTTATTTAGAAACAACCTCCATTGTTTCGAAATAAGGAGGCTGTGTGAACACAGCCAAAGATATCAGTTTTAACAGTGAGTGTAATTAACCACTGGAACAATTTCCAAGAGTCATGGTGGATTTTCCATTGCTGGCACTTTGAAACTCTAGACAAGCTGTTCTAACAGCTCTGTGCTAGGAATTATTGTGGGGCATACTCTGGCCCATGCTAGACAGGAGATCAGCCTAGATGATCACAGTGCTCCCTTCCAGCCTGTGAACTGACCAACCAGAAAAACAGGTTAACCTGCCACTGCTAGGTTCTAGCATCTTCCTCTGAAACAGCTGGGGCTGTCAGTAACAGAGACCAGACAAACTGTGGGACAGTGGGGAGGTGGGCTCCCCCAGAGGCTCTCAACAGTTGCAAGGGTTCACCTGCGCTGATCAGGGCTTGCAATCCATGGAAGAGCATTTGCCAAAGCAGCACTTTATCTACCAAACCCAGCTCAAAAGGTGCACTCCAGTTTCCTCCCACAAGGGGGCAAATGTGCAGAAAATGCAACAATTGAGCAGAGCTGAATTTTAAACATCTGATTTTGTTTTAAGTAAGTGACAGGGATGTTCTGGGAGTCATAACTTGATTATTGTGGATGACAATTACTATGTTTACACAGTTACCCTGGCCCTGCTCACCCTTGTTAGGGTTACCAAATGTCAGACAAAAGGAGGACATGTCATCCTTTTTACCTTCACGTCCTCCATCTGGCAGACATTTAAAAAAATACACGATTTTGTCTGTTTTGTTACTTACAGGGGTTAAAGTCAATGTTCCCTCTAATTACTTGTAGACTATGTGCGCAAACAATTTCTTTGTGTGCGCAAAAACATTTCTATGTGAGCATCAATATTAGCACTATTGAATTTTTTTGTGCACACTTTATTTTTTTGTGTGCTTAGGTTTCATGACCTGTGTGCGCATGCACACGTGCACAGATTAGAGGGAACAGTGGTTAAAGTATGCTGGAATGCCCTGGAAAACCCTACTTTTAGGGGGAAGCATTCCAAGGCCCCCTAAAAACAGAAGAATATTACATTAATACTACATTTTCTCCATGTGCCTTCCAACATCCTCCTTTTCATACATTCCCTATTCTCCTTTCCATGCTTTGGTATCTGGTAACCCTAACCCTGGTGGGCCTCTCCCCACCTGCATCACAGGGCTGTAACTACGGTGGAGTTGACGGGGCACAGCCCCAGGCAATCTGAAGCAGCTCAATAGAGCCACGCTATTAAATGGGCGGCTTTGCAGTGCCAGCTCTGAGCGCCACTAATGGGAAGGGGTACGTTCTGATCAGAACGCAGCCTGGGCGGCAAAATGCCACGTTACAGCTCTGCTGCATTATATGCCTGGCCCCTGGCTATTTCTAGGCTGGATGCTGAGGATTCATTGAGCCTCAGTTTAGTAGCCTAGTAGAAAAAGAGAGAGAAAGAGAGAGGGAGGGAGAGCGTGAAGCAAAAATGACTCCAAGCCCCCCCAGTCTGTTGCATGAGAACACACTGGCAAAAAAATGCTTCAAGGCATCCAATGGTTGCAGAGGGAAGTGCCAATGCTGCAGAGATGGGAGGTGTTGGCCGGGGGGGGGGGAGGAGCTGCAGGCTTTTCTGGCATTTCTGGGAAGTCTCAATAGGGAGTAACAGGATAAAGTTGCTGACTGTCTGAGGAGTAAGAGGAAGGTAGGAAGACTATGGTTGTTCAGGATAAAATCATCAAGCCAAGTGTCCAGCAGAGTGTTCAAACTGATGCTCCCAGCCTTATTATAGCCCCATTCCTCTAATATTGGATACTTCTCATGTTAATGGAGGGTGGAAATAGACCCTCTGTTTACACATGGGAAACTGAGGCACAGTGAAAGAGCGAGATCAGATCTGGGATTTTCAGCAGCCACATGCTGCTACTTCTGATAGAGTTCAGCTCTGGTTTGAGCACTTCAGTAATGGCCAGCCATGCAGCCATGAACAGCACTGTGGACAATGGATGGTATCCCACTGACAGTGAGGACTGAACTGCTTGGAAAATCTGGCCCCAGTAGCCAGGATCCTCATGACATTTTGCAGCCTGACCGCATTTGACCCACCCAAGAGGTCTGTGCCGAGCCAGGAACCTGGCTCTCCATGCAATGTGCCCTTCCTTCAGATATCAACAGAAAACAGATGTCCTCTTTTCATGAATGAAGCATTTCTGTCTATGCTTCTTTGCAATACCCCAACCCCTCATTTCCAACACCAGCCATGCATGCATCCCCCAACGGCAAAGCAGAGTCTCTCTCTTCTCGTGCCTGCATTGCATTCTCACTCACATACCACTATGCAAATACCAGGCACAGATTTTGTAGTTGTGAAGTCAACTCACGAAACATCATCTGATTGAAAAAGGTGTCCTGAACTCACTGTTACTGGAGAGCCTTCTATTATTTTACAGTAGTCGTTCGTTCTTTCTGTTGTACTTTTTAATTAAAATCTACAAAAGGCAAGATAACCAGCCTCCTTGCATAGTTGCAGGGAGTCAATTTTGTTGTATTTAAAAGTGGTTTTAATTTTTAATAGACTTTTATTTTTAAAGGCAGAGTTCTGGTAATGCTATCAAAAGGTGGGAAAAAAACCAAATGGTTTTGTTAAATGCTCCCTACCAAATTGTTATTTTAGGGGAGTTCTGTGCTTTTGTGAATGAACATTGAATTGCACCATCATTGTTCACTGGAGGAGGAAGAATTAAAATTAAACTGATAAGAGGCCCAGGCACAGCATTCTGACTTACCTACAATTATAAATGAAACTTCCCTGGCACTCTGAAAATAGAACTTGATGTCTACATTAATTATAAATAAATTATCTACACTTAACGTTTAAATGAAATTCCAGATAAAGCGTTCTTTTAGAAGAGCACCGCATCAGTACATAAATATTTATGCAGGCAGGCTAGATGGACTGGGACTGCTTCCACATGCTGTTACTAGCATAGAATCAGGAGGGGTGCACTCCCAGTTTGCTCCTCTGGGGACAAACCATTGCACAGTGTTTAGAGGAAGGACCTGGGAGTTAGTCCTGTTAACTTTGGACAGGGGTGGCAGTGGGGGGTGTTTCATCAAGGAACACCAGGGGATGGTCTGGGGAGGAGCTAATATTTAGAGCAGGTTAATGGGATTATCCAGGTAGCAATAGGCTGGTTAGTTTAACAATAATCCCAGGCAAGATTACAGCCAGGCACTGATATGGGAAGCTGTGGCCTGTGATGTCTGCTAGAAATGGAATTGAATTTCCTTTAGTAGTTTGACTGTGCAGTCTGAGGCATGTACACAGAACCTGTTGCTTTTTAGGACACAGAATCAGATCTTGTTCTTAAAAGGATACGTTTTCCTTAATTAAAAGGAACAGCTAGGAAAATCCAGAGAGTTCCTTCTCTGCAATTTAACTTGGATAGTTAAAGGATAATGAGGTAAGTGCATGTGCACAGCACAGAGGAGTCCAAAAAGAACCAAAACAAAGAAATAACCTGAACCCATCTAGCTCAACATTCCCTGGTCTACACACGCATGGATAGTTACAGATTTAATTTCTTCTATGAATGGATGTCACTGTATTCTCTATACAGCTCCTCGGCTTCCTTACCAGTCCTCCCAGGAGCTCTACTCCCACCAAACAGGAAACAGGAAGGGCTGCTGCTTCCAGTTCAAAGTATGTATGTGTGGCTATTGACTCTTCTGGGACTCCTCATTGTCTATGATGTTCACTCTCTCCCCCAAGGTTACCCCAGGTCAGGCATTTTCCTCTCCAGGGAAACCCTGGCTGGTGAGCCCTCTGGAGGAATGAAGGTATACACAGATCTGCCAGTGCACCTTCACCACAGATTTGTTCTTTGCCTCCTTTTCAAGAGCAAGGTACAATACAGCAATAAGGCAGCAGTGATGAAGAGCCCCCTTTCCTGCCCCCACCTCCCACACCCCAAGGTAGCTTTTATTTGGGCTTCTTTCCTAGCTGGGTACCCCACTGGTCATTTCATTTCCTTGTTAACCCCGCAGACTGCCAGCGGGTTATACCTGAGCCTCCTGCCTTAACCGCACCAAGGCTTCAAGCTTTTGAAGGCCAGGACCACACTGGGACCTTATGGCAGTGAAATCCACACTCCTGAGCCACGCAGTTATACCAGCCTCACCCTTGGTGTAGACAGTGTCAGGTTGATGGGGAATTCTCTCAGTAGCATCACTCCCACCAGCTGGGAGGTAGACAGACCCCTCTGCTGCACGAACTCCTGCCTATGTCACAGCAGCATCTGCATGGACATGCTACAGCATTGTTGAATGTGCAGGCTTCCTTATGGAACTACTGGCTGGAGCTAGTAACTCAGTGCACCCTGGCACAGACGCAGTCAGGTGAGAATTAAAGGATGACACACATTGATGCCAGTCAGTGTGGCTGTAGAGAAAATAAGTCTCATAAAGCAAATTCACTACCATCCTTAGATGGTAACCATGCTGATAACATCCTTTAACACCAGGCATCTGAGTTCACTTGTAGGACTCCATGCTTCCTGCCACCCCACCCCTCGGCATCGCAGCAGTAGCTCACAGCCCCACACTCCAGCACAGAGGGAACCTCCTCCCTGTGCACCTGTTGTTGAGAGCAGGATCCATGGCCAGGGCTGTGATCTTCAGGGAAAAGCTGCCCCTGCCAACTGGCAAGAGCAAGCATAGGCTGACTTGACAAGCACCCTGTCAGGGCTTGGCACCAACAGTATCTGTGCCTGATGCTTCCGATGCCCTTCAGGCTGCTGCACACTCTGGGCTGGCATTTGCCAGGCTGGGAATGGATTAGCCTTGTGGCTGAGAAGAGAAATGATGGGGACAGAAGGTCCCTAAGTGATGCTGCTGGGCTTGGTTACTGGAGAGCTATTGAGGCACAAAGGGGCAGATGCAGGCTCCAGACACAAAGACCCCCATTTGTCCCTATGTCCATGAGAGAAGAGAGGCAACAGGCAACTCTACTGGTTCTCCCCTATCACACCTGCTCTGTCCCCTCCTGCTCCCGCCTGCTTCCTCCTGCACATAGGCCTGGCTGTAGCCACTGTGCTCGGTATACCTGCCATTTGCCCCTTTGTACCAGGCAAATTTGACCTTCAGCGACTTCTCTCACAGCCCTCTCAGGCAAAGGAATGCCAAACTGAGTGCCCAGTCAATGCACTATAGAGGCCCCGGGCTGCTCCTCAAGCCACTGCAGGACAGCGTGGGTGTGGGAGCAGCATTGGGGCTGAAGCGCCAGGGTTCTCTTGCAGGCTGCTCAAAAAGGGAGCGGAGACCTTCCTTCATTTTGTTTCAAGATGAGCCAGACCTTAAGCACTGCAGCTTACCCCGCCCTCGTCCAATCTGGATGCCAGGGGGCCTCATTACAGCTGACCTCCAGCCTGCCCTTCCTTGCTGACCAGAAGATGGCACATCCCTGCTTCAGGGCTAAGCCTGGCTCATCTGATTTAGCAGAAGAGCTGCACTAGGGTTATTTGGGTCACTGCCAGCTGCCCTAATGGAGCTGGGAGCTCTGTTGCTGTTAGATCTGACTTCAGTGAATGCAGGGTAACTGCACCAGGTACAGACAGACCCCGTCATAGCAGCAGCTGAGCAGCCCCACCTGAGAATGTGGGCATACACATGCTGCTGCAGCATCCCTGCCGTAGCCTCCAGCCAGCAGGATGGATGCTCGTTACCTCTGGCTGCAGAGTCAACAAAATCCAGGGTGCAGCCAGACAGGACGGGGCACTGGTATGCAACAGGATGGCAGAGCGTCATGACCACCCAGCCCGTGCCATGCTACTAACTAGGGGTAGGGAGCCCGGGCTAGATGGGACAAGCTGTGAAGCAGGACAGGCCAGCTCTCTGATCGCTCTGTTCTCCTCATGCCAGTCAAGTCCCTTGTTCACTGCTGGAAGAAAACACCTAATTCTTTCCCATGGTTTGGCCAGGCTCACCCTGACCCCAACCCCCAGTGAAGTCAGCTGCTGTGGTCACTCCCACTGGAGATGGGAACCCACTCGGCAAGGGCTTTAGAATGGTATGGTCAGGCCAGGGCCTTTCTTGACTTGTGGGACTAATAGGCCCAGCCAGCAGTCCAGGCCTCATTTATGCTGCCTTCACTTCTCATTGCTTGCCCAGATTGCTCATTGTTCATTGTTCAAGTCGCTGTCACGTCTCATTGGCAAATAGGAAATTAACTTGCGTATACAAATGCGCACATGAGTTGTAATGACACATGCAAAATAAAATCAGCCCATTTTCCTCCCCGCCACCCAGACAGAGGCATGTATGTACAGCATTGGGATTAGGCCTCCTTTCACCTCCAGGGCTCATGGTGCACCTCCGAGTATCTGCTTCTTTGCCCAGGAGAATGATGACAAGGATGCCTCTAATCCAGGCTCCATGATTTGATGTGCTGGATGTTCCAGGAACATTGAACGTCCCAGCCATTCTCACTTGCCGTTCTCTAACCCACCAGACACAAGCCAAGTCCTATGGTGCTGGGGACAGGGGACAGCCTCCCCATTTTACACACAGGAAAACTGAGTCACAGGAGGGTGACAGAGCAGATAATTATTGTATGTGTTGCTGCAGCACCTGACTGCCCCAGCTGAGATAAAGACCTCACTGTGCTAGGTGCTGTACAGACTAACCAGCCACACCAACTGTATGACTGGGCCAAGGCCACACAGTGGCTGGCACAATAGGGACTGGAAGGTGGATCCCTCAGCTCCACTGCCAGTACCCCACCCACTCGGCCTTCCTTCCTCTCGAGAGGAGGGCAGAGGCCTTGCCTTGTGGAGCCTACACCTGAAACAGGCCAGGCAGACAACAGGCAGGCAGGGAAGTGGCATGCCCAAGGATGCCCAGAGTCAGGACAGAGCTCAGGGCTCCAGCCTCCCAGGTTAGTGCCTGTGCCCTAAGCCTCTCTCTGAGCAGCCACAGGATGGAAACACATGGAAAGCAGCAGCACAGAGAGGCAGAGTCACATGCCCATGGAGAACTGCATGGGGCTGGTCACAGGGGCAGTCCTTGCACTCCTGCAGGCCCATGGGCTGCTCCTAGCACTGGCCCCTCCCCTGCACAGGGGGAAGGGCCCTCACGCCAGCTAGCAAATGGAGCCTTCTGCAAGAGCACTGCGATACCTGCGCATCTATAGTTAGGAGCAGGAATTGAACCCATGACCCACAGATCCATGAGCACAGCAAGAGCCAGCACTCAAATGATCTCCATGCAGCTCAGCCCCTGGCAGGACAGAGGTGATGCCAAGCTGGGCTCTACAGGTGGGTGCTGGTAGAAATTTCTGTCTAAATCCACTAGAGGGTCCCTGCAGGAACAAAACAGCAGCTGGAAAGGAGAAAAGTGAGGGGTGCATGGAGGGTGCACAATCGGATTCTGCTCTGGTAGCCCTCACTAGACAGTTCCTCCCATCAAATCCCCTCTCTTGTGACAAAGCCCCTCTGCCCCCACTCTCCGTGGTACAGCCATACAGCAAGTGGAGCAGCACGCACTTGCTAGCTCCTGAAGGTTACTCCTGCCTTCAGGGCTAAGAAAATACCAGGGCAACAAGCTCCATTCGAATGCCAGAAATAGCCAGGTCTCTGCAGAGGAAACCCAGATTCCCTTTTTAATGACAATTTACAGTCACCAGGAGTGTGTCTTCCTCTGAGCAGCTAAAATGGCAACTCAACCACTTGGTTTAAAGGGAAAGAGGCGGCTGAACTGCAAATCTAACTCCCTGGGATAAAACAGAATCAAAATACAAGACCCTGCTAGGAATGCCCAGATCTTACATGTGGAAACTGAGGCACAGCACTACTGATGGTCAAAGGCAGAGCTGGGTAAAATCCAGGTCTCCTGCCTCCCTGTCCAAGACTCTTTTCCCCATACCACATGGCCTCACAGCAGTAAGTCACAGAAAGGCAAGCAATTAAGTCCTGACTGTGCTCCCCCTGCCTGCCCAGCACACGAAGTGGAAGCAGAATGTGTCTGGCTACATGGATCGAAGAGGAGAAAAGATGCCTAGAAATAGGTCTGGGAAGATCAAGAAGCTGTCGGGCTCTGCAGCCCCGTATTTGCCCTCTGCATGGCAATCCATCCCCTAAGAGAGTGCTTGGTAGCACCGCACACAACACCACAGTATAAGGCTGCCAGAAGGAGAGGGATGGCTCTTAAAGGGCTCACGTGTGACCCCCTCTCCTCCAAACAGACAAGGCCACCAATTCAGGAATCAGGCATAGGGCCCAGCTGTGGTCTATGCTGTACCTTTTCCACCTGCCAGAGCTGTAAGTCTG
Source organism: Podocnemis expansa (assembly GCA_007922195.1). Taxonomy (NCBI): domain Eukaryota; kingdom Metazoa; phylum Chordata; order Testudines; family Podocnemididae; genus Podocnemis; species Podocnemis expansa. The sequence continues at coordinate 19,756,433 of ML681990.1, forward strand.
GCACCTTCCACTGGCACTAAACTTCCTGCGGCCCCTCATCCACTGAGACAATTAGACTTCAACCAAGACAGATCAGCAAGCCCCTGTGCTAACGTATCTACCAGCCAGGGCATCCACAAACCACCAGCAGAGGATTCAGCCAGAGACATGCTGCATGGACCTGGGTTAGAGTCCAACACCTGCAATTTACAAACTGGGCATACAAATTTAATTTAGCAAATCCCCTTCATGTCTCTTACCACACTGCAACTCACAGCAAGTAAGTTCAGGCTTGAAATTAGACAAGTTTCCAACCAACCATTAGTGGTGTGAAGTTCTGGAACAGCCTCCTGAGGGAAGCAGTTGGGACAAAAATACTAACCCATTCTAAGACTGAGCTTGAGAAGTTTGGAGGGGTGTGTTGAGATTGCCTAGGGCCCACCCACAACTTCTGTTAACTCCAACAGTGAGGGATGGGACATTAGATGAGAATGGCTCTGAGTTACTATAGAGAATTTTTTCCCCAGGGATCTGACAATTGGGTCTTGCCGATGTGCCTACTATCACCGTACTGGTGGTTGGGAGGAAATTTTCCCCAAGGTCAGATTGGCAGAGACCCTGGGGATTTTCACCTTTGTGAGCAGTGTGAGGCATGGGTCACTTAGTAGTATGAACTAGAGTAAATGGTGGATTCTCCGTAACTTAAAGTCTTTAAATCAAAACTGGAGGCCTTCAGTAACTCAGCAAAGGTTACCGGCTGGAACTAATTGCCCCCTACTGCAGGAGCATTTGTGAGTGGTTCTGTGGCCTGCAATATGCCAGAGGTCAGACAAGAAGACACCAATGGTCCCTTCTGGCCTTAAAGTCTATAACTCCCAGACATACATGATCCTAAGTGACCTTACATCAATACAGAGCCTTCCACCATACAACACCACAGGCATCCTTTCTCCACCACTAAGATGCAGCTGCCTCTGGTGTAGGGCAGAACATGATGGCTGCCCAACCACAAACAACAATGCTATGCCAGAGTTTCAAACAGGAAGGGATAACTCCCACCCAGTGAGACTCCCAGGACTGCTGGAATTTGATCCATCTGTTGGTTTTTAGGTCATTACAAACTGCAGGCAGGAGTACAAGTTGCATTGTCTTGCTGCTAAAGGACTCCTACAGCCCTGTCAAAGCACAACATGTCAAACACAGGGGAAACTGCTTACTCACTAGTTTACTTTATTAATAGCTTCACGTTCCTATTCATTGACTGTCAACCCGGCAGACAACTGGGAGACTGCAGTGGGATGACTGAGGTCAATTGAAATGGGGCTGGAGGTGACATTTGCTGCTACGCAACTGAGCTTTTAATAATATTTAAAGATGTCATTGCTGTTAAAGGCACCCTCGTTGCACTGCCATGAAAAGAGTAAAATGGTTGAAAAGTCACCATGTGGCAGAAATCCCTCCTTAGAATCCTTTCCTTGAGTGAAAGGAGTTAGTCCAGGACACTCAAAACAACCTGCGGTGACAACAGTCGCTACTAGGACAGAATGTTGATTTTCTAGGCACATTGATCAAACACAGAACAGCCAAGAGGTACTTGATAAAATTAAGTGCAAATCCTCCTCAATTAAGAGAAATTATTTTATATCACAGTAGTCCTTGGGGGGTTCAGAGTCACTCCCAAGAAGCTGGGTTCTCCAGGCCCCACCAAGGCCCTGCTTCCTGAAGTTCTCCCCAGAGGCTCTGTGCAGACCCAGTGACTGGAAGCCAGAGGTGGAAGCAGAGGGACACAAAACCCAGGCCTTGCCCAGTGCAGAGAGAGGCACATTCTACTGCAGTATCCTGAGGGCAGGGGTGAGAATGGCTTCTGCAACAGAGAATCTGAAAGAGCAGTCTCCATCGTCTGTTGGCAGGAAGGAGAGCCCTGGTGGGGCTGGCAAGGGGACCACCCTAGAACAGCTCAGGAGCAGGTCTGGATCCATCGCTCCAGAACCCAGCTCATGCAGGTCCTTGGCCAGCCTGTGTGCATGCATGGAGCATGGGGAACTGCTTACTGCTATGCCACGAGGCTGGCACACAACAGACACCATCATCACAAAGGTGGCTCAAGTCTCTTGCTGCAATGTTCCCTCTAATTTTTCATAGGCTGTGTGTGCAAAAAAAAAAACAAAAACATTTTGTGCAAATTTTCAGAGCTAGTATCCAAATTTGTGCACACTCCAGTGAGTATGGTCAAACTTGTGAGCACAACAAAGCAAGTGTGTATGATGCAAATAGTATCTGTTTTATTTTGATATGGTGATGTAAATGATTTTATAAATTACAAAACCTTTGACACGTTACTTGAAACTGCCTTTTTAAAGTAGCATAAAAATACTAGCACTGTTGTATTTTTTTTGTGCATGATTTGTTTTGTTGTGTCTGCAGGTTTCAGGAACTGTGCGCGCATGCACACACGCACAGCTTAGAGGGAACGTAGGGCAATGCCCCTACCATGCTGGTAGTGGAGTGCTTTCTGCAGCCCCTTGCTGCATTTTGTTGTATAAGATCTCTGCTCTGTTGTGCCCTCTGCATCAGGAAAATCGGGGCTGGAGCCTTACATGCAGCAGGGGGCACCGCGCCTCCCTATGGCTTGTCTCTGCAGTCTAGCAGACGACATTTCCTACTGATTGTTGCTGGGTGTGCTGAACATTGGCAAGGGCAGGGGATGAAAATCTGCTGTGCTTGTGGCTTTCAGTTCTGCATGGATGTTATCTGGTACACAGGCTCTTGCTGAATAGGCAACTGCAGCAGTGTGGGAATTATGGAAGAAAATTAAAACCAGCTCTTCACCTACATCTGAACTGTTTCAGGGTCTTTGAATGTTAGAAGGTGGTTGCCAGCTTTAGGTGTATTTCTTTATGGTGGTCACTGAGCGACATAATCATGCTCCAGGCCTGTGAATCCTGGTAGGACAGGTGTTTGGCTCAGCTGGTGTTAGTCCACTGACACCAAGCAAGCAGTGCTGGTCTACACCAGCAGAGGATCTGAGCCACTGGCATTAGAAGTCCCAGCCTCTCTCCCCATCCCAGGCAGGGCTGTTCCCTAGGATGCATTCTTCCACCTTTCACTACAGAAGGTTGAAAACATCTCAGCAGATGGTGGTTCCTCACCCCTCCCTGGGGGGGGGGGAATGATTTCACTGCAGGATAAATCTGGGGGACAAGCAGCATTTCCACAAGAGCCAGCTTTAATTTCACCTTGGTCTCCCCAAGTTTTAGCCTGGTTCTGGGACAAGAGTATAGGCTAATGGTTAAAGCAGGGAAGAGGGAGCCTGAAAGCAAGCCCAGAGCCAGGTCTCCCCCTGCCCTTGACCCATCAGTGATAGCTTGTGAGTAACTCACCAAGCACTGGCAGTCCTATCACTGCCGCAGGGTCACCTTTGGTATCACACGTTCCCCTCTCTGTGATGGGAACAGTATCTCATTTCTTCCTCAATTAGCTCCTGATTATCAGTGTCCCAGGGCCTCTTCTCAGGCTCTGTTAATGCACCATTAATAATTCATTTCTCAGATAGCAAGAATGCAGGAGAGGGTAGGGCTTTGTGACTAATACCTTCCAGACCAACTCTCCTCTCTCTGGGACAAAGAAAGGAAAAATATAAAGAGATGGAATCACAAAGTAACATGGGTCACAGCCTTTCATCAAACACCACCTACTGAGTCTGATTGATGGGTGACTAACAGAGCCACACATTCGTGCCTCACAGCAGCACCTTGCCTGCCCACTGGCCCCCTAAGTGATGGATCGCCCTTGTGAAGTCTCTGCTTTCCAGGTGAGAGATGGGGAAACAGAGGCACAGAGGCGAAACAACTTGCTAAAAGTTACCATGGTCAGGGACAAGACTTAGAGGAGCAGAAAGCAGGGCTTCACTCCCTTCCCAGGACTGGGAACGGAACCCTGGAGTCCTGAATCTCAGCCCCCCCCACTCTAGAACCCAGAGCCTAGAACAGAAGGCTGGGGTCTGGCACAAGTTTGGGGAAACTAGGAGCAAGAAAATTAAAGTTTTTCAAAATGATTAGCAATCCTGAGCACCTACAGGGCTGCTGCTCTTTTCAAGATACCTAATGGGCCAGGTTTTCAGAAGACAGGTGCTGAGCATCTTCTGAAATTCCAGGGCCCAACATGGCACCCAAAGCACTAGCCACTTGTGAAAATATTATTCCCATTTCTTAGCTCTAATTCACCAGCCCCCAGTCCCTGCTCCCTGGAGCACTTGCAGTGGAAGAGATGATATCACGGCAAACCCATCCCTGAATTTCAGATTATCCAAATATCCAGCTTCATCCCGTATCTCATGGGGAAAAAAAATAAGCGAAACCAGTATATCTAGAGCTTTTGCTGGGCAGTCAGGCTTGGCATGGAGGCTAGGGAAGGTAAAGGACTTCAAAAAACTTCCAGGAACACAAACCATTCCTCTTCCCATCCCAGGAAAAGGAGCTAAGCACTCCAGGCACCAGTGCTAGAAAGTACAAATTAGATCTGTCCACATGGATAATTGGTACTTGACACACTCCTCTCTACTACCCAGGACCACAGATGTGCCTGGAATTTCGTTCTCTTGCCTATGAAAAGGGCATTACAAGATGTTAAGATCTGCTAAAGTCACCAGGTGGCATGTAGAGTAAGAGACCTGAGTTCAGCAGGACACCTAAAAACCATTGCCTGTGACAATACAGCAGAGAAATCACTCTGTCTTAGCTAAGATGCCATGGGGACAGCACAGTGGTGATGAAACAAATGCCATTATATTACAGTTCTGACTATAGGCCCCAACCCAACAGGCCCTGCACAGATGCACAGTGAGAGAAAGTCCCTGCCCCAAACAACTTCCAGTCCAAAGAGAGGAGGACGAGAGAAGTTTTACCTCCCCAGCTACAGATGAAGAACTGAGGCCAAGGGAATAAAGACACTTGCTCAAAGTCACCCAGCGGGTCTGCGGCAGAGTCAGGATCTGAACCCAGAGTGTTGGGGGCCCAGGCCTGCCTTCCTCCCTGCCCAGGATGGCCACTGGAGTTTAAGACAGAATCTGTGAAGAGCTATGACCTATGAAAGTGGAATTTGACATTGAACTCAAGCCTGGGACCCTGTTTTTAGCATTACGTACAAGAGTTTCAATCCCAAGACAGTTGTCTTGCTCTCCAGGCTGGAAATGCTGGCAACGACAGAAGTGGTACAGATGAAGATAATTGGGAGGCCAAGGCACATGTCTGTGCGTGTGTGTGTGCTTTCTCTACAGGCCTTCCCCTGCAAAAGACAAGGCCCCAGAATGATCTGCAGAAATCATAGTTTCTTTCCAATAAAAAAATAGCAAGAGAGGAATCTGAGAAGGCATCCTGCTGGGACCTGTCTTCACGCTGCCTGCCACTGTGGAAGTATTTGATTAATTAGTAGCACCTGTCCATGAATCATCCCAGAAGGTCAATTCAGGCTGCTAAGGGGACAACAAGGCCCTTGGAATAGAAAAGTCCGTATCAGCTTGGCCCCACAGATAGAGAATAATGCCTGCAAAGTTAAACACTCACCCTGTGATCTTGGGGAGGAGTGGGAGATTACTCAAGCTGCCCCTCAGCTCCAGGATAATCTCTCAGGGATCCTTTCTTTCTGCCAAGAACTGTTGTATTGCTGTGTTTTTTTGTTTTGTTTTTTTTTATGTATTTGAAGCTATGCTAAAGAGCCTGAAGCATGTCCCCGTTGTAGTCCTGTCACATTGCAGGACAGAGGTGTCAAAGCACCTCACATGGGACAGGTGGGATGATGCTTTCACTGCAGGATTAGTGCACTTCGATGGAACAGTGGTGGGGCAAGGTGTGAAAGGATGAAAACTCAGAATGCCAGGGGGAATGATTCATCCAATCCACAGGCTTGGGATGTCAGCTGATGGTCTGTGGTGGGGGCCAGAAGGAATTGCACTGGCTGGATGGTCAGATGCATTCTGGAGCAGGAGGTGGAATACTGGACCAGAGCACTGTCGTGTAATAGGGACTGGGCGCTGGTCTTCGATGGCCCATTATTCTATTCTGGTTCCCTTGAAGTGGCAGAAGATTGTAACTGATACCATATCCCACTGCATGCTGGGGATTTTACACACATGTCTTGTCTGGAGGCAGTATTCCTCCTTGCCCAGTATGCAAAAAGCCATGACTGAGGTTATAGAATCATGGATTTTTGTGAGTCTTCTTCTCTGGGGCTTCCCCCTCCTGCTGTTGCTGTACATGGTTCAAGGCAGGGATCTGCCTTGTGCAACTCCAGGTGCAAACAAGATAGCAGGCACTGCATCTAGCTAGCCAAATAGCATGGCAGCTGCAGGATAACATGTTTTCCAGCAGGCTGCCATTTGGGCAGGCGAAAAAAAAAAACCCAACTATGATTTGTTAGCCCAATTCAGCCTGTGTTATTTGTGTCAAACCCAAGGTTGGCACACAACTGAGATGACAAACCAGGCAATTGGACAGTTCAGGGCCCAAATGTCATTTCAACCTGTAAAGCTGAAATGCAAAGTCAGTGCCCAAGACGCTGGCCCCTCGTGTTTTAATGTAATTCTTCACCTGCCTGTACACCCCCATCAGTGTGGTCCCAGCATTCAGCCAGTTGCCTGCAGAGTAACCCCATCACATTGTCACAGAACATGATATTGAATGAACAATGCCATGATGGAGCACAGTCTCAGGGTCTGTAGACGGCCCAGGTAGGGACGAAAAACACACTGCCCCATTGGTTATACAGCTTAACATTACACACTAGTCATCATGTTAAAATCATAGAAGTGGACAGGAACTTAAAATTAAGGTGCCCACATTATTGTACGGTGAAGGCCAGGGGGAGATGCTCAGAGCTGCAAGGAGGGGAGGGTCACATCTACACAGCTGGGCTGGGACAAATGTGCAGCACAGGTAGATCAGTGTCGCTCCGTTGAAATCAACATAATTGCCATTAACATGGCTGCACTGATTTATCCTAGTTGAGGATCTGAGCTCTCTGTAACATTTTTTTTCCTCCAGTGGCAAGTTGGGAAAGGATGAAGGGCCATGGCTGGTTTAAGAAATTAGATTATCCTTGTTGCACAAATGAGGAATAAAACTACTGTGACACTGTCTGGAGTTAGAAGACAATTTGTGATACTATTTATTTCATAATTGAAATAATCCATAGGAGGTGTGCTATGTTTGGTACCAATAGAAAGGTTGTAACTTGCTAGGAATTATTCTTTATGTGTAGTTGTCATATCTGTAATAGAAGTTAGGAATATGGTGTATCTTACTCAACTTATTTGATTCTGGGAAACTCCCCAGACTGGACATCAACAGTCATTGTGTCCTTAATAGCCCCTTAAGGAAGTTCACAGGTATAGTGGGCCCAGGAAGGAACCTGCCTGGTGAGTCACCTGGACAGACCATGTGATTCAACTCCATTTTGATTTGTAAAAACTCTATACAGCATGATGAAGTCCAGAGGTGATAAAAGGCAGCAGCATCAATTCCATTTTGTCTTAAGTCTTCACATAACAGCTACCTGCGGATCTATTTAACTGGACAAAGAACTGAGGCCCCACCCAGGTGCTGGGTGTCTACCAGAGGAACTAAACAAACCTGCAAACTCCAAATTCTTCCAAGGATTTGCTTTATATGGACTTGAAATCATTTGTAAGTATGTGATTCACTTTGACTCTTTAACATCTTATATTTTGTTTATTCTCTTTTCATATTAAACCATTCGTTTCAGTTACTAAAGGATTGGCTAGTGGCATGGTATTTTGGATAAGATCCAAACCTATATTATTCTGTGTAATGTGACTGGCCCTCTGGGGTCAGGACAACCTGTCTCTTTAAGAGACGGGGTGACTAGTTGGGAACCAGAGGATCTGATGTGCAATAAGGGAGACTGTTTCTATTTTGTTATGCTTCATGAAAAGTGGTGTGAGGAATCAAAAACATGGTTTGTTGCTGTTCCGGAGTCTCTAAGTGCCACCTATCAGGGTTTAAAGAGTTTGGCTCTCAGTTTTGCAGCTTGCCCTAATCTTTTCATATTCAGAGGATTATCCCAGGAGGCCCAGGTCACAGCTGCATTAAGCTAACTCATCCCCTCAGGGCAGCCCAGTATCACAGCAAAACTTTGGGTAAGTTATGAGGCCTCAGGAGGGGAAAAAAAAATTAGCAGCAAACAGGAGAGAGTTAATGGTGGGTCAGGACCCCACCTGATGTCAGTAGGCTTAAACTTCAATATACAAGAGGGGAGGATCCTGCCAATTACCCAAGTACTTGGCTTGTGGGTGATTCCTAAGGAGAAAACCAGAGACCTTCCAGTGGGGAAGGGTGGATTGTATTTTTTTAAACACTATTTGCAGTTAGTTAATTTGAGTGATGTGTCAGTACAAGTCTCTCCAGGATAGGAGCTGCCAGCGTGGGGCACCCAGCATAGGGGCAACTGGTGCTGGACTCCGCTATGGCACATCATCAGGTGGGCAGGGAGCACATCATCCTTGAAGTGAAGCAAGTAACAACACGTCTTGTTGACAGCTGCACTTTAGTGTGACGAATTTTTGACAGATCCAATTATAAACTCAGGTCTCTGCAGAATCACTGCCCCTGATATATAGTGCATGAAAATTTTGTTTCTGATTTAAAAAAAAAAACTTGCACCGCTTGCTCTAGTTTCCCTTTCTGGGGAGGAAGAGAAGACTCCAGGCAGCTAGTGGAGTCATCTCCCATTCCCAAATCTAATTTCTTCCAAAGAACTAATTTTCCCTTCCTATGTTTCCCATTGCAATGGCTCTATCCAAATGCAGCGCAGTCATTTGAAAAAGGAGTAAAGTAAAAACAAGGTAAAATCTCCCGTGCAGATTGGGGGAGGAGGTGGCAATAAAGGTAGAATCCACCCCCCCCCACACACACACACCTGTTGTGACAAAGTCAGCCCAGAAGGTTATAGAAGGGTGCTCCTAGTGAAAGGAACAGTGGATTCTAAAACCTCTCCCCCAGCCTATGGAGAGGTGGTACTAGACTGTCTTTCAACAATTTGGGGGACAACGAATGAAATAACAGGGACGGGTGTGAGGTCACAGGTTCAGAATGAGGGATTCAGAAGGGGATACTGAGCAGAGAACCTCGGACAGCACCCACTGCTCTCAGAAGCTGTAGAGGGAGCCAGCAGATCCCGCCCAGAAGAACTCTGCCCAGAGACGTGAGTGGACAAGGGACTGGAAATAGTCCCCTACAGTTGCAGGCCCCTTCCCCAGCCAACCTCCTCTCCCTGGTCCTGTAGATGGCGTTTTGTGTAAGCCAGGAGAAGCTTGGCGAGGAGGTCCCGTGACTTTGTGGGGCCATGGATGAGAAGTGAATTTAAGAATATATGTGGGGAGAAGTGCAGCCAGAACCTCAATAAGAGGTTCAGGAGGAGCCAGAAGAGGGGCTGCAACCTGGTGCACTCGAGGTAGGCATGCGCCAGGGTCTCCCTCTCACCACAAAAGGGGCAAGTGTCTGGGTTGGGGGTGAACCGTGCCAAGTACACGCCCGTGCTCATGGCTCCATGCAGGAGCCACCAACTGATGTCCCCGGTGGGCTGCAGGGTCAGGGTGGAATAAAGGCTGTCCCACCGGGGGTCCTCGCTGAAGGGGATGGCATAAGTCAGCAGACTCCATCTTGGGCCTTAAGACACCATTTCAGGGATCCAGGGTGATCACGTCTCACCTGTTCCCCCCCCCCCGCCCTGAGATCAGTCACATGGGCCATGGATCAGCAGATGAGGTAATGCCCCATATAAGGAAACAGCCCACGCTTAGACCAGGTGGGGTGACAAGCCATGTAAGGTAAACCACCCGAAATCCAGGTTTGTAATTGGCTCGGTGCCAGCATCCCTCAGACCTGACCCCCTTCCTCTAAACCGTACTATATAACCCATGTTATTGTTACCCTTGGGGAGCCAGCTTCCTCAGGGAACTGTTCCACCAGATCTGGTAGGTAAATAAAAGCATATGCGGGTGTGACCTCCTCTGCCTCTGTGTATCTTGGGGCCACTCAGGCCGACTTGGGAAGCGCAAGGGCTTTGGGCTCTTACATCGCCCTCCGCAGATGGAATTAGGTCCCACCATTTGGTGTTGGGTGGAACACGAGGGCAAGGAAATGGATGGTATGAAGCAAGAGCATGTACAGGCATTTACGAGGTATGGTTTGGAAGGGGGGCAGCTGCAAGTCCAGCAGCTGGCTCGGGGCGTGGGGCAGTGGTGACCGGGGGGGGGGGGGGGGCTCACGGGGCCAGGCCCGATCACAAGCTCCGGAGGGCCAGGACTGAAAGCAGGGTGGGGAGTACCCTCTCATAGGACCTGCTCAAAGTAGGCCCACGCAGAGGGGGACAGGGCCACCTTCACCTCCTGGAGTAGGCGCCGGGGGGTTCGAAGGGTGGGGAGCCCCATGCACTGGGCAAGCATGAGGGGATCGACCCAGTCCCCCCAGGCATAGTCCAGGAGGTCTCCGACCCTGACGACTCCTGCCAGGACCAGCCTCCACCTCACAGAGGGGGCCTCCGCCACCTGCACACTCAGATGGGGGTTGTGTAGCAGGGGCTCTGCCAGGAGGTCCTCCCCCTCAGTGGGTACAAGGGCCCTGGAGGCCGAAACGAGACTCCAGGTCCAGAGGAGCTCCTGGTAGAAGGCCAGCAGCTTGGAGAGGTCTCACGGACCACCTCTCAGATGGATGTAAAAGAACTGCCGGTCATATCGGAACCCTCAGTAGCAGCGGAGGAAGATGTGTGCCAGGTGGCTCCACGCCGGACTACCTGCACCATAAAGGAGTCTCTGCAGGGCCTGGAGGCAGAAGGCATGGACCTGGAGGGCAGGTCTGTGAGCCTCAGGATGAGAAAGGCCCTTTTTCCCTGCAAGCAGGAGACAAGGATCACAGCCTAATTAGGCACAGCTGAAGCCAGACAATGGTTAGCCCAGCCCTATTAAAAGCCCCACTTGTGCTGGAAGTGGTGGGGAAAAACAGGGCCAGCAAAGCCAACCAACTAGCAGGAGAGGTTTTCCCACTCCAAACCCAAGAGAACTGTATCTCTTCCTTGGGAGAAGAGAACAACTTTGGTTTGTTTGGGGAAGAGGCAGATTCACCCAAGGCCTCTCCTTGACAGAGAAGACTGCATTCTTCTTCGAGCGCTGCTCGGATGCATTCAGTATAGATGTCTCCATGCTGGAGCGCCAGATTGGTCAGAAAACTTGTGTCCTAGCCTGTCAGGAGAGGGTAGGTGGCCTCTGCCCCTCGCGCCACCCATGGCTATATATACGGCTGCCTCCCGACCCCTCCTCAGTTTCATTTCTTCCACTTTGCACGTCGGATCTGGAACATCCACTCCTTGCTAACGCAAGCAGCCTGTCCTCCTCCTTTGAGCTTTTCACCCAACTGGGAGCACCTTTTTGTGGACATCCCCCAGAAGGATGTGGTGCAAATGGTTTTAGGCCCAGGGGAGCCCCCTAGCGACCCTCTCCCATCTTCCAGAGAAGCCAGGGAACTGGACCTCTTGGGCCATAAGGTCTACTCCTCCTCGGCCTTCCAGCTACGGGTGGCAAACATAGACAAGCCATAACCAGCAGATGCTTGCTGGATGTGTGGGAGTCGGTCATGAAATTCCAAACTTTGCTCCCACCAGAGGCCAGAGAGGAGTATGATACCTTTCTAGAGGAAAGTAATCTCCCAGGACCTCCTCCTTTTGGCCCATGATGTGGTGGATACAGCCGCCCGCACTATGGCCTCGGTGGTTACTATTCGCTGAGTGGCCTGGCTCAGGGAGGCTAGAGTGCCCCCTAATGCACAGCAGGTGGTCCTTGACCTGCCTTTCAGAGGGGACGCCCTGTTCCCTCCAGAAACCCTATCTGTGGTGGGCACCACTCAGGACCCCAGGGGAGAGGCCAAATACTTCGGCCTCCTCCCTCCTGGACCCTCCCCTCCCACACAGACCTCTTGGGGTCACACCTCCTCCCCTCCAATTCCCACTCATCTACATCATCGTGGGAATACAGGCAAGCCTTTTCCTTTCACCGCTACCATCCCATTGCTAAGGTGCTGAGACCTCTTCCTCTCCCTCAGCTGTAAGGAAGGTGCCCCCCCAGTTGGCTGCCACCCTATTCTTGAGACATCCATGATGTAATAGATTTCAGTGCATCGTCACAGTGGACAGTTGATGCGCTCTCCCTCCCTTTGGGGGGGAACGGGTTTGATCGGGACCAGCTTCCTCTTGGGCTACTGAGACCCCATGGGTGCACTAATTCTGGCCATGTACCCTCCCCAATCTTGGGCAGACACAGACCATGCCTGCCAAACCCCTCCACACCATCAGTACACCTGTACCAAGGTCCACTCCTAGACATCCTCAGCAGCTGCTACTTCGGACACCCAGGCTGGATCTGCCCCTCCCCCCCTTTCCTCAGGTACCCCTCAACCAACAACCCCTGCGCTGGTTCGCAACAGGATGGGTCTTGCCAGGGATGAAAAGCGCGTCTCATAGTAGCCCCAGCTACAGCTGTAGAGGCTCCGACACGTGCAGACATGGCATTCATTGGGACGCAGAACCACTCCTGTTTATCCAAATGCCCTACATCAGGTAAGCCCCATTCTCCTTCCTGGGTCAGTGGGGGACACCTTCCCCTCGCTAGCATACTGTTGGCACGCTGAGTAGACCAGCTCTACTGGGGCTCTCAACACCTCAGCTTGACGAGAACCTCCACTACCCTACCCATCAAGCGGGACGTGTTCGCATCATCATGGCTGACCTTAGCCTCCAGGGAAGGCCAAGGCAGAGCGGTTCAACCCTTGCCACCCTATAGCTCCCTTCTTCACAGAAGCTGAGGCCCTGTAACAGCCCCTACCCTTGTGGGCAACCTCAGTTGTTATCAAGACTCCTTATTCTGGGAGTCCTTGTCCTAGGCCCACCCTACCAGAAGCGGTGGCTAGCCCTCCTCATATCTTCCCCTTCCTCCACCACTTCACTCGCAAAGCAGAGACCTAGTGTACCTGACTTGGAACCTTCAAGATCAGGGAACTTATAGGGATGGCGCCAATGTCGCTTTTCCCATGGCAGGGGAGCAGCAGTGGGATACCTTATCTTGGGCCTTCTACATCAGCCCCCACTTTCGCAGCATCAATCCCCCATCATAGCCAGGCAAAAGGCCACACTCCAGGCATGGAAGCTCCTCCACCAAGTTGCTGGTAACTGCCCTCCCCAGCCTCCCTGCCTTTCGGACACACATACCCTGGCAGCAGGCACTGCTCCTTGGGCGCATGTTGACCCGCTATACCTGCTTGGGGCTCTGCAGTTCAAACCCTGGGGTTGCCTCCATGTGATGTTGGTGACGACCTTATGAGGACGGTTCTTTCCCTCCCTCACAAGGAATGCCATCCGGTCTCCTAGTTGGACGTAACCCTCCGCATTGGGTTCTCTAAACCCAGGATACCTCTGTGATACCACGGTTGATACTCTGGGGGCAGCTTTACTTCCTAGCTGTTCGTAAGGTGATCTCTCCTTCCCCTGGCAACCGTATTTTTGGGGGTAGCTCTGCCTCAACATGTCTTTCCCCTAGTGCTCACGTATGCACAACGTAGCTGCGGCAATATCCTTCTTTGGTGGTGCTCTAGGCACGCGAGACCGTATCCCTAGTACAGCACCTCTATGAGCCCTTTGGCCACCTTGACTGGATGGCCACGTGGTAGCTGGCATTGTTCCCCACCTTCCCTTCCCCCTTTCTCATACAGTCCTCGCGCTGCTGGAATCCCACAGGATTACGGACCGAAAACAGGCTCTCTCCGTGAGTCCTCATACTACCAAGGCTCTTATAGGTACCAAACCATCAGCACCACCTCAGGCCCTCCAGTGAGAAACCCGGATTCTGGTACCATACTTGGCTGGAAGCATGCACTGTGCGTACTAACTTAAGATCCTGTAGCCGGCATGCCCTGCGCGTCCCACCGCACCACTTTTGACTTCGGCCTTCAGTGTTCTGGCTTGAAGTGTCTTGCTCAGACACCTCTCAATCCATCTCAGGGTCCCCTTTCCCCAATGCAACTACGTAATTTCACTCCTACTCTCATTGACCAGGCCCCACTAGGGCTGGTCGTGGCCAGTCCAAGGGATAAGGTTCCCCCCTTTTGCGGCTACCTGCGTAGTCCACAGCCACCCTGGCTAGACCGTGACTCTTTGGATCCCGGCTCGGATCTTGATGTGCTCAGTCCATGGGATAATGCTCATCCCTTCCATGGTTTCCTTTGTGGGCCACACTCATTATGGCTAACCCCACACCCATGGCCTCCAGCGTTTTCCCTACAAGCTCACGCTGTAAGGCCCTATGGCCAGACACTTATCTTCTGGTCTTCATACCTTGTGCTATACCACTTAGGTGGAGCATCCAAACGCAACCCTCTATGTTTTTATGTTGCGTTCTTCATCCTCGTTACGGTGACCTTGGTCCGTCCTGCCCACACTCATATGTCCCAGCAGGTTTGGCGCTGCCCCTGACTTTGGGTTGGCCCTAAGTTGTCAATTCTTCAGTGCCACACCAAGAGCCTAGTTCGTTTCTTGGCTCTGGTTAGAATCTTCCCATCTGAGGCGTTTTGCTGTGCTGAAGGCAGAAGACCCAGCTCCACATGCCATCCATCAGCATAGGTAGTAGTCACCTATTACTGAACGCATCCGAGCAGCACTCGAAGAAGAACGGTGGGTTACTCACCAGTAACCATCCTTCTTCGAGATGGGCTGCTCGGATCCATTCAGGTCCCTCCCCTCCATCCCTGCATCTGGAGTTGGCGACTGAGGAACCGAGGAGGGGTCAGGAGGTGGCCGTATATACAGCCACGGGGTGGCGCAAGGGCCAAAGGCCGCCTACCCTCTCCTGACAGGCTAGGACAAAAGTTTTCTGACCAATCCACCTCTCCGGCATGGAGACACCTATTACTGAATGGATCCGAGCAGCCCATCTCGAAGAAGGACGGTTACTGGTGAGTAACCTACCATTTATCTGGCTCACTAGAGAGGCCGTTTTGCCACACTATTTAATAGACAAATGGTTCCAGGCTGCTCTCTGCTAGTCTTGGGGGAAATTAACACCATCACTTGCAGAGACAGCAACTAAAGACATTAGTACCACTGGCCCACAAGTGGTGCCTAGGCTCTTGCAGATCTTCTGGTCAGGCTGAATGAGCACAGAGCTGATATCAGAAATCAAAGAACAAAGAAACCAGTTGCTGAGCACTTCCATCTTCCTAATCACTCGATGACTGATTTGTTAACAACTGTCGTTAGAGATGTAGCTGGGACATCAAGACTTCAAAGAGAAACATCTGAACTTGAATTAATATGCAAGCTAAATTCTGTGAAAGCAGGACTTAATCGAGACTATGGGCTCTTTTCCCATTACAATAGGTAATTTGACTTCAGGCTTCCCATGGTTTGAACCTGAAAACTGCTCTGATTTGCTGTTACTGTATGACCTGATCCTATGTTTTACATCCCCTTGCATTTAGTTTCATTCCTTTCTGTAAGTTCATCTTCGAAGCATCTGAGGAAGTGGGATCTTCTCCCACGAAAGCTCCTGCAAAAAATAAATCTGTTAGTCTTAAAGTGCCACACAACTCCTTGTTGTTTTTTTACTGGACTAGACTAACACGGCTATCCCTTTTGAAATTGACAGCCTGTACAGCCAGACAGCAGCGCCACTGACACACTCCCTCCATGGAGAGATCTACCAGAATTCTTGGTGCTACTGCTTTGTGATTCTATCCCAGGGAATCATGGGACAATGTCTGTCCCTCTGGACATGTGGGGGAGACTGGAGGAAGGTGTTGGAGGAGCATCAGTGCTCAAGCGTTAGCCTGTCCCCTTGATGCTCCGCCTGAACAAGAGCAGCACCTGTTCCTGGCACTGGTCAGTGAGTCTGGGCCAAAAGCACTACACTCCAGTGACACAGGTCCTTTGGGCACAGCAAGAAGGTAGAGGCAGCAGGTGGGTGAGAGCCTGACATAGCCTTAGGGCTGTCTGTGAACTTCCCTCTCCGGTCTCTTGGCTCCACAGTGAGTAAACAATGGCACACGGCTCAGCCCCAAGGAGCTAACTAGGTCATAAACCAATAGCAAGCATTGAGATGCAGAGCAGAGATGCATGCTTGGGCACCACTTGCACCAGCAGCCTTCACGGACATGTTTCTCCCCTCCTCTGGGCTGGGCAGGCAAGAAGTGGCACCAGCTCACTGCAGCTGAATCAGTGCCCTCAGCAGGGGGATGTGCGAGGCCATGGCACTCCCCGACATCCAAAGGTGCTGGGTGAAGGAGACATCTGCCCTGCTCAGACACAGTGCACCAGGAACAGGGTTGTTCCAACTGCAGGCTGTGATGGGGCAGTCACTCCTCTAAGACTGCCCTGGAGTCTTGGGGAATTAATCCATTAAAGATTATCTCACAGGATGAAACCTCCAGGAACAGATCTGACCAAAATTGGCAACCCTACCCCCAACCACACCTGCATCACACACCACTGCCCACAAAGAAGAGAGCCCAAATCAACCTGGGCCACACGTGTGTATCATACACCTGTACGGCCACCAGAGGTGGCTTGTGGCTCAAGACACTCACTCAGTAAGACCTTTGGCCAGTCACTTTCCTTCCTGGGCCTCATTTCCCCCACTGCAGGATGGGGCAGAAAACTGAAGGGAGGTGACACTCAGACGTTACACCTGCTCCCTGCATCCCTTCCCACACTGCCATGAGGAAGGCACCGAGACAGGGCCATCCCTCTGGTTGTGCCACTGAGTCGACTGAACTGAAAGCAGGAAACCCCACTGAAGAAGAAAGGGAAGGTTTGACCCTTGGAGCCACCTTTGGCCTTCCTTGCCATGCTCCTTCTTCGTGTGCTCATCCCAGAGGTGGCACACTGAACTCCAGCCCAGAGTAGGCAAGACCCGAGCAAACAGCAGCTTCCGGTAGGGGAAGCCTCTCTTATTGCTGCATGCAGGCAGACCACCAATGCCTTGGCAGAGACAGGGATGCTGGTTTTTAAAGAGCAGTAGGTAAACAGGGTAGGTGCCTAGCTCCACACCATTGCAATGGCTGTTACCCCAATGGAAGGGGGAGGGAGGTAAGAGAAGACTGTCATCAGCTGTGGTGATGCTTGACTGTTACACTTCTGAAGCCACAGGAGTTGGAATTTCTAAATCCCAGCCTGTGGCTGCCTCTTCAGAAAACTCTCTCCCTCCTTGCTTTCCTTGTGGATTTGGGGTTCCAGGTGTCTCTCAAGAAACTACAGTTTGCTCTTCCTGAGGTCCTGTACCTTGGTCGGCTGCTATCCTTTCAGATGGCCCGCCTATCTCTGGATCACATTGCGGCTATCAACCGGTTCCCGGCCCCTGCCTCTGAAAGGGACCTACATATGTTTCTGGGTCTTGTTACTTTTTGCTGTCCCTGGATCCCTGATGTCTCTACTCTTTTAAACCCACTGCACTCACTTCTCGGAAAGGAAAACCTCCCACTCCAGTGGTCGCCTGAGGCAGAAAGGACCTTCAACTTGCTCAAACAAGCACTGTGTTCTGCACCTGCCCTTGGTCTGCCAGACTATGGTAAGCCTTTTTCCTTGTAAGTGGATGTGGGCCCCTCCTCCATTAAGGCTGTCCTCCCTCAACCCTATGGAGACCGGCCCCTGCCAGTCAGCTACTACTCCAGCCCTTTCAATCCTATCATTTTAGGCTTGCCTCCCTGCCTCTAGGCACTGGCTGATCTACCTGCTGTCCTCCCTGGTATCCATTCCTTACTCTTGGGCACCCCATTGTGGTCCAGCTTCCACATTGCATTTACTCCCTTGTCACCACTCAGGTCCTAGCCCACCTTTCGGCAGCCAGGCTCACCCGCACAGAACTAGAAGTGCTCCTTGCTCCTGACATAACCCTCAAGTCCTGCTCAGCCCTCAACCCTGCGACCCTCCTGCCTGACTCCCTAGAACCCCCTGGCTCCCCATCCCACTCATGTTCCGCCAACCTATAGACTCACTTTTCTGCCCCCCATGTGGCCACAGGTGTCCCCCTTTCTAAATCTGACTTAACCTTGTTCACTGATGGCTCCGCGTCCATCATTCATGGACGCCGGTGCGCCAGATTTGCTGTTTGTTCGCTCCAGTCCTGCCTCCTCTCCGGATCCCTTCCACCTGACTGGTCTGCCCAAAAGGCAGAGCTCCATGCCCTCACCCGCGCCAGTGAGCTTGCCGAGGGTCAGACGGTCAATATCTTTACTGATTCTAGTTATGCTCATGGCATTGCCCATGACACCGGAGCCTTATGGGCTGCCTGAGGTTTCCTTACTAGTTCTGGTCACCCTATTGCTAACTAAGCCCAGGTGCAGGACCTTTTACACACCCTCACTTTACCTTCCCAGACAGCCGTTCTCCACTGTCACGTCCACACTCGTGGAATGGATGAGCTCACTCGTGGCAATGCCGCCACTGACAAAGCAGCCAAAGCGGCAGCTGAAAGCAGCTTTTCCACTGTTCCCCTTGCTCCCCTGTCCCCAGACCTGCCGCACACTGAATTCTTTACCGCTCTATACTCTGAGGTCCCTGACACAGAACTTCAGCATTGGCAATCTATGGGAACCTACTGCTCTCCAGAGAGGGTTTGGCACTCAAAGGATGGCCGCCCAATGGCCCCCAAAGCCTTTCTCCCAGCAGTCGCCCGAATGACCCATCAGCTGGGCCATCTGGGCTTGAGGGGGTGGTCGAGAGAATCAGTAAGCATTGGTGTGTGCCAAGCATTACGGCTATTGCAGTCAGCATTACTCAGCAGTGTGCCACCTGTGCACAGCACAACCCAGGACACGCAGCGATACAAGAGGAGGGGAGGGACAAAGAGGGGCACCCTTGGACAATAGCCCACTTTCAGTTCTTGCAAATTGATTTTGCCGATATGCCCCCCGCACAAGGAAAGAAACACTAGCTGGTAGTGGTTGACCAACTCTCGGGGTGGGTGGAGGCTGAAGCAACAGGGGGAGCCAACTCAGCTGCAGTAGTTAAATTCCTGCTCAGAGACCTTATCCCAAGGTTCGGGATCCCCTTAGGAATCAATAGTGATCAGGGCCCCCACTTTACCAGCAGGATTATTCAGGAATTGGGAAAAACCCTGGGTTTTCAATGGAAAGTGCACACCCCCTACTACTCTGCATCGGTGGGACGGGTGGAAAGAATTAACAGAACCCTGAAAACTATGTTAGCTAAAATATGTACTGAAACCGGCCTTAAATGGACTGAGGTCTTGCCGCTAGCCCTTATGTATATCCAGACCCAGCCCAGGGCCTCCACGGGACTTTCTCCTTATGAAATCGTTTTTGGATTTCCCTTTCTCAGCCCCCATTTGCAACCGGCACATGCTTCCCTCTTAGGAAGGGATGAGGACCTGGTACAGTACATCTTGCAGGGGCAAAGGGTGATCCACTGCACGAGAGAAAAGGCAATCCATCAACAAACCCCGCCACTGGACATTCCACTCCACAAGGTACAACCAGGGGCCTGGGTCCTGATCAGATCACATCGAAGAAAGCATGGCCTGCAGCTGCGGTGGGAGGGCCCCTTCCGGACTCTACTCGTCACCCATTCAGCTGTTAAGGTACACAGGCAGCCCCATTGGATCCATGCCAGCCACCTCAAACTTGTCCCCGCAATATCAGGATGAGAAGCAGACGACAGACACCCCTCCACTAAGGGAGGGGAATAACCACCGCTCCTCCAATACCGGAGTGAAGAAGGACCTGCAGGGATTGGCAGGCTAACCGAGGCGATGGAACCCCTAATACTCATCATGCTTCTTCTGCCATTCAGAGCCACACTAAAAGGGGTGCTGGGGAAATGGACCGGACCAATGCCAAGTTGGGGAGAGAACACTTTTGTTAACCTAATGAAAGCTGCAGTTAACTCCACTGCTTTTCGTGTTGCCGACTGACTAACTCTGGCAAACCTGGTGCTGACTTGCGTTATAGGCATTCCTGTTCCATTCAGCGAAGTCATTAGTACCACTAGGCTTTGGGCATTTGATATCACCAACAAACTCACCCAGGTCGGTGCCATCATTATGGAGGCATCAATCACACCTTCTGCTTGGACTAATCAGAAGTGATATCAGTTTAGACTTTTGGTAAGCTTGTCTGCTACAGGATGTGTTAAATGGGTCGGTTGTTCGGGACGTGGGTGTTCCCCCTTCCCCTCTGAGTGTTCTCCCCACGGCCGCAGTGCCCCCGTCCCTGGCTGGGGATCCGGGGCCCGGCCGGCTGGCCGCGGTCCTGTCCCCTGCTAGAGATTCGAGGCCTGGCCGCCCGCTGCTGCTTCTGGCAGCGCCGTGCCGCAGCCTAGCCACTTGCGGCCACATGGCTTCCCCCGGCCCTATCCCTGGCCGGGAGGGGGCCTCTTCCCCAGGGGGCAGGGCCTGCCCCGGGGGCGGGGGCTGGGCCCGTGTCCCGGGTCCATTGCCCCCCCAGCAATGCCTCTGCTGGTGGGATTGGCTTACGTCTTGGTTGCCATCTACTGCTTGGCTCAAAACCCTGCTCCTTTCCTTACTGGGCATAGGAATCTCCCTGCTGGGTGGCTTATGTCTCCTCCAGTGCAGCTGTGGTCTCCTTCAGGAGATGGCTGGCACATGAGGGAGGGGCACTAGCCCCCATTCCTCTCATCACTGAATACTCAGATAACTCACCCTCATCAAAGAGTAACAGGAGGCCCCCTTCCTCATAATGACCTCTGAGTCACAGGACCTCCCGTATGGAGGCCCCGTGAAAGGGGGGATTGAAGGGGATGGCATAAGTCTGCAAACTCCATCTTGGGCCTTAAGACACCATTTCAGGGATCCGGAGTGGTCACATCTCACCTGTCCCCCTCTCTGAGGTCAGTCACATGGGCCATGGATCAGCAGATAAAATAATGCTTCATATAAGGAAACAGCCCATGCTTAGACCAGGTGGGGTGACAAGCCATGTAAAGTAAACAACCCAAAATCCAGGTTTGTAGTTGGCTCTGTGCCAGCATTCCTTAGCCCTGACCCCCCTTCCTTGAAACTGTACTATATCACGCTGTTATTGTTACCCTCAAGGAGCCAGCTTCCTTAGGGAACTGCTCCACCAGATCTGGTAGGTAAATAAAAGCATATGCGTGTGTGACCTCCTCTGCCTCTGTGTGTCTTGGGGCCACTCAGGCCGACTTGGGAAGTGCAAGGGCTTTGGGCTCTTACACTACCACTCAGCATAAACATAACAATTAACCTTATTAACCAACTAAACAAACCTTATCCTAAGAAAACATAATAAATGTAAATAAAACAATAAGAAAGCCAAGAGTCCCAAAGTTCAGGTGGAGTCACCCTTATCTCAATTGTAGTCTTTAAGTCCTTGAGGCTTAAATGCAAAACAGAAGCCATCCTCATCCTCTCTAGCTGCAGGAATCTTCAGGCAAATGCCATGCAGCCCTTTCTTCCTTCTGTTAGCCAGCACCACACAATCAGGTCACTGGCCATCCAGCTCTCAGTTCTATTGCAGACAATTCCCCTGCAAAACTGTCCAAAGCAGGGAGAAAACATCCTGCAGTTCACTCTCACTCAGCTCCTTTCACTCAGTCCCTGAGCACACGGACTCTGCAGGTCTCTCTGTTTGCTCCTCTCCAGGCTGCTCCTCTCAGGCTTCTCCCTGGGCATGCAACTCCAGCATAACAATAAAACTTGTGGAGCGTGCTCAATGTGCTCCCACATCCTCTTACCAGAAGGTTCTGGTTTGTGGGCTGCAAAATCTGCCCAGCAACGTAACCTAGCCATAAGGGATCCCTGAAAGAGATTATTCCTTTTTAGACAGGTGGGTTACACAAGTCAGCCAGGGAATTTCAACTGGTAGCTCCCAGCAACTTGTGCTGGCCTAAAGTGCCATCCAGAAAGGAAGCCAGTGTGCATCTGAAGACACCAGGACATGGAGAAAACCCTGCTACCCTGGAGAGCTTGTTCCAATGGATCACGTTAAAAAACCACTTATTTTCTAATTAGAATTTGCCTGGTTTCAGCTGCTAGCCATTGGTGGCTGCTCTGCCTCTCACTGACAGGTGAGAGACCCTGCTAGCACCTGCTATTTTCTCCCCAGGTAGGTGCTGACATGCTGTGATCAAGTCACATCTTTCGGCTTCTTGTTGATGAACTCAATCTGTCAGTTTCTCTAAGCCTGCATTAAAAATACAGCATGAAGGAAGGGCCAATCCAAGACGCTGCCAAGGAGCTTGGCTCAGATTTTAAACTCCTGTATCCAAAAGGTGAAACTTTCTCATTCGGAGGTGTTGACAGGTGCTTCAAGGAGATTAAAAAAAATTGCTGCATCATTGTCATCTTGGACATCTCTGAGAATGCTGTTTCTCTACACTGGGGGACGTGTCCATCCCCCTCCAAATCCACCCCCTGCCTAGCTCAGTTCTTTACCCAGGAGCTGCCCAAGCTCTGGTGTTCTCACCTGGAGTTAGTGGGTGGCACCTTCACCAGCCAATGCTGTTGCACCAGCTCTTTGCTCCTGCTCTGTGGGCACCTGTCCCAGCTTGCAGTTGGGAGTTAAACCACTCAGTGACCTAGGATGGAAGTGCTTTGGGGAGTGGAGATAAGCAAAGATGCGCCAAGTGACAGACTTGAATGTAAGGGTTATTAACAAGAGATGTGTCCTAGTGCATTACAGTAGACCCACCAGTGTGTTTATTGACATTTGAGCAGCGAAGCAGGGCACTTTATTTTATCACAGGACAACCCAACCAGTTGCTGCCCAAAGGGTCATTTACATCTGTTGTTCTCCAGGGAAACGCATCCCTCTCCCAGCCAGCCATTCAATATTGAACAGGCCACCCCCTTTCCTTCAAAAACAGCGAGCGCAAGCGAATTCCAAGTGCATCTTCACCGTAGAGTCGCTCAGCCCAGCCCTGCCAGCTCAGCCCAAGGGGAAACAACTTCCAGCCCCTCCTGCTTGACCAAAAAGGGAGAGGGACATTCGACCAACAGCATCTCAGTCACTGCAGCTTCTTCCAAGCTTGAAAAGCAAGGAGTCCTGTGGTACTTAAAGACTAACAGATTTATTTATCACATGAGCTATATAGCTTTCCTTTCCCACATGGCTATATTCCAGTGGCACTGTGTCTGACCTGAGTACCCACTAAGCCTCAGCAAGTCAGAAGAAAGGATTAAATGACGGCTTGCATTGACCCTGTTGTGTCTGACAGGCCATTCATCAATGAAAGGGGCCCCTAGTATAATGGGCTTAGCTGGGCAACCCCACCTATCTAGGGATTTTGCATCAGACCCTGAATGCTGAAGGAATGATAGAGAATAGGTCTGATCCACAAGGACCGGAGCAGGGTCTAATTTGTACAGTCACCCTGGGTCTCTCAGCACCCTTCCATTAGCCATGGCACAGCCCACTCCCCACAAATCAGCCATGACTATGAACCAGCACCATGGAAAAGAACCCAGGCCAGGTACCCTCTGCCACAAGGAGCCAGGGCCAGACACAGCACAGGGGTTGCTGGAGCAAGATGATCATTGCACAAGGAGCATACAGCACCAAGTACAACACACACACCATTGCTCCTCCAGGAGTAGGTTAAATGTCTCCTGCTTCTCAGCCATGCAGTCCTTTGCAGGGCTTTGTGTGAGCAAGGAGCTGTTGTTCAAGGTCATCTTATCAATGGTGATACAGACATACCCAGTACAAGAAGGGCCTGAACTGCTGATCAAAGCAACTGCTGGGAGGGAGATGGAAACCAATACTTTGTACCAAATCCAGTGCAGTTACAGGGGCTCACTAGTGAAATGCTTGGGTCAGGCCCCTCCAAGAAGCCAGGATGCCAGCAAAGCATGACATCTTAAATTTCAGCACAGGCCACAGTAAAATTAATTCCTAGCTCTTACACAGCACTTAGCCACAGATCTCAAAGTACTTGATGAAGGTCAGTCACCATCATTAACCCTAATGTATGGGGGAAACTGAGGCACAAAGCAGGCTGTGACTTGCCCAAGGCCTCCCAGCAAAGTAATGGCAGAGCCAGGAAGTGAACGCACAAATCCTGAGTTCCAGCCCAGCATCCTAGCCATTCAGCCACACTGCCTCTCAAGGTTTGCATTGACCACTCCCTTTTGTGATCTGGCTATGACAAAACCACACACACACTTGTTTATATTACAGTAAGGCTGCAAGGCCTCCTAATGCTAGGAGCTGTGTAAACCCAGAGTGAGATGGCCCCCGCCCTGAAGACATCACTATCAAAACAGATAAGACAAAGGGTGGAAGGAGAAACTGAGGCACAGAATGAGGACGGGGACTTGCCTAGTGTCACAGGAATAGAAACCTGGCCTCCCAATTCCCACCCCAGTGTTCTTGCTAGTGCCTCCCATCCTCTGCACCTGAGAGTATTGCCAGCTCTAGAGACTGGATAACGTCAGATCTAGCACCATGGAAAGGCAGTTTAGAGGATGGTTCAGAGGAACATTTGCTTCTTCCAGAGCAGGAGGAGGAGAGCCCTTAAAATGGAGAATACCCCTTCATACATGGTGCTCATGCATTAGGTTAGCTCCCAGCTTGGATTCTCCTTGCATAGATCAGGGCAATTGGAGCTCAGCAAAAGTATGTGGAGTCCTAGTAAGAGAGATTTAGCCTTGATGGAGGTTGGGGAGGCCAGCCCAGCCAACAGAGGGACTTAGATGACTCACTCAGCTTCCTTAACACTCTCCCTGGTTGGCAGGAATTTAACAAGCCCACTTTCCTTTCCCACATGGCTATGTCCACCAGAAGCCAGGCTGCTGCACTGTCATGGTCACGGTCCTGGGAAAGTGCAGGCCAGGTAGCTTATGAGTGTTTTTGTTAGAGATTCAGCTACATACCATAGACAATAGCCAGGAACCAGGTTGAACTGATCCTGGCCTTGAGAAGCTTGCCCCTGAACCATGGGGAACGGTGCTGAGATGGACTCGCGGGAAGCTACCTGCTTATGGGTGGATTCAGTCCTAGCCTGAAGGGCACCTGCCCTTGGGCTCTTTATCTCTCACTGAGCAATCCACACACGTGATGTTGTGAGTATGGCACCTGTTCCTGGTGTCTCATCCTTGCCTCCATCTGTAGCAGTTCCCTCCCATCGTATCTGCTACTCTTCCCTCCTCGCCACATCCTCTCACCTCCCTGGCATCAGGCTCACAACCTTCTTTGTCTCCACATTAGTAGGCTCCTTGGGGCATGAACCTCGGGGTTTTTAAATGCCACAGAGCATCACCATGCATCACAAACCAATAGTGCTCAGCCAGGCTAACCCAGTTTGTTGCATCTTCACAGTCAGTTCCTACATTGCTCTAAATATTTGCTGTTACCCTTCTAAAACAGACACAATAGAAAACCTGCCACTGTTCCCCAGTCAGGGCACATGAGTTAGACCAGAGACCACCATCTGACCTGACAGGGAGCCCTCAAAATCTTTGCTCACATGCTGTCTGCTTCCAAAGGAACAACAGCTCTCCCAGTGGGAGTCAGAGAACTCGCAGGGAACTTGCTCAGCTGCATCACCAGCTTAGAGCAGTGTTTTTCAAACTTAGAGTTGGAACCCAGTACTGGGTGGCAGACACTCAGGTACTGGGGTCATGGTGCCACCTGCTGCCGCCACCAAAAGACTGGAGTGCATTGGTCAAAGATGTAATTGTTGGGTCACGGCTCACGAGCATAATTTTTTTTCAGCTTTGGTCCTCAGAAGACAAGAAGAAACATTGCTCCCAACCCTGGAGTGTGCCTGTCTCCTGGAGCCACCTTTCTGTCAGTGAAAAGAGGCAGCTTCATGCTATGCTGAGGACAAAGCTCTGCACATAGACCTGCAGTCTCTAGCAGTCAACACCATTGACCAGGACGCTTGGCAGGCCAGGCCTGCTTTCCCAACACAGTACTTAGATGCAGCACAGAAGACTGCTCTTCCAAGCTGGCATCAATCACAGCTGTGTCTAGTCACACTACGGCTCATTAGCCAGGGCCCCTGTGCCCAACCCAGAGGAAAAGAGTAATAGGGGAGTGTCATGAGTCATATATCAAGGCCTGGTCTAAACCAGTGCGAGAAGGCATTTGATGGGTTTGGCACAGATTTGGGGAATGAGCCTGGGAAGGCAGCACAGAGGAAAGGGACAGATGTCACCTGCCTGCCTCGTAGTGGGTTTAAGTAGAGAGCAGGGAAAGAGTTTGAACTTGGCTTCATACCCCCTTCCAAAGTCCCTGTCAGCTGGTGCCAGCTACATGAATGCTGTGAAATCTTCCCTCCCCAGTGTCCCCACCCCAAGTGGTCTCTGACAGGAAGGGCCTGTGCATCAGAAAGGGACTGGGAAACTGACTGGATCACAGCCAAGTCATTTCACTTATCAGGGCCCCAGTAACAACTTCTTAGCAATCACCATAGCCGCCAGTCAGCAGCACACAGGGTGGCAGGTGGGACCTCAGGCACTGGGCTCATCACAGCCAGCCAGCAAAGGCTGCATTCATTCCTTCACCAGGCTTCTCCTTAACTTGCGGTCATCCTCCACTTCCTCATCCCATCCCCAACCAGATCACACAGCTCTGCCAAAGCCCAGAGCAATTCTCCATCCACGTACCTATCTCAAATGCTTTGTCCCAGAGGTACTCACCTGCCCCTGCCATCAAATGTGCTCCACTGGGTGTTCCCCATCCTCTTTCCCCACTGCTCCAGGACCCCACTGAGCAGCCAGGGGGTGCAGATGGGATCTTCCGTAATCCTGATGCTGCAGAGGAACAGAAATAAGGGGCTCAGCTGGCCACAGCCACTGCATTAAGGAGTTTTCCTTCCCCCTGGAGGGTGGGGTGGAGGGGCTAATTTGTTGACTCAGCCACTCAGCGCTGCCCCAGGCTTCACAAAGGAGTCATCAGCAGAGCCAAATCTAGACCCAGGAGTCTGGGCCCCAGCCCAGCTTCCATTCTATAAGGCCTCCCTAGGCTGGCAATAAACTAATAGGGGTTGTGCATTCATGGCAGGTCACTAGTCATGGGTGGCCAATAGCTCACAATGCTGCTAGCCAAGAACCCCACCCCCACCCCCAAACAATTTGGTATCCCAGGAGCCTGACACGTTTGCCAGACCTGGGGGGAGTCAAAACCCTGCCCCAAACCCAGCTCCAGCTGAGGGGCTGGGCCACAGACACCCCAGCAGGCATTCCCACCATCCCACAGCAGAGGTGACTCTGGGATAGTCCCACTTCGGGGGCCAAGGTGTTTAACTCAGGTGCTGGAGACCCCCACTTGCTCATGACACAGCAGCCAAGACAGCCCCTGCTGTGCCTCTATGAGTTATGCCCTGGAGGCAGCTGCTGCATAAACCAAACTGGGCTGCCCACCAAAGCCAGCTGTAGGCCCCAGGACTGATCTGAGGAAGCTGACCTGCCTTGAGAAAGCCCAAGAGGGTACCCAGGGGCTCAGAGATGGGGCCCAGGGCTGAAGGAAGCTGGGAGCAGCCCCCAGAGATGGTTTATACAGAAGACACCGTATTAAGGGGGCCTTAACCTTGCCAGCCCCCTGTAAGGCAGCCTCTGTTCACTCAGCACTTGCCTCTGGCAGCCACTCTCAGGGCCCAACAGCCCTTTCCAGTCACAAGCCCTTCCTAGGGCCAGAGCCCCTCTGCTTCAGCAGCAGCACCCCACAGCCAGCCCAGGGCCCAAGAGACACTGAGGCTCTATCCTTTTGCCAGTCCTGGGTTTCCCTCTAGTGACACTGTGAGGAAATGCAAGTCAAGGCTGCCAGGAGCTGGCTTCTGAAGGGGTTGAAGTTCAGGGCAACTTCTGTACCCAAGCCAGGCTGTTAGACCAGGGCTTGTCTAC
This sequence comes from Podocnemis expansa, assembly GCA_007922195.1. Lineage (NCBI taxonomy): Eukaryota > Metazoa > Chordata > Testudines > Podocnemididae > Podocnemis > Podocnemis expansa. The sequence goes on from ML681990.1 coordinate 19,784,304, forward strand.
ATGCAAACATTAATCCAGAATAAAGTAGGGAATGAATATGAAGCGGATTAGTTGACCCTGATTAATGCCACATGTGGACATTCCATTCCAGAAGGAGAGTGGCTTATTCCAAATTAACTTCATCCCCTCTTAATGTAATCCTTTAGGTCAGAACAAGGCACTTTTACTGAAGAATGAGAGCATCCACATGGGAGTAATTAATTCATTTTACAGTCACACCTTGCCTTATTCCAAATTTAAATTCCTGTGCAGACAAATAGTTGTTTGAAATTAGCTCAACCCATTCCTGAAGTGACTTCGTTTTTGGAATACCACTTTTATTGCAATGTTAGAGCATTTACGCAGGAAGGGAATTAGGAACAGCTAATCAGGAACAACTCTCTTCTGCAGCCAAGCCCTTAGTTTTCTGCCTAAAATAAAATCTGTTTTCCTTCTCTTCTCTTCCCCCTTTTTCCTTCCCTTAGTGCACCAGTGCATAGAGCCAGGTCTGATACCTACCATTCCTCCAAAGATCACCACAGTGGTACCTCCCCTTCCCTCCCACAGCACACCACAGACCTAAAGGAAGAGGCAGCACCCGCTTAGAGGCAGCCTGACACAGTGGGATGTCCGGGCACAGTCACTTCCACCTAAATGAGTTGGAGGTCAGCAGGTCGTGCAAAAAGCCCAGATACCCCTGCTAAGCCTCTGACTACCCTGTCCCACCTCCCCCACAGCAGGCAGCATGTTAGCTTTAAACCCCAGCAGCTGCCCATGCTTCTTCCAAGGGGCTACACAGACTGTTGCCTGTTAACACATGAAACACGTTACACATGACACTAGGAGAAACCCTGCTTATTTCGAAAGCTAGTGTGCACACCCTGCCTGCTGCAACCAACCTGGGTGTGGGGCAGGGCGCAGGTGGAGCCACAGATATTTCTTCAGCTAGGACACAACTGAGCCTGCCTCTCCATGGAGACCTTATAAAGAACAAGTGAGCCCTGATATGGCTGCCAGCCAGAGCTGTAACTAGGGCAGGATGACCAGGGCTTTGCCCCAGATGCCATATTTTAGAGGTCCAAAAGGGCAGCCATGTTAGTCTGGTTCTAGTTCTAGTTTAGAAGGCAATTTCAGTCAAGTGGCTCTGTTTCACCAATTGATTTGAGGGTACCTTTTGTGCTGCTTGTCCTGGGCACCAAAATACCTAGCTCCAGCACTGCTGCCAGCAGACCAGTGCCCCCAACTCAATTTGAATCTGCAGTGGTTCTCAAAAACCCTTCCTTCAGCCAGTTAATGTGCTGTGAGCGAGGCCAAGAGAGCTGAAACACATGCTGAGGAACCCAGCTGAGGGGTAGCAGAAGGTTAGCCAGGCAATGGGCTCAGGCTCTTGTTAAAAGTTGGCTGTCCTAAGAATAACCCTAAGTAAGTGACTGAGAGTGAGAAGGTGGCACATGGAGAGCTTTGGGAGAAGCAGATTATCACAGTCATGAAATCCTAATGGAATAATGTTCCTTTCTGCTCACTGCATTGTCCATGTTAGCCAATGTGTTGACACAAATAGCTCTGACCCTAATCAGAACATGAGTTATGGGCCCCTAGCACACCCTCTATGGACAAGAGGTGGAGACTTACTTACATGTTGCCACAGAGGTGTTTGTATGTAAATAAAGGGGGGGTGAAAACTGATGCCTGGATATTTACCTGTGGGCCACTGGAATGATGGTGATTTATGGTGACTTCTGAGTGTCTCCCTGTCTCTGTTTCCACTGGTCCATGAAGTTGTGGGTGTGTCTACTTTGAGGACTGCTTTATACTGTGTATCCACGTATTGCCCAATATTTACACTTTGCAGCAGGTTTAGTTTTTGATTAGAACTCTTAGGTCTCAGTGTGCAGCGAACCAATCTCAAACTCGTATGTCACCAATGCATCACTGACCTGAGAAGGGATGTTAGATGGAGTGGGCTCTGAGTTATTACAGAGAATTCTTTCTTGGCTGTCTGGCTGGTGAGACTTGCCCACATGCTCAGCGTTTAACTGATTGCCATATTTGGGATCAGGAAGGAATTTTCCCTCAGAGCAGATTGGCTAAGGCTCTGGGGGTTTTTCGCCTTCCTCTGTAGAATGGGGCATGGCTCACCTGCTAGTATTTTAAAGTCTTTAAATCATGATTTGAGGACTTGAGGTCCTGAGTCCCCTTCATCTTCCTCTGCAGGTCATCATATGAGTTCAGAGCCTGTTATTTGTGATCAATGAGATTTTACAAACTAAACTCATTCAGGACTGAGAGTATGGCTGGCACACATGGGAGAAGCTGATGCAGTGCTTGAACAGCTGTTTGTTGTCTTGCAGTGCTTAAAACATGGGTTCCCAACCTTTTTAAGGCTGGGGACTAGGGGCATCACTGGTGCCTGGCACACAAGGCATGTGCCTTGAGTCCCAGTGCCAGTGCCCCGAGTGTCCGGAGCAGGCCCCCCACCGAGATCTGGGCCCAGCTACCTGTGGCGGTGCCTGCGTCTCCCAGCCCCATCCCAGGCTGCACCACCTGCCTCTCTTGGCTCTGTCCCTGGCCGGGGATCCAGGGCCAGGCTGGTAGTGAGAGAAGCCCAAGGCCGGATATGGGCCCAGGCATGGAATCCGGGCTGTAGGGGGTGGGGCTGCGGCTGGGGGCATGGCATGTGCCCATGCCCCAGGGTCGTTCCCTGGGGCAGCGACGCTCCGGCTCAGGACCCCTTTGTAACCTAAAAATACCTTTGTAGCTTTCCTGGGTGCCTGGCACCGCGGCAGATTTTGGCCAGCATGGGGCAGAATATGTCCCGCGCTGCTCTCCTGCCGGGGATTGGAGGCCGCCATGGCTATGACCTGCCTATCCCCGCCACAGCCCCATCCTCCTGCTGGGCAGCTGGGGCTGCTGCAGCCATGGCCTCATGCCCCTTCCCCCCAGTGTTCCCCACCTGCTAGCCCATTCCACGCCCCCCTGTTCCCTGTCTCCAAACCCCTCCCAGGCCCCTTCACTCACCCCTTACCTGGCCACCAGAGCTGCTGGCACCTGGCCACCCCCCCAAGCTACTCTCCCTGAGCATGCTAAGGGTGGGAGTTTTAAAAACTCCCTGCCTAGGCAAAGATCCCTGCTGGCTGGAAGCCTGGGTCTCCCTGGCAACCAGAGACCCCCGTGGCATCTGGCCACAGCTCCCAGCCTGTCCATGGACCCCCTGGAGTGACTCTGAGGACCACCAGGGGTCCTTGGACCCCAGGTTGAGAACCACTGGCTTAAAATAAATAGCTGAAATGTGTCATGAGCAAGGTCAGATTAAGATATGTTGAGGCCCTAAACCAGGGGTCTACAACCTGCAGCTCTAGAGCTCCATTTGGCTCTTTGGCTGCCCCCTTGTGCCTCCTGGCTCTGGGTTCTCTCCATCACTGGGGGACTCTACAAGGGGCCTGCTACTGGTTCAGAGCTCCCTCCCCCTCACCAGGAGACCCTGCAGCAGGTGCCTTGGCCCAGCTTCCAGCTCCCCCAAGCAGAAGGCTACACCCATTGCAGCTCTCAGAACACTTGGTTATTGAAGGAATTTTTTTAGATGGCTCTTACCTTTCAGGTTGCCAGTCCTTGCCCTAAACTGTGTCATTTCAAAGGCCCCATAGCATAAAAAAAAAAAGAGAGAAAAAGTATATTATGTTACAAAAGAAAAAGTAATGAAAAATAAATGTAAGCCTTTATATTTGCATATATGTTAGCAAAGATGCAACAAAAACAACTAAATAAAATGTACATCTTGCAAAAAGCCTTATTTGCGTTATCCAATACCTTATGATAAATCATCTTCGTTATCTCTGACATATTTAGAGGCCCTTCATAGTTTGAGGCACTAAGCCCTGGTTTACTTGACTTGTGCCTAAATCTGGCACTGGTCAGGAGTTTGGTGAGGTCTCAGCTGAGTGCCCAGTGAAGAGCAATGTTCCCTCTAAGCTGCGCGGCCACGCAGCCCGCCACAGCCCCCCCCACGCAGGGAAGGCTGCTGGCCACGCATGGCTGGCAGCCAGAGTCCCTGCATAGAGCTCCTCTGCTGCTGGGAGTTTTGAAAATTCCTGCCCAGAGAAGCTTTAATGGAGCATGCCCAGAATATCTGAGCATGCTCCGTTAGTGCTTCTCTGGCCCAGGAGCTGTGGCAGGGCCATGCAGGGTAAGCAGGGGAGTGGGGGGGGGCCGCCAGGATCGGGCCCGCAGGGGGACAGGGGGCCCCACGCAGCGAGCAACAGGAGTTGCTCAGCTGCTGGTGGCTGTTAGAGGGAACATTGGTGAAGAGGCAAGCCAATTCCATTAACTAAGACAACTCTTCCCTGTGTTAATGGCTGCCGTAGTGTCCCTACTGACTAGCTGGGCCATGGAGTGAGGGCAGGATTTGGGGCAGATTCATTCACCCCATTATTTGTGTAGCATTTCTGCCAGGGTTGGCTGGCAGGACAAGGGCTGGGTTCAATATCTAGGGGTTTCCAAATTATGTTACAGCACCAGCTGGCTTGAGCCCCCACCCAAATTTCTGGGGAATCCTGCACTGTTCCCTGGGCACCCCAAAGGGGTAAGGCTTCCCCAATTGCAAGCACTAGTTTGAGTATAACCAACAGAACTTTTAATAGTAGTAAAATGTAATGTAAAAGGCCAAATAACAAAGATCAGCACTGATCTAGAAAATCATTACAGAGCAAAGTTCCCAACAACCCACACTGCATAACAGAACATACAAGACTTAATGGCAAAACTCAGCACTGCTCTGGAGAATCAGTGCTAACTAGGCTCCCAACCAACCCTGGGGTACTTAGGGAGTGTCTTTCATGCCAGCTGTCCACCGGCTCCACCTGTTGCTCACTCACTCCATCCACTAACACCACCCCTTAGCTTTGCCTGCTGTCTGCCGGCTCCACCCACCAGTCACTTGCACCACTAAGCTTGCCACTGGCCGCGCTCATTGTCTGCTAGCTCTGCCCACCAGCTACTCACACTGCCCAGCTCACCGCTGGCCACTCTCACAATCTGCTGGCTCCGCCCACCAGTCACTCACACTGCCCAGCTCGCCGCTCTCACCATCCGCTGGCTCCACCCTTTAGTCACACCATCTGCTGCTCCTCTTCAGTGATTTCAACTCAGAGAGAAAGTTCGCTCTCCTCTATTGATTCCAGCTCAGAGAGACAGTTTCCTCTCCTCTAGTGATTTCAGCTCTTAAACCTTAAGCAGCTGCAAACGGCTACTTCCTTTAACATGACAAAGGAGGCCTCAAAGAAGCCTAGCTAAATCTATAATTTGATAGAGGAGCTAGATGTGTGAGGCAAATTACCTCAAGCATCACACCAGAAAGAGACATGCCAACCCCCACCACTGTCTTAAAACTTTTCCAGGCTGAAATAGCCAGTGGCATCTCTCACAGTTCTCTTTTTAACTAAGGGTAGTTTTTACCCCTTAAGTAACCCAAACAGATTTGGAACAAGCAGAGAATAGCATATCACCAAAGAAAGTATTTAATATTTCCCTTCTGTAGAATTACAGATATTGACAGATTTGTGACCAGATTAACGCCAAATACCATTACCCACTGTGCCCTGCACCCAGTATGATAATATCTAATTGTGCTCTTTGTGTTCATACTAATACAGGACCCATGCAGATTAGATGCCCCCCCCCCAGGCACTGTTAGGGCTACCTTACATTTGAGTATTAAAAAAATGTAACATGGTGAATTAACTATAAAGCAAGAAATCTGATGCAGAAAAACCGAAGCACTGCTGCTATGGGCCATCCAGATGTGTAGTGAGCAAGACTCCCATTGGCCAAGTTATGCCAGACAACTTTTCAGTCTGCCACCTTGGCTGGGTCTCAGACCTATCTTGCTGCATCTCCAACTCTGATCATGTTGATCCTTTCATCTCCTGCTGAAGGAGTTTGAGCAGCTACCCTGAAATACCCCCAGGGGCAGGCTCAGATCCCATCTGGGCCAATTCCTCCCTTCCAGGTGGGCAAGCTGAGGACATGCAGGTTCTTTAGACCAAGTCTTACTCAACCTGTAGGCTCTGCTCAGAGTCTGGACAGAGAATCATGAGCCATGGGTGGCTGCTCTGTGCCTGTGATTTGCTGGATGTGCCCCTTGATGCCTGGTTTGTAGGTCAGCTATTCTTAGGGGCTGTGATGACAGGAGCTAGATTTAGTGGGGCATGAGCGTGCTGTCTGGGCAGATACATGCATGGCTCATAGACTCGAGCCTGCACTCCTCCATCAAAGAGAAACACCACAAATACAGTCTGGTTTCAAAGTGTCATCTCTGCCAAGCAAGCTGTCCTGCAGTGGCTTAAGAGTGCCACTGCCAGTCTTGGGGGAGCCTGTTAAGAATCAGGGGACCCTCCGCAACCTGACTTTAGTTCTGTCCTTCGACTTTACCAGCCAATTATTGAGTGTGAATATCTCTGGCACAATAACAGTCTACACACAGGGCCACCTGGGCAGAGCCGTAATGTTGCGATCTGCCACCCAGGGTGTGTTCCAATCAGAACACGCCCCTTACCCTTAGCTGCACTTGCAGCTGGCACCACAAAATGTGCCTTTTAAATGAGCGGCTCTATTGAGCTGATCCAGCGCACCTGGGGCAAATCCCCATTGGCCCCGCCATAGTTATGGCCCTGCACCTGGGTATGCCAATCTTTCTTGCCACCCCTTGGTGAGACATGGTTCCTTACACCACAAATCACAGTGATAGTCAGGTTACTCCCAGGTTCAAAGGACCAGCCTCGTCCCAGCTTAGTTACAACTTAGATCTCACACCAAAGATGATGCTTTAGCTAGGTCATAGGACTGGCTACAAGATTTATTATATGGAAAAGGAAACCCAATATTTACAAGCATAAAGCAGGGTAAATGCTCACACACAAATAAGTTCCAACTGTAAGTTTCAAACGCAATAAAAACCTTCTCTGTTGTGCAACCGCTGTGTGTTCTTCAGGGCTAACCCAGGCAGAGCAGCTGGCGATCTCTTGCTTATGCCTAGAGACCCTGGCCCCATGCAAAACAGTATAGTTACAGGTCCTCCTTCTTAGGGGGTTTTGTTCCTTTCCCTTCTTCTGCTGAGAGTACAACTCAGCTGACAGGAGGAATTCGCTTGCCAGGCTCATCTGAATGGGGGAGTGAGAAAAATAAACACCAAAGTTTTTTGTCCTCTTTAATGTTCCACTTTAGTCTACCTGTTATCGATGGGCATCCTGCTCTGTTAGGCATAGGAGGTGAGCATGGCACACACACTCATCTCCATCTCCTATCGAGTGATTTACAGCCTTAGAGCGACCGATGCTCCATATCACCTTAGAGGAGTGGCTACAGAACTGATGCCTGAAATTAATGCATACAGCAACTCAACAGCAGTTCCACCAAGTCTAAACACTAAACCAGGTATGGCCAAACTGTGGCTTGTGAGCCGCATGCAGCTTTTCAAAGAAAAAGTGCAGCTCTCAGAAGAGCATGGTGGGGAGAAGTGCAGCATGGTCAGAAATGGTGGGGAAGCGGTGGCATGGTCAGAAACAGTGCAGAAGCGACGGCGTGGTTGGGGACTCGGGGATGGCATGGAGAAGCATGGCATGGTCAAAGACAGTGGGGAAGCAGTGGGTTGGTCAGGGACTTGGGACGATGCAGAGAAGCACAGCATGGTCAGGGACAATGGGGAGGCGGCAGCATGATTGGGGCCTCAGGGATGGTGCGAAGAAGTGCAGCATGGTTGGAGAGGGCAGGGAGAAGTGGTGGCATGGTCAGGACGGCAGGGAGAAGCTAAGTTTTTACCATATAGGTAGGCCTAGTTTTCATGATAACTTTAAGTAAATATTAGAATCTGACATTAGTAGGATCAATATTTGCCAATTTCAAAAGGGATAGCCGTGTTAGTCTAGTCCAGTAAAAAAACAACAAGGAGTTGTGTGGCACTTTTTTTAATGAGAAAATTAAATCATGCAACAAATTTTAAACTTAGTAATTTTGGAGTAGGTATAATATGGCTATATGCCTAAGTGCAGCTCTTGAAGGCTTAATAATCAACTTGTGTGGCTCTTGAGTTCCATAAGTTTGGCCACCCCTGCACTAAACACATGTTGGTCTGCCCTATCTTCACAACACTAACCCACAGCTAGACATTTGTTAGGCTTCAGTTGAGGCCTAGGGATCTTGGCACATACTGGCACCTGTCAGGGTCAGCTAGCTGCTTGGAGAATACTGTGAAACCTGTCCACCACCAACAGCACTGGTGGGAAGTCTGCTGAATCTCAGGGCTTACATTTAAAGCACAAGTCACCAAAGCAATTGTAGCTCAAGGGGGCCCCCTATGGGCTCTTTATTATTATGATTTTCATAAGAAATTGCCCACCGGTAGTTGCATTGGCGGCTCCCTTCCCATCAAGTATGAGCCACTGCTGTGGCTGGTGGTTTGGACAGCACAGGGGATGGTGGGAGCTTTACAAACCAATCACTCACTGCTTCAGATTGACATTCACTTGGTTTCAGGCAGCCAAACTGGCAAAAATGTGGCTTATGTGCACTGCATGAGCTGTAATTGAGGTGTGAGAGATAAGTACTGTCCTTCATGGAATCACAAAGAAACTTGCCCTCAGACTCCCCCCCCCCCCAAAGGAGTGCTGTATTATCCCTGTCTGACAAGTGGAGAAATTGAGGCACAGATTTGGCAAGAGACTTGTGTGTTCAGCCAGTGGCAGAGCTGGGAATAGGACCCACGAGTCCTGTTTCCCACAGCTATGTTCTTGCCAAAAGACTCTGCTCCTTAGCAGCATTGGAGGAGGAAGGGAAAAGTAGGGCAAGGCAGAGATGAGGGCAGATACAGGAGCACATTAGAAGCCTGGAGAGGGCAGGGTGAATTTTATAGTCAATTCTTGGCTATGAACTCTGAGTCCATAGCTGAGTTGTTCAATGGCTCCTATTTATATACGGGTGACTGTATATTTTAGCAGGGTCAATGACCCTCATGGTCCCTTCTAATCCTATGATCAGTGAATCTGTGAAGCCAGGACACTTTAGTTCCATTAAGAGAACTCCTGGCCCAGAGTCTGGTTTCTGGGGGAGGCAGACCCCCCCCCCCAGGTCCCAATCCTGCACCAGATTCTATGCGTACCAGCATGACCCAGACCTCCTAGGATAACCACCTGCATATGCACAGATGAGGGCATGCTACAAAAATGAGAGTCAAACTTTCTAAAATGCTGATGGATTAATAACTAAAATGAAAGGTTTATTATACAAAGGAAAGAAACAAAATATGAGAGATTTTAAAGGGTTGAAGCAAATCATATACATACAGTGATTTAGAGTTCATGTAAAGCAAGTCCTTGGAAGAATTTGGAGTCTGCAGACTTGTTCAGTTCCTCTGGTAGGCACCAATGTTCCCTCTAAGCTGCGCCAGTAAGCAATAGCACAGCTGCCGCCGCTCACTGGCACAGCAAGCCCTGACCCCGGCGCAGGTCCAGCAGCCACAAGCCATGCCTGGCCCTGGAAACATTTCTCCTGGGCGCCAGGAAGCCTGGGCTGGGGCTGGCAGGGAGCAGAAGCAGAAGTGGAGGAGCCGGGTGATTGGGGCTGGCAGGGAGCAGAGGAGCCGGGCAATCGGGGCTGGCGGGGAGAAGAAGAGCTGGGCGATCAGGGCTGGCGGGGAGCAGAGGAGCCGGGCGATCAGGGCTGGCGGGGAGCAGAGGACCTGGAGGATCGGGGCTGGTGGGGAGCGGAGGAGCCGAGCGATCGGGGCTGGCGGGGAGCGGAGGATCAGGGCTGGTGGGGAGCGGAAGAGCCGGGCGATTGGGGCTGCGGGAAGCGGAGGAGCCGGAGGATCGAGGCTGGCGGGGAGTTGAGGCGGAGGAGTGGAGGAGCCGGGGTGGGGGCTCCCGGGCTGGGGGCAGATTAGAAGCAGGGGTAAGCTCATGCCACGTGGGGGGGAGGGGAGTGTTGATGTGTAAGGAAACGTATTATTTCCTTTTCAAGTCATTGCTGCCCCATAGGTCAGTGATTCCCAATGTTTTCTCTGCCATTTCAGTGGCATTCCTTGCTACCTTTAATTCATTTGAGGCACACTGCCATATAGTTTCCAAATGAAGCCATATATTTTCATGAGCCAATCCAGAGCTGTTTGAGTAGTTTTTTCAAAAAATGCTGTGGCACACCTGTGTGCTGTGGCACACTGGTTGGGAAACAGTGGGATAGGGTAGACAACACACAAATTCCACCCAAGATTCAGAATAAACACAGAAAGCTGTATAGAACCTTATGTTACTTTATTAACACACAGCATTTTTACAGCACTTTCCATCCCAGGATCTCTCAATGGCTTACTATACTAGGTATTCACACATGCTTGGCTCTGTGGTATCCACCTTGTGCTCACATTTAAGTGAATGGCCCTGACAGTACATTATAGGCAAACTGCATGTCCTCCCATTTTGATATCTTTACCAAGTGCCATAAACAATGGCTTTAGGAGGAGGTGTCCCTTCCATGTATTTTTAGCACAGCTGTTTTCAGTTGGAAGCTGGTAAAGGGAAGTTCAAAGCTTGCAGACAAGAACACCACAAAACTGGTAGATTGGGATTGTAGCAAAGAGAGAAGGCAGCCTGATCTAACTTTTTAAGTAAAGTGGAAAAAACTGTCATTGACCTTAATTAACATCAACTCAAGTAATATATAGGCCTAAATCAGGGTGACTTCATTTAGCTCAGTGAGTGAGAGCTAGTCAGAATTGGCACATTCATTAGGAATCTGTAAAAAAAAAAATAGACTCTTGGCTATTGGTGATCATCAGTTCTTATCTGTGTAATTTCTCACACATTTGTTTATATATTTTCCCATCTTCTAAAGGTGAGCTGAGATTACAGACAACCAAAAAAATCAGAAGCCGTCCCACAAAGCAGCTTCACAAATTCATAACACAAAATGACAAAGCATACAGCCAACAGTTTGGTGCAAGACAATTGCAGTGATGTCAAGAAATATAAAGGTATTGGAAGCTTTAAGATGGCACGGCTAAATGAATTAATTGCAACTGAGACTATGGAATCTGGAGAGGTGCAGCATGTCAAATTGGGTCAGCTATTTTCTTACTCTGAGGACAATGGCGTATTATGCTTGTCATGTGCAGAAGCCAAGACAAGCTGTGATTTTGCTAAAGGAAAGACATGGAGTTCATGAAAGACTGATTATCTCAATCAGAAAAATCAATACAATGTTCCCTCTCTAAGCTGGTGACGCAACTGAGCAAGTTATGAATGCACTTGGGGAGCCAATGGGCAGTGGCTCAGGGGCCCAACCCGGGCCCAGGAACTTGCTCAGCTACATCCATGAGTTGCTCAGCTGTATCACCGGCTTAGAGGGAACATTGGTAGACACCCTGCACCTGGGTGGACGTCAGTCCTTTGTTCCATTGCATCCAGAGACAGGTGCTGGCTGAAGACTGAAGACCAAATGGAATTAGGCATAGCTCCTTTTATCACCTCTGTCCTTCCTCGTTCTGTGTGGAATTTTTTAGAACCAAAATGGAATTGAGTCACATGGGCAAGTCCTGATGGCTCAACATGTTTCTCCCTGTGCTCACTATAGCAAGGAACTTCCTTAATGGCCAGTTATGGAGACAAAGGCTGTAGACATCGAGTCTGGGAAATTTTCCAGAAATAAATAAAATTGAAACACAATATGACACCTACATATAAAACACAGAATCATTTCTAGCAGATTACACCCTTTCTATTGATACCAAACATGGCATATAGCATATGGATTATTGCAAATACAAAATATTATTAATATGAATACAATCATAAATGATCTCCTATATCTGGACACCCTTTGGGGCACTGCCATTGGTCTCAGTCCCTGCCGAGTCTCTATAGGAAAGGCAGAGCCACCGCTGGGCAAAGCAGGGTTAAAATGCTTCCATTGTGTCAAGCCCTGGTCCCTGCATTCTGGCCTGGGTGGGGGCTACAAGTCCAGGTTAAACGTGCTGCTGCAGTACTCCTTATAGTCAAACTCCTCGATAGCAAAAGTCACCCGGCTCCATTTCTTGAGGTGTTTGTTTCCATCTGGAGTCACCACAACAAAGTTTTTGATGGAGAGGATGGGCAACGTCAGGTTGTGGTAAATCATCTCCATTCCCCAACCCTGCAAGGCCAGACAAAGGGATGTGTCACCCGTACAGACAGACAGAGCAGGATTGCCAGTAAATTGCAGGGATCAAAGAGTTGCATGTTTCAGCAAAGGGGCTTGGACACTGCGTTCAGAACCGAGTTGTTCAATGGCTCCTATTTATATAAAGCTGAGTGGTTTACACACACCCACTGCCCAGTCAAACACATACACATGATCCCACAAACACCCAAGAGACAGTGGCTGGAATTTTAATGTTGAAAAACTCAGACTGGAAATACAGTCCCCATTCTGAGTGTGCATAATTAGCCACTGGAGCAGACCCCATTGGTGCCAGTTTCCTGAATTTAATATTTGATGCTTTCCTTGAAGTCCCAGTTCCAAGAGTCATGTGGCTAGATAGAAATCTCAGCTTTCATTTAACAAAAGGAAGTTTCTAGCCCTCATGGCTGAGCAGAAAAGCTGGGAGATGGGGGAGAGCTGTGGCAACTACAGATTTGGAAACCAAAAAGACCCCCCCCCTTTATAAAAAAAATCATGATTTTTCAATTTTTGGGGGTAGCACCTTGGAGTCCCCAAGGGATGTGTGGATTCTCCATCACTGGGACCCTGTACAGGCAGACCAGGTGTCTTTCTAATTCAAATCTGGCTTGCTGGTGCCCACATACCCAGAAGGGGAGAGCAACCTGTGAATGTGGCTAACCATGCTCCCTGCCGTGTACCCACCTGGCCACAGTTCGCACAGCTGATGCTGCCCCCTGGCCTCCAGTCCTTGAAGTTTCGTGGAATCTCCACTTTGCCAGATGTAGCTGTGTAGTAAACCCTGAAAGAAATGCACCCAAACCACTGCAATATGGTGCTGACAAAGGGCCTCTTATGATCCAAGAGGCCAGGGCTTACAAATGGGGCCAGCATACAGCCCCTTTTCCCCCTGCTCCTGCATGAGGGACAACCCAAGCCACAAGCATGTCCAAGCTGCTCCTTAGATCTAACTTTGCAGCAGACAGAAACAATGGAGACCTGATAGGGCAAACAGGTGTGTCTTGGATGGATAACTGGCCCCACAGGGAGTGCTAGCACTGAGCAAGGGACAGAGGGGCTGGCACCTGGGAGCACCTCACCGCAGAGTAAACAAAGACCCTGGGGAAAGAGGTTAGAAGGCAGGGGGTTGGAAACATCAACCATAGCGAGGGGTGCATTAAACAGGCCACTGCCCCCAGATTCACTCACATGGCACAGTGGGTCCTGGCAGTGCTGCCCATGCTACCCTCTTAGTGTGGGCAGACAACATGACACGGAGCAAACTGCCAGGTGCCCTGTGGGGACAGGGGAGCCATTGGCAGCCATTCTGTCCCCACCCAGCCCCCAGCTCCACCCCCCCTCACTTGAAGTCTGGGTTGACGTTGACATGGTGCATCTTCTCCACAGTGCGCAGGTCACTGCCATGGCACACAGCAATGTTGCAGGTGAGGCAGTGGAGGCGGACAGTGTCTGGATGGTGCAGCTGCCTCTTCTGGTCACCTTCAGCCTTCTTCACCTTCCGGCTTACGATGGCTTTCCACTGCAGGGCTGTGATCTGGGGACAGCAGGGCAGGGCAGCTCAATAGGGGTGTCACAGAGGACACACCCACAAGAGGGACAACCAGAGAGACACAGCAAGAGACACTGCCAGACACAACCACAAGACAGAGACCCACAGTAAAATGCACAGCCAGCCTCCTCGGCTTCTGTCTGTCCCCGAGCTGGGAGCTGCTTCTGCCCCCTTCCCCATGGTCAGGCACACAGGTGCCTCATCCCTGTTTCAGCATAAAATGCAAGGCAGCCAAGCAGTGCAGTTGCCATGGGGAATGGGGCCTGGGGCTCCTGCAGGGCCCCCAGCACAGGCCAGGAGCTCCATGCCCAAGTACCAGTCTCCTTACTGTGTCCCGGTACTCCTTCTCTGGCATGGCCTGCACCTCTTCAATGGCTCTTTTCATGAGCTCCTCCAAGTTCTCGTTCTGCCTCTCCCGACGCATCTCCTTGCTGTTGGCCTTGGCAAGGACGGAGTAAAGGCTGTTCTCGGCACGGGCACGGCCTCGGGCCTATACAAAAGGGGATACGCAATTGGATCATGCCTGGGATCAGCTCAGGATGCATCCCCTGGGAGATGGCTGTCAGTGACCCTCTCCACAACTGCACCCAGGAGGGGACAGAAAGGGGAGATCTCTGCCTTCCTCTAGTGAGAGGGTTGGGCAAATGCTGAGCCCACTCTGCTCATCCCCTGGTGCTGAAAGATAGCCCTGGGGATAGAAAGCACCATGGATGCGGTCCAAGCCCCTGCTCATAGCATGATCCCACAGGGAGCCTCCCACAGATGAATGGGGTGTCTGGTCAGGGCTGGGTTAATACAGGGGCTTTAGGGGCTGCAGCCCAGGACCCTGGGCTAAGAACGGCCCTGCAAAAATCCAGCCCCAGCTGGTTGTCCCTTGCTTTCAGGGAAGCACTGCTTGGCAGGGTGGGGGGATGTAAAAGAGACCTTCTTATACTCCTGCTCTAGGTAGTGTAGTCTTTCAGTCACACCTCCCAGCTGCAGGGGAAGGTTTTGGCTCCAGGCTGCTCCCAGCTGACTGTGATTCCCTCCGCTACCCCCTTGCCTCTGGAAGCGGCTGCTGACTGCCTCTGTTTGCAGGGTAGGGGATGTAGCCTGCTCCCAGCAAAACTACTGGAAGCCAGAGCCACAAGAGGGCTGGAGGTGGTGCATTGGGGAACAGAGACATGAGAGACCAAAGGAGTGAATTGGGACAAAGGTGGCAGGACAGGACAGGACAGGAGGGGGAAAGGGGCATTGGGTAGCTGGAGGAGGGATGAGGCAATACAAGGGAATCAGGGGACAGCAAGGTTAGGGACTAGGGAAAGGAGGCTGGAGCAGAGGCAGATGGGAGTGTGGGTGACACCAAGGTAAGGGGGTGTGTGGGGAGAGGAAACCATAGGGAGAATGTGAGAGCAGGAGCCCCACTATCCTGGGTGTCACAGCTCACAGGCAGCCAGGGTGTCCTCCAACCCTGACCTGATTGTAGAAAGGGAGCCATGAAGAGCCTGTCATGGCTGCCCTGTCACTCCCACAGCAGGGGGAGCAAAACATGGGCCCAGACTCTCCCTGACCCCATGGGATACTGCTGCTGACAGGTGGAAATGGGGGAAAGTGGGACATGGGCCCACAGTCCTCTCTCTCCTAGGGTGTGCTGCTGCAGATGTGGGAGGGAGCAATGTACATATGGCCCCCTGTTTGCCACAAACTCCACTTTCCTGCCCTCAGGCTGGTTGGTGGTTGGCCATGGGCCTCACAAAATCATAAAGCCCTTGGCCCACAAGGGCATTAATCCAGCCCTGAGTCTGGCCTCTGTGCCCCAGGCAGTCCTGGCCTTTCCACACAGCTCCCACTACTGAGTGCTGCCCCACCTCCTTAGAGAGAGGGACTCAGCTGTGAGCAGCACCTGGGGCCAGTTGTGCACCAGAAAGACCCAACCGGGTTGGACTGGCCAGGCTGCTTCCCCCCCTGCACCAAGGAGGATGGTGACTCGCCCCACCCCACAGCATGCACCACATGCAGTCTAGTCTAGTGCTTGGTGTGATGCTGTCTGGGTCTAGGGGACTGTTTATGATTGGTTTTCATATTAATATTTCATATTTGTAATAATCCATATGTGAGAACCCATATCTGGTATCAATAGAAAGGCTGTAATCTGCTAAGGGTGATTAGATCGTTTATATGTATTCTGAGGCAATCCTAGGCTGGGGGGGTCTGCAAAATCATTGTCATTTTAATTGCCCATTAGGAGCTCCGAGATGCAGTGGGCCTAAGAAGAAACCTGTTCAACCAGTCACCCAGATTGAACATGTGATTCAACTCCTCTTTAATTTGGCAAGGACTCTGAGAGCGTGGGAGAGCCAAAGGTGATAAAAGTTAATAGCCCCATCTCCATTTTGTCTTCAGCCTTCAGCCTGTCTGCAACCAACACCCTCCTTTGGAACGATTCTGCTGCACTGAACAAAGGACTGGGACACACCTAAGTGCTGGGTGCATACCAGAGGAATGGGATTAACATGCAAACTACAGATTCTTCAAGGATTTTCTTTCTGTGGACTCTAAATCATTTGTATGTATGTGATTCACTTTGACCCTTTAACATCCCTCATATTTTGCTTGTTTTCTTTTATATTAAACCTTTAGTTGTAGTTACTGAAGGATTGGCTGGCAGTGTGGTATTCTGGGTAAGATCCAAGCCTGTATTGTTCTGTGTAATGTGGCTGGCCCTTTGGGATCAGGAGAACCTATTTCTTTAAAAGATCCAGTGGCTAGAGGGGACCATAGGAACTGATGTGCAGTAAGGGAGCTGTTTCTATTTTGTTATGCTTGGTGATGACCAGAGTGGGGAATCCGAAGCATATTTTGTTAATATCTGGGAGACTGGTTTAAGTACCACCTGTCAGTGGTCTGGGGTTTTGGCCCCTGATCTTGCAGCTTGCCCTAATTTTGGCACATTCAGAAGGTTATCCTAGGGGGCGCAGGTCACACTTAGTTCCTCAGTGTCAGGAGGAAGGACTCTGAAAACTAAAGGAAGAGTGTGGTCAGGCCCAGGACAGCTGGTTACCTGCACCATGGCGATCTCATTGGTCATCAGCCCATAGCGCACCACAATGTTGCATTCTGGGATATCCAGGCCTTCCTCAGCCACGCTGGTGGAGAAGAGTAGGTTGAAGTCTCCCTTGCGGAACAACTTGATCACATCCTGCTGCTCATTCTGGGAAGAGAGATGGGATGGGGACGTTATTTCCTCCCACCACAAGCCTGCCCCCAATTAATACCAGGCAGGGCTCTCTGCAATTGGCCAGCCACAGGGTCAAAAGGCAGCTGGGCACCTTAGAAAGACAGGATCTGGGACAGGGTATCCAAAGGTGCAGTTCTGGAAAGACAGGGCAAGAGTCCCAAAGACTAAAATTACTGACTTGTACCTTCCCTCCATAGTCTTCTCCCAAGAGTGTGGGAGATAAGGCCCTCAGGCTTCCTTCCGCTCACACAGGGGAGTGTAGTGGAATGGGAATGCCTGCACATTCTCTCCAGGAGGCAGGTCTAGTAGTTAGAAGTGGGGAAGGGGTGAGAGTCAGAACTCCTGGGGTTTTTTTCCCAGCACTCTCACTGGCCCAGGGAACACTGCATATCCTTCCTTGTACCTCAGTTTCTCTCCACCAGGTATTTGTGTGTAAAACTCCTTGAGATGTTTGGCAGAGAAGGAGAGTACAGGACACAGCTGCCCCAGCCTTCAGCCAACCCCTCTTCCACACACCCACCTGGGTCATGTGCTTGGTCTGGTTGCTATAGCCAGCCCCAGTCAGGACAGCTGTCTTGATGCCCAGCCTTGCCAGCACCTCACTGTCTTTGATCCACTTGTGCAGGGCGTGGGCGCTCTGGCGCGTCTTGGTGAAGATGATACCGCGGGAGCCATCCAGGGTCCGGAACTGCTCCTGGAGAATCTCCTCCAGCTTGCTTAGCTTGGGGTTCTCATAGCGCCCATCGCTAGCCAGCGCCAGCAGAGCAGCCCTGTTCTCTGAACCATAGCAATACATGCATGTAAGCCAGTGTGCCCCAGGGCTAATTTACCACATACATATCCTGGTGCAAGATGGGAACCCAAGACCTGCAGCACTAAGAACAAAGACTTCTGCCACTGAAATGGAAGGGATGATTATTAGCTGGCAGCTGTAGTTGGCTCTTATCCTCTCATGGGGACCAGTCCCCTGCTCTCCTGCCATGGCTTATATGAACACTAACATTTCTCAAGGGTCTCTGCACTAAGGTAATGTGGCAGGAAGTCCTCCATGAGAGACAGGTCCCTTCCAATCAGCCCATGAGGGGCCGCATGGCATAGTGCATAAGGCAGTAGAGTGGGAGTCAGGGCAGGCACATTCCATTCCCAGTGCTGCCCTGTCCTGCCAGGGCTGGTACCTGCCTCAGTTTCCTGAAAAGAGGTTTCCAGCCCATCCTATGCAGGAGTGAGCACAGTTGTCCTTGTTGACCTTTCACCTCTCTTCACTGGGGGGTCCCCTGTCCCCCATTTCATCTCAGTCCCAGCCCTTACTGTCAAAAGTGCTGATAAGGAAGCGTTCCGTTGGGTCACGCAGAGCCTTAGTGGCCTTTTCCCGCTGGTAGAACTCATCCAGTGCATAGAAGGCATCAATCATGCGCACCGTGTCATTGATCAGCAGGGCGTCATTGTACTTCCGCAGGTGCTCAGCGCACGTGCGTGTTTTACGACAGAACATCTCAGCCCCTGCAAATGCAAGAACACAACCACTGAGAGCCTTCACAGCCTTCTGGGGAGTCTTTGGCCCCAGGTCTAGTGAGGGGACTGAGCTCTGGCACCTGGGTTCAATTCCCAGCCCTGGGGAGCAAAGCACATACCCAAGTATTTCCAAGGGAGGAAAGGCAGTGATCTTACAAAGATACAACACCACAACCCAAAGTGTGAAACACCTTTCTCAGCTTTCACTGGAATGGTTAGAGGTGCTAGATGACTCACACAGTGAGCAGCTGAGTAAATGAGGTAGGGTCTGGGGCTTAAAGAGGGAAAACACAAGGTAAGAGTTAGTTAGACAAGTCAGACATCCTTACGTCAGCAAGGCCTGATGAAACCCACCCTAGAGGACCTAAGGAAAGATCTCTAGGAACTTGTGGCCAACAGGAGAGATCCCAAAGGAGTGGACAAGGGCAAACTTCATCCAGTGCTGGAGCCACAAGCCCAACCTTCCTCCCGACCATTCACTCTAGATTTACATGGATCCTGCCAGCCACCCACTAGCAGCTCTCCTGTGGTGTTTGGTGCTAGAAGCAGCAGCACTCCCACATCATCTCATATCCCCTCACCTTCCTTCCCCAGCTCAACGATGCGCTGCTCATATAGTTGTGTGCCCAATTCCTGTGGCAGGCTGCTTATGTCCAAATACTGGTGGATCTCAATCATGGTCTCCTTGAGCTTCCTGCCAAATGGATCCTGGGGAGCAGACCGGGGCCAGGGAACACAGAGGGGAAGACTCACTGAATGGTAGGAAAGGGGGTGACTGCTTCTGGCATCTCCTAAGAGTGAGGTGGAAGCCAGGGTGCAGGCTGGGAGCACAGCAGGACCCAGGGGATCAGGGCCAGATTAAGACAGGAGCTTTAGAGGCTGCAGCCCAGGGCCCTTGGACTAAGGGGGGAGTGGGTAGCAGTGGGATCCACAGGTAGAGTAGAAAGGCTGATAATGAGATGGAGTGTAAAGGGACCTGGCTTGTCCAACCCACCCCAGCCCCAGCCCCAGGCCCTGACCTAAGCAGAGCTGATGAAGGGCTTTAAATCCCCAAAGGCCATCACTGGACTCTGGTAGCAGAACCCTGTGTCCTGGCTGAGGAGGGGTCTTTCCATCCAGTCTTGGGACCCAATGCCATAGTAGCCCCTCACAGCTCTGAGAGCCCTTTACCTGTGGCCTCTCATGGGACACATCGTACTGCTTCCTGGGCTGTGGGACCTGGGCCTCCAGGAGGACACGGTGCTTCTGGGTTGACATGATTTTTGCAGTGTCCAGGTTGGCACAGATCTGAAAGGGTTAAGACCCCCAACCCCATGAGCCATATGAGCCCTATGGCATCCTGCTCTGAGTCAGTTCAGGGCCAAAGGGTACATGCCATAGATGCACTGAGCTGGGAAGGTCCCAGTGAATGAGGGAGGTGGGGGAGGAGCACCCCAGATGTGCCTCTGCATGGGAACAGCGGGCACCAGAAGCCACTCATGCCCCCAAGCCCTAGTGACGTCCCCTCCTAGATACCAGTGGGCAGAACAACACTGCAGTTCCATGGCCCACAAGGCTACCATGACCAAAATCCCAAGCATGTCTGGAAACCAGAAGCCAAGTAGATGGGCTCCCTTAGAAGATGGGTCATAGGCTCTGATTCCTGCTGCAGGTGTCTTTTCCAACAGCCAAAAGACAAGGCTGGTGTAACCTCAGGGAGATGCTACAGGTCCCTATGCAGCTGACGTAGCAGCTGGCCACGCCCACACCCAGCTGGGATGGGGGCACAAGAATACTCCATTCACCTGCAGGATGTGCTCCTTGGCACTCTTGAAGGAGATAGCCCCCCCAGTGCCAGGTGAGGCAGTAAGGCCCAGGATCTGCGGCAACTTTCTCTGGCCTTTCAGTTTGCGTTCCAGGTAATCCTCCATGATCTGGTTGTAGACGGCATCCTTGTGGGTGTGGTGGCATTCATCAATCACCAGCAGAGAGAAATCTGCCCAGGGAGATGAAGATGAGCCAAGTTGGAAGGTGCCTGCCAGGGAGGGGTTAGGGAGAGGCTCTGGAAGGAGGATGAGAGACCAGGGGAGTAGCCTGGGTTCAGTCCCCAGTTTTGCCACAGACTCCCTGGGTGACCTTAGACTAATCACTCAGTCTCTCGGGGCCTCAGGCCCTGACTACAAAATGGAATCACAGGCCTGGGAGGATTTTGAGGCTCTGATACTTTAGCGGTGGGGGCAGGAGGACAGAGCGGGCGCTGCCCTGTGAGGTGACCAGCAGCAGCCAGAGGAGAGGTAGGCTTTTCCATTTCCCATGGACAGCAAATCAAATGTGCGCAGTTTGCAAAACATGGGCCTAGCTCTTCTCCAGCCCCTTTTGCCCCCTATCTCACAGAGAGACTGCCTCAATAGCCCCATAGTGCAGCAGGCAAGGACTCGGCCACAGACACACTGGTAGGCTCCAGGCCAGCAACCAGCCCTTTCCCCTCATGCCCCCATCTCCACCCTCAGGATCTAAGAGTCAGGCTGGGTTTTCTCACTGGCTTGTGCATAGCCAGCTGCTGTCAATCATTGCAAGCTGATGGACACAAACCGGTACCCAGCCGTGAGACTGCAGCCTCACGGCATCCCCGTGGTTGGCTCCTACCTGTCAGCTCCACATGCATGTCCTCATCCTGGCTGGTCAGGGCATTCTGCAGGATCTGTGCTGTGCAGATCACCACATCATTTGCCTTCACCTCCTGGGCGAAGAAGAATTTCTGGTCACTCTCACTGCTGATAGGTGTGACCTGGAAGCGATCAGTCAGCACACGGAATTCCTGTCTGTAGTGCTGATCTACCAGGTGCACCTGGTAACCCAAAGGCAGCAGAGACAACCTGTGAGGCTTGTGTAATGAACAGCAGCAACCCAGACCCCTTCCCAAGCTAATGGTGAAGTGGAGACCAGGGTCCAGACAGAGCAACTTCACATGGGCAGAAGTGGCTTTTGGGGTAGATGAAGCAGGCACACGCAAAGGGCCCCGACCAGTAAGGGGCTCCATCAGCTTATTGTTGCATCTGCCTTGGTTGACAACAGCAGAAGCTGGCCCTGGGGCCAGGTCAGGCAGCAGGGAGCTGGGGTTGGGGGGAGGCTGAAGCCAGAGGTGTAGAGCTGGGGGTTTGTGGGGGGAGGGGCAGCAGGGAACTGAGGTTGTGGGGGGTGGTAACAGAGCGGGGGCATGGGGGCCTATAGGGAGCCCCACAATGGGCCTTCACCTAGGGCAGCTGCTTGCTTATGGCTGCCTCTGCCCATGGGCAGGCGGAGCAGAGCAGCCCAGTTCCTAGCCTGAGCTAGGCTGTCTAGGGGGCTCTAGCATAAAGACGCAGGAGTTTGGGGACCCTCCCTAGTCCCTCCTTAGCCTGGGACCCAGATCTTGAATCTAGGACCTTCACCACAGCCCTCTCTATTACTGGAGTTAGTGGGGTAATGCCATTGGCTGGGAGCAGCAGTAGGCTGTTACCATTGCAGGTGTGGCCACAGACACCAGAGCTGTTTAGCAAAGTCACATCCACACCTTGAATACAAGGCCAGCAGAAGCTTGGCTAATTAATCTGAACGTCCTCTGTCCCTACAGCTGGGCTGGGGTCAAGGGGACCAGCCAGCAAATGTAGGGACTCAGACCCATGTGGTTCCTCCCCAGCACATCTGTTGGGTAAATAGCTGCAGGTTCAACATGCCTCTCTCTGGCTGAGCCACTGTCTGGCCATACTCGAAATTAACTCTGGCCTCACCTTGTTCACAAGCACAGCCACCTTGGCCTGCTTCCTGGTCTCCAGGTGCCTCTTGCACACATAGGTGGCTGCCCGGGTCTTCCCTGCACCCGTGGGCAACCAGATGATGATGTTCTCGCCCTCCAGGGCAGGCAGAATCACTTCCCACTGGTAGTCACGCAGCTCCATGTGGGCAGGCGCTGGGCACCAGTAGGGGCAAAGCCAGGGTTAGCACAGCTGTAGCCAGACTAGATGCCCTGCCGTGCCTGCCTACTCCTCCCCTTCTCCTCCAGCCCCTGCTCAGAGGCACCAGCCCCCCGCTTCCTTTCCCTCTCCTAGCCTCCAATCTACCCCTTCCAGCCTGCCCCCACTCATCATCCCAAGCCCTGCAGCAGGCAGTGAACTGGGCATGGTTAGACCAGAGCTTCCTGGCGTCTCCATCAGCCCCATTCACCAGCCCCAGCGTTTTGTCAGTTCAAGCGTATGAGTTTCTGTGGTAGCCCATAGCCCCATCCCCAGAGGGCCCTCCCAGCACCACCACCTGGCACTTCTCCTCATCCCACCTGGGCCGGTCCTCTGTCCTTGGGGGTCTGGCAGCTGCAGCTGGGACTCCAGCACTCTGAGCCCAGGAGCTGCCCACCCTGGAGCTTTAGTTTAAACTCTTCCGGAAAGCCCAGCCTGCCTTCACTCCTCCCTGCCAGGAGCCCCAGCCAGGGGGGATCTCAACAGCAGCAGCTCATGCTCCAGCTGTGCACCTTGCCAGGCAGTACCTGGCCAGGCTGCTAGTCCTCAAGCCATGCCCTGGCTCTGTCCAGCTAAGAAGCGAAGGTGGGAGATCAGCTCCCAGCTGCCTTCTAACCTCCAGACTAGACACCACAGCAGGGCTGAACCAGGTGTGGGGAGCTCAGATCCCCCTGTAGGGTTTAATTCAGCCCAGTCAACAGCTACTTCACCCCATCAGGGCTAGACATGCACCCTCCAGTCCACCTCAACTTCAGCTGCACTAGGGGAAACACAGTCTTTTTAACGTGTTACTCACCTGCATCAGTGATCTCAGGTTACAAGCCCACCTCAGGGCCTGGCCCCACTGGACCGTCTGGATTAAAGCAGGGGTAGGTTTACAGTACAACAGCTGCTCCTAAATCACTCCATATGCTGCTGGCCTGGGTCAGCTGGGCAAGGTGAGGGTCCAGAGTGCTGGTTTGGGGTGGCAGAGACCAGGGGGACACTTCTGGCTGCCATGTGCTACACTGAACGATCAGGCACTGCCCAGCCACACACGTGCCGCTCTCCCAGGACCGAGCCCTGCCAGGAGGCAGCATAGCCCTAAGCCTGCACAGGGAGGCGGCTAAGGCAGGGGCTGGCCTGCAATGGGCAGGGCTTTGGCTCTCCTCAGACAGTAGCCAGGAGATGCAGGCTGCCCTGGGGAGACAGGCCTAAAGGTGGTTCTGGGCAGAGGATTTGCAGATAGGTACCTGGAACAGCCCCCTGGCCCTTTTCCAGCCCACTTGGCTGAGGCTGGAGCAAAAGCCACCCAGCAGCACATGGCAGAAGCTGACTGAGTATCTGCCTGAGGCCAGCAAGCAGCCAGCCACCCACCCACCATGCTCAGTGTTAATCCCAAACACCATTCTCTATATGTGAGCTGGGCAAGGGTTGGGAAGTTTTGGTTTGTAGCTCTATTTCAATTAGCATGGGAGGGTGGGGGGAAATATTCCTGCTGAGGGCTCCCAAGGCCCACCACCAAGGAGCTAGAAAATCAGCAACAATGTCAGCCCCATAGTGGGGGCACTGGCAGGTCTTTGGATCGGCCATTCACTAAACCCTGCAGCTCCCCTAGTGGGATTCTCCCCAGCCAAGCAGTCAGCTGCCAGAAATCGAAACTGAATCTGCAGATGCCAGCAGACACAGCTGAAGAGCAGGGAAAGGAGGTGCTGCAGTACAGGGGGTGGGAGTGGCCCACTAAGGAGAACCTCCCCTCATGATTTCCATTGGGTGAAGTTGCTTGCCATGCAACTGAAAGAAGCACAAAGGCCAGGAGAGAAAATAGCAGCCTGCTTAAAGCAGAACCAGCCTTTTCCCCAGCCAGGCCTCTGAGTCTGCACCAACAGCTTGGTCCTGACTACCACTCAGGGCCAGGCTCACCTGTGCTTCTCCCCTGTCTCCAAACTTTCCACTCTCCCACACACACCTGCACCCAACCAGCCAGATCCCTGCATTCACAATGAACCCCAGGGAAATCGATCAGGCATCTCTCCAGCCTGTGGCCCAGCACCACAGGTGGTAGTTTTCTATCATTTCCAGCCACGACTACATTGAGAGGTATTTAATGGCTCTTCCCAGTTAGCCTGATGGCACAACCACAGTGACTGGGCTGCAGTTTAGCAGCCAGTGTGGAGAGATCTCTAGGCACAATCACCATGTGTCACCTTCATTCCTTGTGCTGCAGCACTGATTGGCCTCTCACACCACACAGAGAGACCAGGAGGCAGCACCCTAACTTGAGCCAGGAGAGCTGGGTTCAGATCCTAGCTGGGCCTCAGTGCCAGCTGTGACTTTGGGCAAGTCCCATCCTACCAGCTCTGCTTGAGACTGGGAGTTCTCTGGTGCCAACGCTCACCAGCTGGCAGGTAATATTGCTTCGGAGGTCATTTAGTGCAGCATGAGGAAGGCAGGGCCTTGGTGTACCATCACCCCTCCAGGTAAGCTGCCAGACACAGCTCTCTGGCTTCCCCCAACATGCATTAAACCCATGCTGAGTATACCCTCCCCCTGGTTGGCCTAACTGAGGTCAGGGTCCTGGCCAGCAATAGCTAGGGGCACCATTACCCATGCTCCCAGGCCTGTCAGCACACAAACAACCCAGGCCACAGTGAATTTGGGGTGCTGCAGGGCTTGCCATGTGGGCCTGGAGGAGCAGTAGGAGGGTTTGCATGCTGCCCTAGGCCAGAGGAGGGAAGTGACAGTCCCCCAGACTGAGCACCTTATTGTAGGACTGCTGCACATGGCCACCACACCAGGCCCAGATGCTGCCTGTCTGATTTGCTCTCAGGAGGACAGCTGAACTGCAACACCATGCCCCCCCCTGACCGACTGGAGAGAGAGTACAGCACTGCCCCCACTGACAGCATGGGACACAACAGCACTGTGCCCATCTCAGAAGGGACCAGTCAAAGACTAACCATAGGACCCCTTGCCCACAACTGGGGGCCTTGGCCACTAGGAGACAGACACAAACTTCCTGGGAGCAGAGTACTTTTATTTTAGAAAAAGGAAAATGAAGTGAAAAGGGCAGAGAGAAGGGCCTACCCCAGCTGGGCCAGCTGTCCAATGGCAGTGTCCCAGGGCCAGGCCAGTGCACCAGGGGGTATAAGGCAACCATCACCAGCCTGGGAGGAGGGAAACCATGACAGCAAAATGCAGCTGCCAACCTGCCTACATCCCCACAACTCAGAGGAGAATCTGCTCTATGGCACATGTCCCACTGCTAGGGCTGCAGAGCAACGTGGGCAAAGGAGCTGCAGGAGGGCAGACAGCTCAGGGAGCTGACTGGTGTGGGGGTCACAACTAGTTCTTTATTTCATTGGCCACTGCCCCCCACAGCAGGCCTCCAGCTGGGCACCCCCTACAAGGGAGGTGAGGGAGAACAAAGCCCCCATGCTGAGTTCCATGCAAGAGAGCAGCCCCCTAATGCCACATACAGATGACTCCATTCAGCCCCCAGAGGAAGGGGCAGGGAGAGTCCAGGTTTAGCCACTCAGGAGCGTGATTAACGCTAAAAAGGCCCTGGGACCCATTTCCCACCAGCAGACAGCCCAGTGCGCCCTCTCCCCTTTGAAATGGACCACAATACCATCACCCCAGGCCCTGTAGAGCTAGTGGGGCTGAGATGTATAAGCATGGGCCTGTGGGGTAAAGGAAGGGGCAAAGCATTCCCCTGGGGCTCTGGGATCACAGCTTAGGGTTGCAGCACTCCAGGAGCTGGAGTTGGAAGAGGCCCTGGCACTCAGAGCAGCGCAGATGGTGCTGGACACTGCAGCCACTCAAAGCCTGCAGCAGGAGTGACCAGGCAGGAGCAAGGACCAACACAGGAGCAGAATGGCTCAGAACAGGAAGGCAGGGCTGGGACAGGACACACAGCCAATGTGCCAGGTAGTCACCTGGGGGAGGAACCAGGTCATGCTGCGGGGCAGGACAACAAAGAGCCAACACAGCTGCACTGGTCCAGTCTACTTGGAACACACAAACCTTGCCCCCAGCCCCCGGGTCGGGATACAGCTGCGCCCCAGAAACCAGGAGAACTGCCAGGTGAGGCAGCTCTCCAGCCCAGCCCCCTTTATACATTCACACAGTAAGTGGCAGGGTCAGATACTCCATGTGCAACACAGCCCCTGTGGAGCAAGGGGCCTGGGTGGAACCCACCAGCTGTGGCAGGAGAAGAATGACACAGGTCACGCAAGGGGACTGCAGCTGGGCTGTGGTGGGTGGAGAGTAGGAGGGGCAGAGCCTTGGTCCCGTAATCAAAGATTTATCAACAACCCACTAGGATGAAGGGACATGGTGCAGGTCACTCTGGGGCCAACATGGCCCATCCCAGCAGCTCCATGCCCTGACTGAGTCCACTGCCAAGCCAAGAGGGCCACCAGCCCTGGCCTGCAGAGGGAGGCTCTGAGACACCCAGAGGCTGAGGAATGGCCGCTCCTGTGCTGGCTGAGCAAAGGGGGCTGGCCCAGTCCTCTTGCGAGGCATTCAGCAGCTATGCACGCCCCCTAGCTGGCCAGCAGCAGGGCTCGGGGAGCGACAGCCCGAAGGAGAAGGTAGAGCGCCAGTGCCCCCCCGCCCTGGCTCCCCCAACCCCCTACTTGTCTATGAGCCCTGCCTCCTTGAGCTTGAAGTAGAAGAACTTCTCCAGGGTGTTGGCACACTTGCAGTAGTCGCTGTCAGGGGGGTTGTACTCGCGGCAGTTGGTGATGATGCGCTGAAGGTCGGCAATAAAGAGCTTCTTGGTGACGTAGTAGCGGTTCTTCAGCCGCTCGGTCATGGTCTTCAGGTCTGCAGAGGAAAGCAATCAGTGGGCACCTGCTGTGTTATTCGCCTCACCCCCCCCCCCCCATTGCCCCTCCAACACCAGCCCTGCTCCCTTCTTTGCGGAAGGGAAATGGTGAAAAAAGGGACTTGGCCCCCAGGACATACAGTGCTGGAGTATGGAACAGAACCCGGGAGTCCTGCCTCTCCCCACTCCCCATTTTAGCCACTAGAACACCATGTACTGCCCCAAGAGAGGGCAGAGCCCAGCCCCACTCCAATGACTAGATTTCACTTCCCTCCCAGTGACAAAATAGGACCCAGGAGTCCTGCACCACCGCACCTCCCACATGCAGCACTCCCAGGGCTGCATTAGCCACCTACCAATGGGGAAGCGGATGATCTCGTAGTAATCAGGGGCCTCTGACTTCTTCACAGGCTCCATGAAGGGCCAGGCATTGGGATGGGTCTGAGAGGACCAAGGGGCAGTGAACAGCCATCAGAGCCTCATACAAAGGACAACATTTAAATCCCTCCCAACCAGCCCACTGACATCCCCTTGCAGAATCAGACCCAGATCCCAGGCTCCTGGGAGCTCAGAGACAGTGAAAGCACCACCCACGGATGCCCCATGCTCAGGTGTCTCTTCCTTGGTTGCTTGCCCCAGACATCCTGCAGTTTCAGGAGAAACTTTCTTTGAGCCCTCAGCTGCAGACTGGATCATGCCCTGGGGCACAGGCTCTACCGGACCCACAAAGGCTCTTGACACCCAGCGAGGTCCTGGCTTCTGGCACCAAGAGATGCTGGAGGTGAGACCCCAGGGGAGCTGTCCCTTCCCTCCCTCATGCCCCCATCACCTTGATTTGGGCCAGGAGGTTTTTCAGTGTGTTGTAGAGCTGGTCTGGGTCCTTGAGCTCCTTCCTGCAGGAGAAAGGTCACAGCTGAGGTCAGCACCCACTGTGCTGGTCCCCTCTCAGCACTAGTAGGTGAGCAGGCACTGAGCTCTCTTGGCCCAGTGAGCCCTGGCCCTCCTAGCGCTTCCACTTTCCTCTCTCCTGTCTGGCCTGTTCTGGGGGGCTCTCCTCTGCAGGACATGCTGCCTTCATGCCTGCCAAGGACTGGCAGTGTGACCAGCCTCAGACCCCATATCATGGCTGCTCCCACATGACTATGGAGTAGACACCCCAAGAACACTGCTTGCCCAAGTTCCAACAGCCCGGGGTCACCTGTCGAGGTGCTGCTACTGGATAACAGCCATGCACCATCCCTGCATGGTCTGCCAGGCCAGGGAGCCAGCACCTTAGCTACCTCTTAAGGCCCAGGCTGCTGATGGGTAAGATATCACACCTGTACCATTGCTCCCACCCTGTATCCCTTGCAAACTCCCCAGGCTTCCAGCCATGGATGTAGGGATGGGGATAGCACTTACCCCTTCTCCTTCCCTGGTGGCCGCCAGCCTGTGTCTCCTGGAGAACAGGAAGGAGAGTTTGCTCATACAACGTTGATGGAGTCCCAGCCACCACCCCCAGTGCAATCCCAGGGCAGCACTTTCTGGTCTCTGCCTCCAAAACTCCTGGGCTGCTTGACCCACCCTTCAGCACCTGGCTGTGAGGACCACGATTGCCCCTTTGCTGCCCCCACAGTCCTGCTATGTGGCAGCAACTCTGGCTCCACAACACAGTGCTCCACAGAGACAAGTTGGGCACTGGGCTCATTCGGCACAGAGCCAAGGGCAGGATGCCACCTCTGCTCCACAGACTGGCCCAGGGTACCCAGATCAGAACTGCTCCCTGAGCCATTCTCACATAATGCACATGCTCACATGACCTGACAGAGAAAGGGTCCAGCAGTCATCAGTCCTTGCTCCCCAGCACAGCCTCTGACCATCACAGTCTGCACCAGCACAGAGAGGACCGCAAGGTAGCACAGCCTGGTCACGAGGGGCAGCAGCACCCTCACAGCACAGATGGCCAGCTGTGCCTACAGGCACAGAGGTGCGAGTACACAGATGCTTCACGGGTAGCTACAGCCACAGTAAAAGGTTCCAGAGCAGGGGAGCTGTCAGAGCCCTCTCCCGGGTAAGGTCAGGGAAGCCTGAAACCCCAACTTACGGATCCCAGGGATGCTCTCCACAGGGATTTGCCGCACACCCTCTTTGAAGCAGGTCAAACCTGGGTAGACTTTGCGAATCTGTGCCTGCTTCCGCTCAATCAGCTTCTTGATGATCTGCATTGGGAAAAGGCCTGTCAGCTGGAAGTGAGCTAGGGATGCCCAGCAAGGGTGGAGTCCAAATGGTCCAGGCCTTCCACACACCCCACCCCTAGGCCGGTTTGCAGGAGGTCATACCTGTGAAACAGGACAGCTGATGCCCTGCAGGCTGCTGTGTGCCCGAGGGAACCAGATAAAGGGTGTACCCAGTGAGCAGGGCTGGGATGTAGGATGGTTTGGTCTGAGTTGGGTGGGGGCTGTGACACGGCCATATGCTGGCCTGGAGGAATCATGCCTAGTCCTCACACTGCAAAGCCATGCAATGAGTAGCTTCAGCCACAGAGACGCTGCCCTGGATAGGGACTCATAGGCCATGTTGCCACTTTCCCTGAACTTGGTTTAAGAACCTCCAAGACAGTGCAGGTGTGGCTGGTGAGAGGAGCCAGGTCCCACCCCTGCACCCTGTCAGTGCCCCCTTGCACCCTGGGAGACACCTCCTTCTGCTTCTTGATAATGTGTGAGAGCTCGGTGTAGGGGATGCGGGGGTTGAGTTCACACTCCATCAGGGTGGCCCCTTCGTAGTCCTTGATGTAGCCCAGGTAGCGGGCTTTGGGAACTTTGATGTCCTTGGAGAAGCCCTGGAAGGGAGAGGGGGCATTGTGAGAATGAGCTCCCCCTGCAGGGTAGCACAGGGCTGGGGATTAGCCCCCCCCCCCCCCCCCATGGACAAGGGCAAGCAGCATGGCATCAGGAGGCCGTACCTGCTTCTTAAAGTAGCCAATGGCATACTCATCAGCATAGGTCAGGAAGTAGAGAATGTTATGCTTGATGTGATATTCCTTCAGGTGGTTCATCAGGTGCGTCCCATACCCCTGGGAGGGCAAACAGATGCACAGCACAGCTCAGGCTCTCAGAGAGGGAAGGGCACAGTGGAGACAAACAAGGCTGCCCTGCCATGGGACATGGGGCATTTGGGGGACACACACCAGTGGAGCAGTTGCTCAGTCTCAGGACCAGCCAGCATTACTCATGTTCATGGTTCAGCTGCAGGACTGTGCTCACCATGGCCAGTGCATGCATCCAAGGAAGGTCATACTCATGCCTCACTTGGAGCCAGCGTGACATCAGAGTTAGGGCCCGCACTCTGCCACACTCTAATAGACTTTGACACTGGCACTGCTGATAGCCCTCAATCCCAACCCATTGTCCTGGGCTCCACCAGATTCCTGCCATGGCCCTTCAATCCGGCCCCCAGGCCTCCTGCTGTTCTCTCATCCAACCCCCTGGCCAGCTGCCGTTTTGCCCTCACCTTCACTTGCTCATTGGATGTCACAGCACAGAAGACAATCTCCGTGAACCCCTGGGTTGGGAACATCCGGAAGCAGATCCCCCCGATCACCCGGCCATCCTTTATCAAAGCCAGGGTCTTGTGTTTGCTGTCGGGGAAGGCACAGCTAGCGTTGCTATCCATGACTATCCTGCCACCACTGCACCCACTGCCCATCCTCCCGCCAAGTCACCACAGAAGCAGTAAGTGAGAGAGCAGTTTGCAGACCAGGCAGGAACGGCCTCGCCTGAGTTCATGTTATAGGACAGCGTCACCCTGGCTCAGCCCTGCAGCTTCGTCCTCACATCCTGCCCCTCACAGCTGCAGGGGTCAGGGTGCCATTCAGCTGGGACCAGCTAAGCAGCCAGGGTGCAGGGAACAAACCCGAGCCATCCATTTCCCCCATGGGCTTGGACCGCAAGGGAGCCAGATGCCAGCTGTTGGGAGCAGACCCTCCCAGCCCCAGGACCAGCGCCTAGTGCCACATACGGGTCAAAGACGAGGCGGGTGATATACTCCTTGGGCATGCGGGGCAGCTGGTGGGAGAAGACATTCTGCAGGCCCACCAACCACATCAGGATCCTCTTGTTGGATTTCTGCGCAAGCGCATTGCCAATGACGTGAAATTCAATGATGCCACGTCTCTCCTCTAGCCGTGCCGTCTCATCCCGTGCTGCGTTAGCCGACAGCAGGCTCGTCTGGGGGTGGATGAGGTAGGGAGTGTAAGGTACAAATCCCCACCCAGGCACCCAACCCTCCATGCCTGGCCTATGGGTCTCTCACACCCGATGGAATCATGCCACAGCTCCTACCACCATACCCAGGGTTCCTGCCTATGCCCTGCAGGAAGCCAGCTAGGGCTGATGGGAGCCATCCCCCACCCTAGTGGCACTCGAGTGGCTCCATACCCCGTACCTCTGGGCCCAGCATGGCGGCCGGGTCTGTGATGGTCAGCATCACTTCGTTGACCAGCTCCATAGGGATGTCGCCCATGACCCGGATCCGTTTGGCATCCTCCAGTGTCAGGCTCTCAGGCAGCTTCCGCTTCTCGCCTGTTTGAGCAGCAGAGAATAGTCACGCTGGGGCTGGTGGCAGGGCCATGTGTCCCTCACTTCCTGGCATCTCCTACCCCATGCTGCTCAGGACACCACCACTGCCACCACCCTGCCACAGAGCTGCATAGCAACAGAGACCACAACTGACACACACACACCACATACGGACCCAGTGCCAGCAGCCAGTCCCTAGCAGAGCTAGGCCATTTGCACTGCATCTTCAGGGACAGGGTGGCAGGACGCTCGGATGCCTGGCTGTCCCCTCAGGGGCTCCCCCTCCAGAGCGAATGGGTGCAGCACCTGCAGCACAGCCCATCCTAGGCAGTCTACACTTGGGGGTCTGGCTGCTCTTCCATTGCCCCCATTTGAGCCAAATGAGCTTGTGACTGGCAGGCATCAGTCTTGTAGGGAAGAGCATACACCAGCTGCTCCACCATCTGCTCAAGCACCCACTGCCTGTATCACAGGGGCAAAACCCAGCTGCTCACTGCTGTGTCATGGTCCCCTCCACCCCCCAAAAAATATCCTCCATGACTCCTTTCACAGCCTGGATCCCGAGATTGCTTCCCCAGCCCATGCTTGAGGCCTCAGCATTCCCCCAGACACCCCAGGCTGAACAGCAGCCCAAAACTGATGTTGCAGTACTTTGCCAGTTTCACACCAGCAGCGGTGGCGCTGGCCCAACACAGAGCCCTCCCAGGGCCACTAGCCCTCATGGGACCATGGGTGCCCTGGCGACACTGGTGTCATGCAGGATGTGTTGCCCAGCAGGGCCCAGGGACATCTCAGATCCTGCCCCAACCTGCTGGGGGTGCAGGAGTTGCACTGGGGTTACCTGGCACGGGTTCTGCAGCACTGGTGTCCATGCTCATAGAGGACAAGGAGCTGCTGCTGCTACTGAGCTTCTTGCTGAATATTGGGCTGCTGGGCACAGTGACAGCGCTGACAGCGGCTGGAAATGAAAACAGAGCCTGTCACGAGCAGAACCTGCTCGCTCGCAGGATCAGGGCCCACGTGGTCCCAGACAGGATAGGTTTACCCTGGCCTTCTTCAGCCTGTGCCATCAGGCCAAGCTGAGCAAAGCACTTGTTCACCGTGGCCAGCATCAATTCAATTCCTCCCTGGGTCTGGCATATTCATAGCAATGTACCTGGACGTGGGACCAGCTGGGAGCCTTCCGTGGCCGGCATGGTGAAGTCGGATTCCCAGATTGGGGAGTTCTCCCCGTAGATCTCCTCTTCCAGCATTGACAGAAACCTGGGCATGATGGGCAACATGTTAGCCATTTGCTCAGCCATCCAGCAGCTGGATCACGAGGCAGGAGACCATGCAGGCTGAGAACCAAGAAATCCTACCCAGCAGTGAGCCAACAGCAGAGACAGGTCGGTCTCTAGTCTAGGGAATGGAGATGTGCCACTGTGGCAACTCTGAGCAGCCTGTGGGGATGCCATGGCCACTCAGAATAAAGGGACAGGCCTCCTGGGGAAGAGCCTCACCCAGCAAGCAGGGCCCAGGGGACCCGGCACCCACAGACTGGATGCAACCCCCCTACCAGAAGGGATGAGAAGGGCTATATCTGAGTTCACCAGGGCCAGCGAAAGCTTGGCCTGCCCCTTTCCCTAGCAGCCTGTCCACCTACTTGGGGAAGTGCGTGAGAATGAGTGTCCGCTTCTCTGGCACCAGTTTGTCCTTCTCCACACGGAACTTCTCCAGCAGCTGCCGGCGGGTGACAGTAAAAATGGATTTGAGGAGGCTGCGCCCAAAGACGTGGGTGGTCTCGCAGCGGGGCAGGCTGTCGCAGCTCTGGGGGACGTGGCAGTAGCACAGCCACCTGGGGAGAAAAAGAGGGCAACCTCCCAGGGACCTGCCCACTCCTGAATGCTGGCATCAGTGCCCTTATGGGGCTAGCATTACTACTGTGGTAGCAGACATGGGCAGGGACACGAATCACAGCAGCTGCCTCTTGAAGGTACTTGAGGGACAGAAAAGTAGCAGCTGAGGGAGCTGAGATGTGGGACCTTTCCTGGCAGGGTGTGGGTCACACAGAGAGCTCACGGTCAGTGCAAACTGGCTTCACAGCACGAAACCACCACAAGTATTCCCAACCCCACAGGGTGCACTAACACACATCATAGCCCAGCAACAAGGGGAGCTACAGGCCCTTCAGCTGCATAGGCATGTGAATGCAAGCAGCACAGAGGAGTATGCACCAGGCCAAATTTTCAGATGCCACTGGTATTGTGCATGTTCAAAGACAGCAGGAACAGGGTGTCACAGTCTGTCAGGCCCATCCCTGCCCACATACCCGGAAGTGAGGAGGGCAAGAACAGGACTGATGAGCACATGGCAGCTCAAGTCACTCAGGCCTGCCCAGATTCCCCTCACCAGTGATGCAAAGTCAGGGGAGCCACGGGCAGAGCTCATCCAGAGTTGGGGGCCGGGAAGATGCTAAAGCCCTGTTAGCAAAGCCTGGGTGAGCACTGAGCTGGGAGAGGGTCTGCATGGGCGCAGGCTCACTCCCTCCCCACCACTCACCGGGTGTAGTTGACTTTGTAGGTGGCCACATCTTCATTCTGCGAGCGCTGCCGGAACTGGGAAGGCGTCTCCAGCTTCCAGTAGTTGAGGCAGAGCAGAAACATCTTGGAGAGCTCATACATTGTCTGCCGCTCCTTCGGAGGCAGGTGGCTGAATTTGTACTGGACAAAGTTGAAGACTCCCTGCAGGGGCAGATGACACAGCGTGTCGGGGGAGCCAAGGCAGGCTCTGTGGGCTTTGTGGCACAGCAGCCAATGCAGGGCTGGTCCTGCACAGTGAACAATGGGTCGGGGGTGGCAAGAGACCAGCCACACAAGGTGAGGCATATGTAGTTGGGAAGCAGAGCTGTTGCAGGAGGTTTGGAACTGAGCAGCAGCGAATGGACATTGATGATCAGCCAAGAGCTGGGTTCACTGATGGCTCAGGCGTAATGGGATGCGTAGAGGGGGATTCTCCAAGAATCCCAAGGTCTTTTATCAACACTGCAAGAGCCTCACTGATCAGTCTGATAAAGCTGGCAGCTTGTCAGAGAAGCCTGGGCTGGGACTGAGGGGCATCAGCAGAGAGGGAACAGGGGCCCAGAAATGGAAGACGGGGGGCGTGCTGCCACAGCAGCAGACTGCTGCAGCTCCAGCTCAGGGATGCAGTGGCCGAGCTGTGGGCAAGAAGCCAGGAGCATGACACTGGATAAGACGGACCCCGCCTTTCTGCCCTGTCCCTCGAGCTCCAGCAGAGCCTCTGACTTACAAAGAGCTACCACTTCCAGAGTCAGGGCGGGGACCAGTCACCTCCAGGAGAAACAAACGCACCCAGCAATGGCCCACAGGGATGGATTTCCTCATACCAGCAGGTGCATGCAGCTTGGTTTGCTATTGAGGCACCCAGATGTTATTGTGATGCTGTCCATGTCAGTCCCTGGATGGACAATGAGTCAGCCAGTTGCAAGGAATTCATAGCTAGACATGGTTTATTAGGCAGGGGAAGGAAACACCAGGAAGCTAAAAGCCACAAGATAAAAATTAAGCTTACAGGGTCATCAGAACATGCTTCCCCCCACCAGGAGGCATCCATGCAGACACCCTTGCTCAGACCTGGCTTGAGTGAGAGCAGACAGCACACGTGGCTTTGGGGTCACTGATACAATGAGCACCAGCATTACCTGCTCAATGTTTGGCTTCTCAAAGGGGGGGCTCCCCAGGGATCCTTCAACAACGGGACGGCTCATCTGCAGGATGCACTTCCTCAGCAGCTGGAGAGTAAGAGGGATGGGACACATGAGAGGTGGGAGGGAACCGATGTGTTCAGCAGCCACAGAAAGCTGCAACAGTTCTCACTCGGACCAGGAGCAGCCAGCATAAATGGTGCCACTCTGGGCTGATTTACACCTGGGGATCCACCCACCCCTTTCTTTGAAGCGTACCCACCCCAAGCTATCCTGGCAGGAAAGGACATCTGCTTCCAGCTAAGCTCCTGATTTTAAGCCAGACTTGCAGCTGTGCTGCCAGCCTCATAATAAACCAGTAGCTCCACTGACTCAGATCCCTACATGGGCTCATTCTTCCTAGGTCTTTCCATATCCCAGCACCTGGAGCTGGGAGAGCAGTTCACAGCACAGATACAGGAGAAAGGGTCAGCTGTGACTCCAGAAATTCTAGGCAAGACACAGGTTAGGACAGATGTGGCTTTCCAATCTCATATGACAATGTCTAGCATTCCTTCCTGAAGGAGAGGGACATCAGGGGACCCAGCATCATGAAGGCATCAGGAATTCAGAATTCTGTCCCTTACCAGGAAGGAGAGACACAAACAGGAGAGTTCCTATAGGTCCTACACAAATCAGATGCATTGTCAGTGGGAAACACACGCGGTTTTATTTGCACAGACCGTTTCCCTGGAAATAGAACAAATTCTCCGGCCCCACTGTAATCCCATTTAATGAAGGCCAAACAAAGAATGTTCCCTCCAGGAAGGTGAGGCATGGAAATCAAGAAGAAGCCTGCCTAGAACATGCCTGGTGACACTATCACTGAGAAGGATTATCTGCATTTTTGGGCAAGGAGATGTAATGAAGAGGGGTGCCCATGGAACATCCCTCTACCCCTCCCCCTGGCCCTGGGACAAAGTGGAATCCCAGCCACAGAGCTGGCTTCAACCAGGCATGCCCTAGAAAGGAACCATGCCAAAGTGACAAGGGCAGAGGCAGGAAGAGGCCACATTTTGGGATGGAAATAGGAAGCCTTCACCCTGCATCCTAACCCTTCCTGGCTGCACTGACATCAAGCCAGCTGTGGGATGGGCAGCAACGGTCAGCCCATCTTACCAAACAAGAACAGGGTCCTGGTATGCAACAGTTAGAACTGCTGCCCTCAGAGCCCAATGCCACCATGTCGGGGTCATGAGTCAGCAGCCTCTGCGCTGCTGTGCTGGATGCCGAGCTAGCCACTCCAAGGCAGAGATAAACCACCAGCACCGCTCCCCGCTCTACCTTGAACAGGTAGAAGTACACCTGCTTGGTGTCTGTGTCTTCTTCTTTGTGGACCGACATGAAAAGATTTTCCACGTCCACCACCATCCCCAGCAGCCGATTGATCTCATCTTCTGAGACGTTCTCCAGGTGGGACACATGGTCAGCTGGAAAGGGGGAGCAGTGGAGATGCACAGCTTACTCAGGCTGGCTTAGGCAGTCCCTGGCCTCCTCCAAGCAGCAACACCTGGGCAAAGCTCATCTTGGCATCAGCAAGGAGCCCTGAAGCACTAAATGCAGCCCCCATCCTCCAGGGAAGCCCCACAGATGGCAGCACCAGCACAGAGCCCTTCACTCTGACAGCCCTGGCGCACCTCTCTGTCCGGGGGTGTGTGTGTGTGTGTGTGTGCAGGGGAAAGGTGCAGCGGAGGTTACCTAGGGCGTGTCCACAACTCCGGCACAGCTCACTCAGGTTGGTCACAGGCTGCTGCAAGTCCATGCGGGGGGCAGTGGGCGGGTTGGGGTTTTTCCAGCCGTTGCACTTGCAGGCATCATTAGCCTAGGCCAAGGACAGAAACAGTGATCGGTGCAGGCTCCCAGGCTGCACCCCATGGACCACTACTGCCCATTCCCTTCCTGACCCACCAAGGGGGTAGCGAACAGCCCAGGGAAGATGCCCCCACACAGCTCCCCATTGCACAATGTGGGCCTCAAGGGCTTGGCGCAGCCGGCCAGCCGAAGGGGGTATGCTGGGATCGCTGGCTCCCAGACAATGGCTGCAAGAGCCACCCCAGCTGACAAGGGAGACGAGATGATACCCCGGCCAAGGCTGGGAAATTCAGACCCCAGCTCGCTACCGCAGGGCAACAGCCCTAGCCTGAATCCCCTGCCCCGCCTGCTCCCAGCACCAAGCAAGTGGAGAGCTCCCCCGTCCCCCCCCCAGCTGCCCCTCCTGCCCCCCATCTTCTCCCCCCGCCTCCAGCGCCCCCCGGCCCGGTACCTTGCAGGCCGAGAAGACCCCCAGCTTCTCCAGCTTCTTGGCCCGGGGGAAGCCCCGCACCTGAGCCTTGCGCTGACTCGCCCGCTGCTGCTGGCTCAGGCCGGGCCGAGCCGGGTCGCTGGAGCCCGCCCCGCCCCCCGCCGGGCCCGGCCCCGCCGGCCCGGCTGCAACCGGGACAGGCGGCGGGGTCCGGCCGGACTGCGAGGCCTCCGGCTCCGCCATGCCGGGACCGCGGCAGCGTGCGCGCCAAGCCGGCCCTGAACGCGCCTGCGCGGGCCAAGGGCCTGACGGGAGTTGTAGTCCCACGCGAGGGGGAGGGGGAACCACCACCCACTGGGCGGGGAGCAGCCTTTGGGGGGATACCCCACAGCACCTCACCGGGGGTAAATCCCCCTCATTCGCAGCGAGAGGGGAGAGCGGCCCCTCCTCCACTTCTCTGGGTGTGGGGTAAATATACTTTTTTAACCCAAAGCCCCTCAAAGTAGGAAAAACACTCTATAAATGGGGGGAGCAAGGAGTCTTCTGGTACTCAATGCCTAACAGATTTATTTATCGCATGAACTTTCGTGGGAGAACATCCCACTTCATCAGATGCTTTGAAGAGGGAGAACTTACAGAACTGGATGAAAATAAATGCAGGGGAGTGTAAGACATGGGATCAGGTCATACTGCAACAGCAAATCAGAGCATTTGTAAGGATTCAAATGTTAGAAAACAGCATACAGAGGGAGGGTGAAGTCAAATTTCTCCCTATCTGGGGCACAGACTGCCTCTAGCTAGTCCTGACCCACAGCAGGGCCCAGCTCCCACCAGTAGCAGTGTTGCTGGGCACAAGCCGATATGATATGATAAGCCCCAAGTCCCAGCGTCACTGACTCAAGTTTAGCCAGGGGCCCACAGCTGAGCTGCCAGCCTGCAGTGACAGCACCCAGCCCTGACTCCAGTGGGCTACCAGTGCCCGTGGCATCTGCTGCCAGCCCCGCGCAGAGACGTGGTGGTTGGATCCAGCTCCAGGCCCCAGCCAGGGAGCCAGGGCAGGATTGGATTGTTTTTTGGGAGAAGTGACACCCCTGCCCAGCAGCCTCACATAACTGGTTCACAGCCATATAGCACATGCAGGCAGCTCCTCACAAGAATAATGGCCAGGAGGCAGGGCTCCCTGGAAGACTTCATTTTTCCACAGGGCTTCTTGCACTGGCTCCCTTTGAGTTCCTGGCCCAGTTTGCCAGCATGCTGCCTGAGAGTTGGGCCAGGCACAGGAAAACACCCCCTTTTGTGCAATGACTGATCAAATGGACACCAGTGTGACTGTATCAATCACTATCCCTTAGAGAGAATCTGAAAGGCGGGCTAGAAAGAGCCTTGAGCAGTCATCTGGTCCAGGACCCAGCACTGAGGCAGGACTACATAAACAAAGCTCATCCTTGTGAGACATATGGAGGTTTGCAAGAACACAATTATTTAGACCAGGGGTCTCACACCCATGACCCATGGGCTGCATGCAGCCCCTAAAGCTATCTCCTCTGGCCTACAACAACACTATTGTTACTGATATTTGCAATATTGTTGTATGAAAAAGGTTTCAGTGGTGCAGCTCTTAGACTAACATACTAGTGCTCACGCAGCCCTGTACTACTTCTCATGGTGATCTTAGACTACTGGTTCCCAACATTTTCTCTGCCATGGTACACCTTGCTACCTTTAATTTGAGGCACACCCCCACATAGTTTCCAAATGAACTCATGAATGTTTGTGAGCCCATCTGCAGCTCATTGAGTAGCAGTTCAAAAACTTTTGTGGCACACCGGCTTAGGCCTGACAGCACAACTGTGTTCTGTGGCACACAAGTTGAGAAACACTGATTGAGACAACAGCAGCAATTGTGGACAGTGATGAAGCACTGGACTAGGTTACCTTGAGGTGGTGGAATCTCCTTCTTTGGAAACTTTTAAGGCACAGTTAGAAAAAACCCTGCCTGGGATGATTGAGTAGGAGCGGTCCTGCTTTTAAGGAGATTGGAAGGGATTGCATGAAGTCATCTAGTCCCATGGTTCTGTCTTCTCTGCCATGGCCCACTTTGATATTTTTAATTATTTTGAGGCACACTGCCATGGTCTCTGAATGGCCTCATGACTATTCAGAAGCCAAACCAGAACACAGTAGTTTTTCCAAAAAAATTCCACAGCACACCTACAGACCACAGCATGGCAGCTGGGACACAGTGGTCTAGTCCAATTCCATAATTCCACTGTCGCCCTGTTCCAATAGGAAACTTTTCCTAGTAGCTAATCTCTAGTGGAAAACTCTTCGGTCTCCTCTTCACCAGCGGTATTAGCTAACCACTCACAGCATGGTGAAGTATTTCCCAGCCTCCCCCACTTCTTTCCTGATGCTGTACAAGGCTCCTAATAGCAGTGACCTCCTCACCCCTGCTAAAATCCAACATCTGTGGTTATTTTCCTAGACCTCACCCACCCTGCTGCTGTCCAGTTCTGACCTAGACCCTGCCCCAGGGCAGTAACATTTCTCTCCCTCCAGAGTCCAGTTGGAAATCCAAAGTAAAAAAAAAAGTGATTCCTAAAAAAGCCACTCAACAAGAAAGAGGAAAAAACAACAGGTTTATTCAAAGAAGGTAACATTTGCACATTTATTACAGGTGCACAAAGTCTGCCTGGAGCCTCCTGTGGCTTAACCCACCCCCCAAAGACAGAGGCTCCCCCAGGTACTGGATGAGGCACCTGGCACACACCATCTGACGAGAGGGGCAGTGGCTGCAGTCTCTAAACAAGGGATGCTACATCCGACCACCTCAAGAAGCCCTTTCCTTGCTCTCTCCCACAGGCCCTGTTCCCGCCTCATCGCTTGGTGGCTCCTTCCCCGCCTTGGCTTCCTCCTGCTGGATGCTGATGGGAATGGCTCTCCCCTCCATGGCTGGCTGGGCCAGGCGCAGCGCCTCGATGCAGAGCTGCCCATCCTGGGCCAGGGAGCAGGTGACAGCCTGGAGATCCACATCCTTTGGCAGAAGGACTTCTCTTCGCAGCTCCCTGTATTCCCGGCTACTGCCTCCTTCTTCCCATGCACTTTCCTTCTCACACCTCCCAGTCACGATGAGTCTCCTTCCCTCCAGCCTCACCGCTAGCTCCTCCAGGGAGAAGCCGGCCACGTCCAGGGAGAGCTGGAATTTCTCCTCCCGCGGCCCCGCTTCCTTCTCCGCGCCCGGGCCGCTTTCCCCCAGCCCCCTCCGGCCGGCCGGCTCCCAGGAGAGCAGCGGGCGGGCCTCGAAGACGGCGCGGCTGATCCTGTCCATCTCCTCCACGTGCCTGCGCACGTCGCCCACCGCCTGCTGCAAGAGGCTGCTCGCCGGCTCGCTGCCGCACACCCACATGGGGTTGAAGCCCCGCGATGGCCACCGCCGGAGCGGGAACAACCGCACCAGGTAGCGGGAACAGCTCATGCTGCGTCTGCTGCAATCCCCACCTGAGCCCTGGCCACACGTGCACCCGAGCCGCCTTATATAGCCGCCCGCCCCTTCCAGCGCCTTCCCGAGCCTTCCGCCGCCGCCCACGCATGGCCGGGCCGAGCCGCCCTCCGCGGCCCATATATGGCGCTGGTGGGCGGGACAAGCCTCATCAACAAATTACCTAATTGTGGGCGGAGCCGGAGAAAGTGGATCCAGCGGGGTCGAGCAGACGCTGGGCTGTGCTGGGTGATTCCCAGCCCTGCGCGTGCAGGCTGGAGCCTTGCTTCTTGGCGAGCTTGGTCATGCTGTGGCCAAAGGGAGAGCCCCAGATGAGACACGTGTGGAGAAATAAATCCATTTGTTAGCCTTTAAACGTGAGGCAGGAATCCTTTTTTTGTGCCACTGGAAGTAGGGGGACCAGATGTCATGCAAAAGGAGGACATGTCCTTTTTTTCTTCGCTCCTCCATCCGGCAGGCGTTTTAAAACTACATGATTTTGGCTGGCTTTTTACTTACGGGGGTTAAAGTATGCTGGAATGCTACGGAACTCCCTGTTTTTATGGGGAAGCATTCCACGGCCTCCTAAAAACAGAAGAATATTATGTTAAATATTACATTTTCTCCATGTGTCCTTTTTGGGCTTCCCCGTCCTCCTTTCCATGCTTTGGTGTCTGGTAACCCTAACTGAAAGGGACTAACATGGCTCTCCCTGCGGCTTGTCAGGAAGCAGAGGAAAGTGAGCATTTGCACCCAATGCACATACAGGATTGGGCTTTTTTCAGCCCTCCACTCTGTGCCTGGGCCATGGGTGCTGGTACAAGTCCCAGGACCTGAAGATTCAGGGAATTTCTAGATCTTCCCTGAAGTTTGTCCCTGGTGTTTGTGTCTGACGCAGTGGGTGAGGCCTGAGATCAGGCATGTCCCGCAAGTAGCTGGGGCAGCTTCACACTTGGTTGGGTCATTCCTGAGGCTTCCGGATGTTTCTGGATGATTTGGGAAGAGGCAGTCCTGGAGCTCACCTTCTTCCCACCCCAGCAGCCAGTGCAGGGGTTTTCCCCAGTCTGCTGCAGGGAGGTGTGGGAGCTTCCACAACCATTAAACTGTTTACCTGCAATTTCTTAACTCAGACCTACAGTCTCTTGCCTTCCCCCACCCAGGATATTGTAGCTTGTGTGGACTCTGTACCTGGATCCACAGTAAATCTACTTATACAACACCATGATTGTTTGTTCCTTTTTAAACATGCTCTTAATAAAATATTTAAAATTTGTTGCCAGAGCCTTTTCCTCCCCAGCATTCTGCATCCAGAGCTTTTCCGGTGTCTACATCACACCTTCATTGGCTCTTTTCCAACCTCAGGAGGCACTCCCTCCGGGTTTGTGCCTTGCTAATCTCATGGGTCCTTCACCTTCATGATCTGGCCACTGCTAATCTCACTGGTTCTCCCCCCTCACGTCGCTGCTGTGATCCCTGGGTTACAGTCATTTGGGAAGTGGCAGGGGACGGAGGCGACCAGATCTTGGAAAGGGCTTGCCCAGCCAGCCTTTGCCATCAGCTCCAGGCACACACAACCTACAGCACCTCTGGCGTGGCCCTGCCAACCCACTACCCAAAGTTAGCACTATTACACGTAAGCTAGAGTATATGGCAGTGGGTGCAGTGGGCAGAACCAGGCCCTGCTTGCAGGCCTGGGCTTTGCTGGAGGGTCCCTGAGCTACCTGCACTGGCAGGACAGGCATAGCAGAAGGCCTGGATTCCTGCTCCCTGGGCAGGCTGGCTCAGGCTCAGGATGGGCTCTGCTCAGAGGTGGCCCAATTGGGGGCCCTCAGCAAAGACCCTTTATGGGGACCCTCTAGGCCCCCAATGCTGCCCTTACTGGAGCCCGGACCCCCACTACTGCCCTAACCACACCCCCAGTCCAACTCCCATGGAGGGGCTGAACAGGGGGGCCGCGGACAGCCAGGGCTGGAGGGTGTGCCACCCACCTGCACGCCCGGCCTCTCTGCAGTGGGGGTGGAGCAGCACTCCCTGTCTACCCCCAGCTGTCGGCACCTCCTCAGAGGGAGGGAGGATAGTGGCCAGTATGGAGCTGTGGATTGCTGGGAGTAGGGCCCCCTGGAGCAGCCTGCTCCGAAGAGTTCGGGCCGCTTCACCCCCAGCCACCCAAGGCCTGAATAGAGGCCACCTTGCCCCCCCCCAGGCCCTGGATTGGGATCATTCAGGCATGCCGTGGCCAGGCAACAAAGGGGTCTGAATGCTTTGGAGCAGGCCACTCCAAGGGGCCCCACTCCCAGCAAGCCACAGCGCCTTGCCAGCCACTATCTAGCCTCCCACCCTGGGGAGGTGCGTCCAGCTGCAAGTAGGTGGGGAGCACTGCTCCGCCCCACTGCAGAGATGCCAGGTGCGCAGCACAGCGTTCGGCCCTGGCGGTCTGTGGCCCCCCTGTTCCCCACCACCACCCTGCAAGTGTAAGGGTAAGTGAAGCAGGCGACCACTACAGGGCCTCCTCTTACTGCTCAAGACCCTAGGCAGTGGCATCGCTGGTGCCAGGCACACGGGGCCCATGCCCCAAATCCTAGCCCCAGTGCCCTGGGTCCTGCAGGGTCCTGCCTTTCCCGGTCTCTGGCCTGATCTGGGACCCAGCCACCCGGAGCAGCAGCAGCTGCTCTGGCCCTGTCCCTCCCCAGCTGGGGATCTGGGGCCCAGCCGCCTGTGGCTGTGGTGGCCGCTCCCAGCCCTATCCCCGGCCGGGGGTGTGGCCTGCGGGGGGTGCCCCAGGTCCTTCCCCGGGGCAGCAACGCTCCTAGCCCTAGGCGACTGCCTGCTTTGCTTATCTCAAAAGCCGCCTCTGGCCCTCCTCTTCA
The DNA here is from genome assembly GCA_007922195.1 of Podocnemis expansa. Taxonomy (NCBI): domain Eukaryota; kingdom Metazoa; phylum Chordata; order Testudines; family Podocnemididae; genus Podocnemis; species Podocnemis expansa. The sequence goes on from ML681990.1 coordinate 19,828,428, forward strand.
CGTTAACCCTGCAAAGCCTAGCCCCAAACTCCAAGACCAGACCAGCGGTGCGAGGATAACACCAGCATCACTCACTGATGCATCATGACAGCTATTGCGGCAACAAAAGTACTGGCACTGAGCAAGGCCTTTGTGCACATTCTCACTCTGAAGATGTGTTTTTCTGGGCATGCAGATGCTGGGCAGGTAGCAAGCAGCCTGGGGCAACAGCGACTGAAGGGACCTAGCACCAGTGACCAAGCCCCAGGCCCCGGCATGTGGACATGTGGGGGCTGAGTGCAGAAGTCACACTTGTTGAGGCAGGCAGGGGGAGGCCATTGTGAGCAGCACCCATTATGTGATATGGATGTGAAAGGGCTATAGGCTGGGGTCATGACCTCTCACCTCTCCTTGTGGTTTGGGATGGCCGATCACGAACCCTGCCTCAGTTTCCCCCAGAGGTTCCTGGAAATAATCCACCCCTAGCAAAAGTCTCTAAAACAATATCTGCCCCTTCCCTTGCCCAGGGTCTAGTTTATATAACAGAGTGCAGCTCCCAAAGTGCGCCTCTTTCACCCTGGGTTCCGTTTTGGGTTTCATGGCCCATCTCCCTCAGAATTTGTGCCAGCTGGGCACCACCCCTCAGCAACTTCTCTGGCTCAGCCTGTGCTTCACCCCCACAACAGGACCTTCCCTGTGTCTTAAGGGGAGCTGATGCACTCTGCTTGGGGTATGCAAGAGCTGCGGGAAGCCGCTGGTGGCTATAGCTAGGGTACCAAAAAGCTTAGGGGCTTTGCACACATGCCACCATGGGCCAAGTGCCGCCCCCCCTGCAATTGCTGCTGGGGCCACCGGGGGTCAGATACCTCCCCACAGCAGAGAACCTGGCTCTGTGTCCCCTGAGTTTATGGTCCATCCTCGGGGCAGCAGGGGGTTTGTAGGATGCCCATCCAGCAGCAGTAGTGGCTGTAGGCTGGCTCTGCTGGGACCAGGGCTTGAACTACTTCAGTCCAAGGACATGTCCCCAGGGGGGCTTCCCCAGCCCCTTCTTTAGGTCCGTGACTCCTGTGGATGTAGTGGCCCCATTGTACAGGGGAGGAAAGCGACTGAGGGACTCCTGCAGGGTTGGGACTTGAAGCCTGGTCTTATGCATCCCTGACTGCAAGGCCAGCTAGCTTGCTGTGCGAACTGAGACTTGACTCACACCGAACAGTAAAATCCCGCTACTCAGGCTGGGACACACTTTGCACCCTGAACACCAGTGGGGATGATTTCATGGCAACAATAACCTATGGCAGCACCATGCCCAGGTCTACAGCTGCAACTCACTATGGTGCTAAAAGTAGTGGTGTGAACATTCCCACCCCCTTGATTGGTTTCTGAACATGAGCAGGGACAATGCTATAGCTGCAGTTAGCAGACAAATCCTACAGGCTGGAGCTGATGGAGCCCAGGTCTGGAGACATGCTGCTGCAGCTTTTGAGACTCCAGGTGGATGTCCTCCCCTCACCACCCCCTGTTGTCACCCTAACCCCATGCCCATGCAGACTGTAGATGCAGCCGGGGCAGTGGAGGCTTTAGCCCATCACCTGAGCTACAGCTGCATGGGGAGGTGGGGTAACATGAGTGCCGGAAAGACTGGCCCTGCTGCTGCCAGCAGAGCAGGTACACGATGGTGCCAGAGCCATGCAAGAGCATGCAGCAGTGCACAGGCCTGGAGAAGGCAGCAACACCACAAGGGAAACCAAGAGCATTTATTTCCTATAAAATCAAGTTACAGGCTGTACCCCCGGAGTGCAGCCCTACAGGTCAGCCCAGGCCCCATCCCTGCTCCTCCCCAACCTGCCCTCTGGAGACATGGCATCTGGGCTCTGCTTCCTATTCTCTGTCCAGCTCAGCCAAGCCCTCTGCCATCAGCTTGTTTTGTTACCCCTTGGCTCTGCCATGGGCCGCATCCTCTGAGCTCTGCTCCGCCAGTGCCGCTTGGCTCCCCGCGGGGCTGATCTGGATGGGCACAATCCTGGATGGGGCGGCTGTGGGCTCCAGGTGTGGGGCGGCAATGCGCAGCTGCCCATCCCTGGAGACAGAGCAGGTCAGACGGTCAGTGTCCACAGTCTCGGGCACGTCCCACTCCCGCTTGAACACCTCATGCTTGTAGGAGCAGGCGCCTTTGCCGTCCCCTCTCTGCGTCGCCTTCTTGCCCGTCATCAGCAGCTTCCTGCCCACCAGCTTCACCACCAGCTCCTCAGGCACAAAGTCCTTGACGTCCTGGCACACAGTGAAAGGCTCAGCTGTCCCGGAGGACAGGGCTGTGGTGGGAGAGCTCTGATCTGGCTCCCTCCTGGGGCTGCCACTTCTGCCAGTGCCAGCCATGCGCTGTAGGACACTGCTTGCAAACTCCCTGGCTGCCTCCATCTCTCGAAGCATCTCCCGCTCCATCTCAGCCAAGAGGGCACTGGGGGTTGGCCACAGAGTGCGCTCTGGACCCGGCTGGAGAGCCCAGGGGTCGTGCAGGGATGGTAGGAGGTACAAATGGCTTAGCATCTCTGCTCCTTGGATCGCTGGATCTGGGCTGAGTTCTTTCCAGCAGGTCTGATGTGCTTGGTGCCGAGAGCCAGGGGCTTTTATCCCCTTCCTGTGAGGGCCTGGCCCCTTCCAGAACCCTCTGTCCCAAATGCCCTGAGGGGCCCCGTGGCTGAACGGGACAGCTCATCCTATTACTCATCCCCAGCAGAGGCAGCTTTCCGCCGCATTGCCTTACTACGGGCTTATAATTAGCTGCAGTGTCTCATCCCCTAAATAGAAGTGCTGGCAGCTTCAAAGCCACCTGCCAATGGCCTGCACCCACTCTTCCTTTCCCAGGCGAGCTGGAGCCACAGCTGGGTCCTGCCAGCCTTCCTGTTGCCCAGCCCTCCCCCAGGGCATCGGTGTCCCCCTTTAGCGCCAGCTCTTCCCTCCAGGTTGAGCGCCCTGGGCAACAGGGATTTCCTGCTCGTGACTGAATGCCCACAGCACAGCACAGCCGGCCAGGCTCAGGCTAGTTCCTGCCCCACAAAATAGCCGTGCTGACGTGGTTCAGTGCAGCCACAGGCAGGGCAGCAGAGCAGAGCAGTGTGGGCAGTGGGAGCCATTTATTCCCAGCTCTACCAGACTGGTGACCTTGGTTATATCACCTCCCCACACATCAACTGGACTGTACACTCCGGAGCTAAGTGTTTGTGGGTACCATGCCAGCTCAACGCGTCCTCCAACACAGGGTGCTGCCTAGATAAAAGCAATGGGCTAACAACAGGAATTGAACCCCCGCAAGCACTTAATGACTTCTAGCAATAGCACTGAAGGCTGTGTCATCTGGAGCTGACACTGGAGGCTTCTCCTCCGCTGGGACACACTTATGGAGGGTTAGATGGGGGTGGCTGGATATGACCAGTCTGGGCCATGTGTGCTGGGCGTGGCACGTATGCAGCCGCCTGCTGCACCAGAGAGACCCTGGCCCCCGGGCTGGATGGTGACAAGGCTTTCTCACCACTCAGGCCAGCCTGGGGACTCACTCCACTGGATTCTACCACCCCTCTTCTGCTGTTACCTTCGCTCAGCTGCCACAGCTCCCAGATTGCGGCTCTGCCCCCTGGCATGGTCGCTACATTCCTCTCTGCAGGGGAAATGGCACCTCTCCAGACCTGCTGGCATCTCCAGCGCCCTATGCCATGCCCCATGGCTGGGAGGGGAACCCAGACCCTACTTAACGCTGGGTGCCAGGCGAGGGACCCTCAAAGAAGCAACCAAGGACTGCTGTTTCCCTGGGCTTTTTCCTACTTCCCTAGCTTCCTCTTGGCCCAGGTTTGCCAGACAGGGAGTAGCTCCTGATACCAGTCCCAAGCCATGCCCAGCTTAGGGGTTTATACTGGCTCCTCCTGTTCCTGCCCAGCTGAGCCCATTTCCAGCATCACCCCATCTCTTCCTCAGGCACAGCCTAGCCAGGCAATTGACCTGCCAAGCAAGTTAGTCCCACTGGGCCTTGTGTGGGGTGGGTGCCTGTTACTGAAGTGTTTACATTTGAATCCCAGGATTAAATAAATCTCCCCTGTCTCTCAAGCAAGCCCTTGGGCAGTGACCCCTGCCCCTTATTTATCTCTGGCCTGGAGCAACTGCAGGCAGGTCCAAGGTGCTTCTCCTTGTGACACAGGGCCTCCTGGGATAACCACATCAAATTACAAACATCAGGACAAATTGCAAAAATGAGTCACACGCTCCAAAGACTGATGGGTGACACTGAAGCCAGACTCCCAGTCAGTCACAAACTATGCTTCCGGTTCCCCACACCAGCTATCAAGAAGCACCAACAAGATACAAACAGCCCCCTTTACTGCATTTCAGCCCCTGGTTCCCAAACAGCCACTCAGTTTAGTAAAGAAATAAGTTGCTTAAAATTCTCAGCTCTTATACTCATAAAGGCTTCTCCTGACCCCAGAGGGAGAGCCACATTACCCAGACCAATATGGGCTTGGATCTTACCCAAATTACCCATGGTGCCAACAAATCCTTTAGTAACTACAACTAAAGGTTGAATATGAAAAGGAAAGAAACAAAATAGGAGAGCTGTTCACAGATTAAAGTGAATCACATACATACAAATGATTAAACAGTTCATGTAAAGGGACTCCTTGGAAGAATTTGGAGTTTGCAGGTTTGTTCAGTTCCTCTGGTAGACACCCAGCACCTGAGTAGGCCTCAATCCTTTGTTCAGCTGCAGATGAATATATCCAGAGATAGGTGTTGGCTGAAGACAACTGACGCTTGCAAACAAAATGGAGTTGGGAAGCTGCTTTTATCACCTCTGGCCTTCCCTACGCTGTGTGGAATTTGGTTAGGGTAACCGGATGGCTGCCCAAAGGAGGACATGTCCTCCTTTCTACCGTCACGTCCTACGTCCGGCAGACATTTTAAAAATAGATTATTTTATCTGGCTTTTTTTAAAAAGGGGTTAAAGGGTGCCAGAATGCCCCAGCATGCCAGGGGACGTGTTCTGGCCAGGCCCCCTAAAAATAGAGGAGCGTGCTGGAATGTGGCATGCCAGTGCCTTCCCCTAGGGCCGCAGGGGGCTGCAGTGGAGTAAGCTCAGCCACCCCTCCCCTCCTTTCCCGGTGCCTGGGGAGGCCCCACCTCTACTGGGCCTGAGCGGTGCATGTCCCCCCTCTTGCTGGTTAGCCAGCGCCATGTTTGTAGCCTCCCAGGTTAGTACGGCTGTGCGTCCCCACAGGCCCCTTCCCTGCCTCACTTGTAAGGAGGCCTGGGAAGGGGTTTGGGTTGGGGACAGTCAGGCAGCCGGGGAAAGGGTGCGGGGATTGGGAAGAAGGGGATGGGATGGTGGGCTGGGGAAATGTGGAAGGGGTTGGGGGGACTGAAGGGGGGGGGTGAGTGAAGATGGAGAACTAGGGTGTGGGGGGTTAGGAGGGCTTGGAGCAGGGATTTGGGGGAAAAGGGATCTGATGGGGCAGGCATTTGGAGGGGCAGTAGCTGGGCAGGGGGTGAAGGAGGCCCCCCCCAGACATGCATGTGTCCTTCATTGTCCTCCGTTTCATACTTCGCTGGCCTCCTTTCCATGCTTTGGTATCTTGTAACCCTAAATTTGGTAGAACCAACATAGAGCTAGGCGTCACACGGTCAGGCTTGGTGACTCACTGAGCAGGTTTCTCCCTAGGCCCATTGTACCTGTGGTTCCCTTAATGAGCCATTGGCTGTAGACAGCACATCTAGGGAGTTTCCCAGAATCAAATAAATTGAAACACAGATATAACAAACATATTCATAACTTCTAATACAGATATGACACCTGCACATAAACAATATAATCATTCTTAGCAAATTATAATCTTTCTTTTGGTACCAAACATGGCATATTTCATAAGGATTACTGCAATTATAAAATATTGATATGAACCAGTATCATAAATTGTCCCCTACATCCAGACAGCATCACATTCCTCCACAGGCAGCTCTTCTGCACCAAGCCTGAGAGGAGCTCTGCCTCAAAGCAACAGCACATGTCCGTAACCTGAGCCAGCGTCTGTGCATCCAGCTGCCCTATTTGGAGTGGGAGAATCCAGGCTAAGGAAGCAGTTGCTGTATTTTGTCCCATGAGCAATCCCTGGGCATCAACTTTGTAAAAATAGGCAAAGGGATCTCACCAGGGATAGAGGGTTCTGGAAGGGGCCAGGCCCTCACAGAAAGGGGATAAAAGCCTTTGGCTGTCATCACAGAGCACATCAGCCCTGCTGGAAAGAACTCAGCCCAGATCCAGCAGCCCAAGGAGCGGAGATGCTGGGCCATTTGCACCTCCTGCCATCCCTGCATGACCCCCAGGCTCCCCGCCTAGGTCCTGCACGCACTCTCTGGCCAGCTCCAGTACCCTCTTGGCTGAGATTGAGCAGGAGATGCTTCAGGAGATGGAGGCAGCCAGGGAGTTTGCAAGCAGCATCCTACAGCACATGGCTGGTGCCTGCAGAGGCAGCAGCAGCCCCAGCAGGGAGCCAGGCCAGAGCTCTCCCACCACAGCCCCTGTCCATGGGGATGGCTGAGCCTTTCGCCATGTACCAGGACGTCAAGGACTTCCCCCCTTTGGAGCTGGTGGTGAAGCTGGTGGGCAGGAAGCTGCTGGTAATGGGCAAGAAAGAGATACAAAGAGAGGATGGCAGAGGTTTTTGCTCCTACAACCATGAGGTGTTCAAGCAGGAGTGGGACATGCCCGAGACTGTGGACACCAAAAGCCTGACCTGCTCTGTCTCCAGGGAAGGGCAGCTGTGCATCAATGCCCCATGCCTGGCACCCACTGCTGCCCTGCCAGGAACGTGCCCATCCAGCTGAGCCCCGCAGGGAGCTCAATAGCACAGACAGAGCCTGGCTCAGAGGACAGGACCCACGGCAGAGCCAGTGGTTAACTGCGTGAGCCAATGGCAGCGCCCCCAGCTGAGCTGGGCAGAGAAGGAGTAGCAGCAAGAATGGGTTTTGGAGCATAAAACAAGTGTCTTCAAACCTAGCTTTGATTTCTGCTGCTAGCAAAAGTGACTCCAGTTACTTTTTGTACCTAGTAAAGTCACCTCATTCCAGAGGTCAGAGCCGCTGGCTGAGAGCATTAGTGTGGGTCCCTTTTGGCTACTGATGTGCAAGGACAGAGCAAGAGCAGAGCAGCAGGAGACACTGACCTAGGGCAGTGGTTCCCAACCTTTTCTCTGCCTTGGCACACCTTGATACCTTCAAATTTTTCGTGGCACACCACTATTAAAAAACGCATGCATATTCAAATTAATTTAAATTACTTATGAATATTCATGAACCATGGCACAGTGTTTTGGAAATGCTGCTACATAGGGTAGTAGGGGTGGCAAAACATGGGAAGTCAGGAGTCGTGCAGTGGCAGGAGTCAGTGTGGGGAGCAGAGCAGGGGTGGAAAAAGAGGCCAAGGGTAGCTATGTGGGGAACAGCACAAGGGTGGCAAGAGAGGAGAGAGGAAGGGAGAACAAGAGTGGCTTTGTGGAGGGGACAGGGGGGTACCTGGGGAGTGGGCAGGGGAGCATGGCGCAGCACCCACTTCCCCCTTCTCCACAGTGGCTCCCTGCCACCAAGGGCAAATCCTCACCCCACTGCTGCTCCCTCCCACCCCAGTGGGTCCCGTCCTCCCCTCCCCCAGCCCCCTGCTGCCTGTAATGGACCCTCCAATCACTGCAGGAGCCAGAAGTAGGCCTCCAGCCCCTGCTACACCTGCCCCACAGCCACTCCACCCCCCCAGCTACACCCCCCCAACCAAATAGCCACCCCACAACCCCAGCTACATCCCACACACACAGCTGCCCCACAACCCCAGCTACACACCCTCTGTTACACAGCCACTCCCACCCACTTCCGCTACACACACACACACACACACACGCACACACCTGCCCCTCACAGCCCCCAGAAACCCCCCCCCCAAAGCCCTTACCTGGGTTGTTTGCAGCAGGGGCATTGCTGGGGAGGGGAGGGACCCGGGGCACAGGCCCAGGCCCCGCCCCCAGCCAGCAGACCCCACCCCCTGGCCAGGGATAGGGCCAGGTGGGGCCGCGCCACCACGGGTGGCTAGGCCGCGGCAGGGCCGGGCCAGAAGCAGCCACAGGAGGCTGAGCCCGCACCCGTGCCCGCACCACCGTGGCCACGGCTGCAGTCGGCCAAGCCCCCGATCCCTGGTTGGGGACAGGGCTGCTGCGGCTGCAGGTAGCTGGGCCCCGGATCCCCAGCTGGGGATCTGGGGCCTGGCCACCCACAGCAGCCCCGTCCCCGGCTGGGGATCCAGGGGCCTGGCTGCCCATGGTGGCACGGGGCCTGACCTCCTGTGGCTGCATCTGGCCCGGCCCAGCCGTGGCCTAGCTGGCCATGGAGGCCCCGCCTGGCCCTATCCCTGGCCAGGGGGAGGGGCCGGCCAGGTGGCCAGCCAGGCCCCAGATCCTCAGCTGGGGAAGGGGCCGCCACGGCTATGGCTGGCTGGCCAGGCCCCGGATCCCTGGCCCGATTGGGCCAGAGATCTGGGGCACTGGCACTGGGACTCGGGGCACGTGCCCAGGGGTGCCCAGCGCCAGTGATGCCCCTGGTTTGCAGGCTGGCTGACAGGAGCTGCTGCGCCCTGCAGGGGGAGATTCACACACTCCCAGCCTCTGGCAGCTCTGTGCTGGCTAGGTTAAGGCGGAGCCAGGTTTAAGGTGGAGCCACCAGAACGCTGTGTTCTGGCTGCTCGTGCTATTTTTAAGGGGAGCCCTGGAACTCCACATTCTGGTGCCTTCCTCTATTTTTAGGGGGGCCAGTAGGCTACCTGCCTAAAAATAGGGGGCCCTGGAACTGTGTTCTGGTGCCTTCCCCTTTACTTTAACCCCTGCCTTTTCCCAGCCCTGCACAGCCCACGTGGCCAGGCTGAGCAGGGAGGGAACTTTAATCCCAGCTGTTGGGAATGCTCGCGGTGCAATTTGGGGGTTGCCACGGCACACTAGTGTGCCACAGCATAGTGATGGAACCACTGCCCTAGTGTACGGCTAGGCCACCAGTGAGCTGTGCTCTGTGATCCTGGCCTTCCCAAGCATACCCCAGATAACCCTGGGACTCCAGGTATACAGTCATTAATCCAGTAAAACAAACAAAGGGCCCTGTGACACATTTATAGGATAACAAATTTATTTATTGCATGAGCTTTTGTGGGAGAAAATCCCACTTCAAACACTTGACGATGGAAAACTTATAGAATGGGAAGAAAATAAATGCAGGGAGTATAAGTCATAGGATCAGGTCAGACTGTTACAGCAAATCAAAGCAATTATTTGGGTTCAGACAGTCAAGAACAGCATACAAGAAGGATGTGAATGAAGAAGGAAAGCAAAATTACCTTTTGTAATGGGGCAAAAAACAGTCTCTAGTCAGCCCTAAGTTCACAGTGTCAAATCTGCATATGAATTCCAATTTTGCAATCCCCAGGAAAGGGGATGTGAGTGGAGGAGCAAAGGTGAGCAGGCAGCCTAGGCTACTTGGGGCCTAGGCTCAGGTTCTGCTCCAACTTGATCCTCGTTATCACTAGTTACAATCACAGCTCCTTTCACAGTCCAGGGGCATGAGACCACAGTGACTCTTACACACAGAGAGTGGGAAATCACAACATGCCTGCCTGTTCTTCATCACAACAAGGCTGTGAAGAAGCTGCTTCCTAAAGCTCCTGTGAAACTGCTCAGCAGCACAGCCCAGGAAATGGGGGGATAGGAAGAACAGCTCTGGTGTTTCTTGCAAAGCCCAACTAAAATCTTATTCAATTACTCCCTGGCCAATGCCTTCCTAACTCACACCAGGGGTGACATCACATTCCCACCCCATAAGAGCTCACAACCACCTGCTCAACACTCCACCAGAGACCCAGAGCATAGCCTTCATGGCCCTGCCCATCAGCTCTTATCTGACTGCCCAGACTGCATAGCTGCAACCATGCTGAGCTCTGAATACACACAGGAGCAGCCATCCCTGCACCCCTTGTGCTCCCCTCTCAAGCAGCAAGGGAATAGGAACTCAACCACATAGGCAGGGAACATTTGTAATTCAGCAGAGCTAGGAACAGCTGGCTACACAGAACAGCCACTAGGTGGCAACACATTAGCAGTTCAGTTATTGATAGTGAGACATTTCTGCATGCTTTAGTCTAGCTCCGCAGGGTGAAACTTCCCAGGGCTGCAGTTCTACCAGCTGTTTCTTTAGAGCAAGCCTGCTCTGAACCATACAGCACCAGGAGAAGCCATTCTCTGTTACTGCTTTGAAATGTTTCTAGCAAGCTGCTCACAGCAGCTCAGGAGAAATGAAGTGGTGGGAAACAGCTGTGTGCTTCTCATGGACCATTTATCTCTTTTGGGCAACTGCCCCTTTTGCTTCTGGTTGACAGTTGTGGGACATCCATGTTTGCCCAATAAATGAACAAGCCAAGAGGAAGTTACTGTGCTTGCCCCTACACTTACCCCACCTGGGGACTTGGTCACCCTGTGATAACAGGCAGGGTTATGGTGGTGGACACTAGTCATAGTGTGACTTGTGAGCTCCATGGAAAGTAGGCAGCAGTACAGCGGGCAGCCACCTGCAGCACATATGCCAAACATGGCACATGTGCCCAGTTTGAGCAGCAGATGGAAGCCCTGTTGTCCCATTGCCCCACCACTTGGACTCCAGGCATCATGCCCCCAAGCCCAGACTATAGAAAGTGGTCAGCAAAGTGGGAAACCTGCAGCTGCCACCAGGACAGACTTTTCTGCTGTTAACACCAAGAGATGAATGACAAGGGGAAGGAGTGAGCATGCTTTACTAGAGGTTGCTGACCCCACATGCATGTTTGACTCTTTCACTACCACCTGTGGCAGTGACCCTGCCTATCCACAACTTTGCTCTACCAGATGCTGCACTGCACAGGCAGGTTTCACATGGCATTTGTGCTCCCCTCCTACACCCAGGAGTAGCTAGGTAAGAGACTAGCATTTGCTAGGGTCAAGAACCTGTAGCAGCAGGACAACCCTACCACCACCTGGATTTGCCTGGAAACTGGAGGTAAAGTAGATGATGGTCATGCATCTCCCTTCAATCAAGTGCTCTTTGCACAGCAGACACCCCTAAATTCCACTCCAGCCAACATCAAATGAAGCCTGCTTAGTTGAGTAGTCTGTATGACTATAGGGCAGAGACAGTTACTTCATAAGACAACTGCAAGCTGGTTGTTGCTTCCACCTTTGGCCACCTCAGATTTAGAAAAAAGTTACTCAGAGACTGGTTGTCATTTTCCACATGACAAATTCTAATAGCTTGTCATGGGTCTCTGAAGTTCAGCTTACCAGCCAGCTCTCTCTGGTAGCTACTCATGCTGTGTTGCTGCTGCTGGGGGAACAGTTAGTAAATCGTATAAGCCAGGGGTTTTCAAACTATGGATCTCCATGACCCCTGACAACACCAGAAGACCAGAATGCACTGCTCTGAGATGTAGTTGCTGGGTGGGGAAGAAAAAAGTCTTATGCACCAAGCAAACTGAGCCCTGAAGAAAGAAGTTTGATAACCAGTGCTTTAAGTCATCATACAAAGAGGGAACAGGGCCAGGGGGAAGGGCCCTTGGTATCTAGACATTTGCCCAAGGCTCTCAGCAGTAGCTAGATAAAGCCACTCATCTTCTGAAAAGCTTCTTTCCTCCATCTTAGTACACCCTAGGATTGGTTCAAGCAGACACTGCTTCTGTACATTTTAAGAGGCCTAATGTTACTCAGTTCACCACACATCCATTTATCATTTGCATCTCCACCTAACCCACTCAGGGGCTCTAGATGCAGCCACAGGAATCTATAAGGCATGTTCCCACTGAGTGGCATGGCTAGATGCATGGGATTTGGGTTTTATATTCCTGCTCTACCACTGGCCTGCTGGAGGGCTTGACAAACGGTTTCCCCACAAGAAGCACAAGAGAGTTTCCCCCATGTAGCATGGAGATAATTATTCCAGCCTCCTTCAAAATCTGTTATGTTGCACTGAAAGCACTAGGTGGCATTAGCAGAACACATTCATAGCACAGCCACACCAGCTGGTTTTGCTTTCAGGTCGTGTCTGATGGGTAGGGAACCCTGAAATCCACATCTCCTTTCCACAGATTAAACACACACAAGTGTTCTTGGTCACATTAGATTTATAAAAATTTTTTAATCACACAAAACAAGTTTGTGATGAAGACTAAGTTGACAGTTCCTCTTTAAATACCAGTATGTATAAGACATTGCATCAGGCACTAGGCAGCAGCCAACATGAGTTAGACTCCAGCAACAAAAACAATTTTAATACCTCCCTGCATGTTTTATTTTGTGGAATTAGTTTTTAATACAGCTGGTTTCCACATAAGTTATTCAAAGTCTCTCCCACCCTCATCTCTGTACATCAGTAAACCAGAGCAATTTGCACTAGAGCAAGGTTATTAACATTAGTGGCATCACATCACTGTCAAAAAAGGACAATTTTGTTTTTTTATACAAGATTTTTGCAAAAAAATTGCAATTGGATTATTAGTGCATTACACCAGAACTGAAGAGAGAAAAAGAGCTGGCATGCTAAAGTCCAACACAAAAATAAGGACAACAGAAGGCTAGTCGGTATGTGCTATATTGACAAGATACTGATTGGTTACATGTTGAAGAAATGTACAATACAAAATACAGAAGAAACCAGTTTTGCTCCCCTCTGCCCACCCCTCATTCCCCACCCCAAAACACTCATCATTGTGATTTGGTCAATACTGTGGCTTAGATGCCAGAGTTTGTCATTCTAATGCTACTGTTTTCTTTAGTGGTTGTTCTAGGCTTGTTGCACTGAACTAGCCTTAGCTTTTTCATGTGGACAACTTTTAAACAGGCTCACATCTAGTCTACGAGTTCCATGTTTCCAATAGTGAACGACATGCTTGTGGGACCCGCATAGTTCTAGACCTTGCCTAGCAGAAGCGGGAGGACGCCAGCACCAGAACATGTATCCACCACCAGGAAGAGGGAAGAGCAGAAGTTCATATTAAAAAAGTGACTTAAGACTTAAAATGCAATTAGTATTTGTACAGAAAGGTGCAGGTGGAATAGCTCCCTCCAGCCTATGATCAGAAGGAGATGGAGAAATCATGGCAGCTGCAATGGCTGGCTGCTCTACCATAAGTGCGATTGGTTAGAGTGGATTCCAGTCAGGTCATTCGAAAGGGCTTCAGTCGGATAGAACAGCAGCTCAGTTGCTGCAGCAGGGGGCCCTGTAGGGTTGGGTGTTCTCTTGGAGGTCCACGCCCCGATTCCTGCCTTGAGTGCCCACAGCGTTTTGGGGTTCATTTTTCGGCAGCTTCTTGGCTGGGGGAAGAAGAACAAGTTAGTGCAGCTCATGTGCTGAGGAGCCAGACACCCTGGAAATCAGCCCATGGAGTCGAGCTCCTCTCAGCCCCCATGCAAGGTTCTGGTGCTTTCCCAGCGAAGTTCACCTTAGTGCCATTTGGGGAAGCTTCTTCCCTCCAGCTGGGTTTGGGACTAGTAAGGCAAGCACCAATTCCAGATGTGCCCAGCCCATGGGCATACCAAGACACAGGCAGCACCGCACCATGATGGGCAGGGGGGGCTCAGATCTCTGGCTGTCCTGCAGCTGTGGTGCTTACCAATATGCATCCACCAGAGGGCCTTAACAACAAGAGGAGTGGCAATGTTCTACTTCCTGGCTGCTCAGTCACTTGGTCCTTCTGCACCATGATGCAGGTGTTTATATGGCTTGGGCTGGGGTTACAGCTGTTTGGACATGCATGCTAGTCATACTGAGCCTGTGGACATTGCTCTTATCTGCAGCACAGCCACACTGCTTACCTATTGCCATAAAGATTTCATTCACATTCATCGCTGTCTTGGCTGAGGTCTCCATGAACAGTAAGCTGTTGTCATCTGCATATGTCTGGGCTTCCTGGAGGCAATCACAGAGCATAAGGAGACATGGAGCCAGGAGAGGATTACTACATGGCCCACCATGATGTGGGTGCCCCTCTGCCCTGCCAGCATACCAGAAGGTTAGTGGGGCAGGCTGGACTGAGGCTGAGGTCTGAGCTCCTGTCCTAGCCCTGGGCCAGCTGATCTCCCCACCACCACCTCCAGGGAGTGGAAGCCAGCTCAAATCCATTCTCACCCTGTCCTGGCCCATTAGCCCTGGGGAAGGCAGGCAGGGGTGACAGGGCTGAATTCAGCAATGCAGTACAGGCTCTGATGCAGCAGTTGGCTATGCCTCTCCCCAGGGCCAACCAGCCACACTGTGGCTGGCCCCCAATCCCAGCATTGGCCTGTGGCAGTGCAGGAGACCCTCCAGTGAGAAGGGGCCCTGTGGCCCTGATCCACCACTGCCCAAGGCCTCCCCTTCACTAGGGATGGGCTAGAAAGCAGGTGCAGGATATGCTAACAATCTGGGTCCCTCAGCACTTCATTATCAGAGGGGGTTCTGCTGCTTTCCCTCCTTTTCCATAATCTCTCAGTCACCAAGGACTTGTGCTGCCATGCTTGCCAGTGCTGCCTAGCTGGCATCCCACATGTCTACCAGTACCACCACTACCTCTCATGACTCCCACCCAGTTTGGGCCACCTGCTCAGTGGTAGGAGCAAGCATGCAGTGCCCCAGACAGATCCAGACTATGCCAGCTCTTTGAGATCATTAGCCTGGAGGCCCGTGAGCCACACCAAGGGAGCAACACCAGCTGTGGCTCTACACTGCTGAGAGCACCACCAAGCCTGCTGCCCCAAGTGCCACAAGGAGGCAGCCAGTCTCTGGACAAGAGCTCAGCATTAACTCAGCTCCCACCTCCCTGAGTGAACTGGCAGGGAACCTGTGGTGAAGAGATGCCTCACCAGCCTTTAAAAGTGTGCCACCAACCAAGAGACACAAGTTGTTTGCCTAGGAGAAGGTAGGCTAGCTAGCCAGCTAGAGAGAGCAGCAAAGGGAGCATAGGCAAAGCACACTAGCATTTACCCTCACAGGGATTAGCTGGTTCCAGTACCCATCCCTCATTGCTGGGGCTGCCCCAGGGAGGAGATGGAAGGGCTCTGCTCCCCACTGAGCAGGGTTTGGGGGGTGGGTCATTGTATGACAGATGCCTGAAACACAGTGCTTACCCTGAGGGCTCTATGAAGCCACTGGGACAAGTGTGAACCTGAAACTAGAGATCAAAAATGAAAATATTCTTGTTTCCCTGGCTCTGAATTTGGGCAACAGTTGACTCCTGTTCCCGCTTACCTGGAAGTCCACTGCCCTCTTGTTGGCAAGGTCAGCCTTGTTGCCTGCTAATGCAATGACAATGTTGGGGCTGGCTTGTCTCTGCAGTTCCTTCACCCAATTCTTGGCTCGTACAAATGTGTCCTAGGGAGACACAGTAGGCAGCAGTCAGGACACAGATGCCTCTCCTTTCCTGCCCTAATGGGCAGAAGAAGCTGAGTGTAATCAGTGTGGAGAACATTTGACAAAAGCTCAGTGGGTGGATCACTAGAGCAGTGGTTCAACCTTTTGTGGGTCATGACACACTTGGCAGTGTATTGTGACTGTACAGGACACACTAGCCAACTATGTCCAGGCCAAATCCAAACACCTCCCTGGCTCTCTGCAACACTTACCACTGTGTGGTGACATGCTAATGTGTCCCAATACAATGGTTGAGAACAACTGCACTAGAGAGCCTAGAACAGATCTGAGGGGAGATGAGTGTCAGCAGGGGTGAGACTCCCTCTCCTTCACCCAAGAACAGCTGGCTGTCAACTCTGATCAGGCACCATCTCTGCAGGGTACCAGGACACTGGCCCTTCTCCCCTTAGGATGCATGCCAGGTGGAGAAAATGCCATGCCCAGCCAATGGCTCAGCACTCACTGTGTTTGTGATGTCATAGACAACAATGGCTGCCTGTGCGCCCCTGTAGTACATCGGTGCCAGGCTGTGGTATCTCTCCTGCCCTGCTGTGTCCCAGATTTCAAACTTGACTGTTGTGTCATCCAGGCAGACAGTCTGTGTTAGGAAGGCAGCTGTGGGGGAAAAAGCACTCACTCAGGTTTGAGAGCACTGGACAGCCCAGGCAGCCCTATTTTACGCCAGCCAGCCTTTTAGAACTGGGTTCTCTTTGCACTGGCCAAGGGCCCAGCTGGGGCTCCTGCCCAGCTACCTTACCTGTTCTAACAGCCAACAGCTGAGGGCCCACCCCACATAGCCCCAGCACTCAAAGAGCTACTCCTCAAACCAAAAACAGGTCCACCCAAGGCTGCACCCAAGCCCAGCACAGCTCAGTGCCTGGCCCCACAGCAGAGTTAGAGACCTGACCTGCAGACAGCAACGCTAGCTTCCAGGACCTTGTCACCTGGTTGCTGTCAGGCCAGGGAGCACTCTCAGCATGACTATAGCTCTTTGATGTCAGAGCACTGGGTCAAGTGCACACCATGTTTCTCCTAATACTGTCCCACTAAACATGCCTCACAAACCTGAGGAGGGATAAGTGAGGAACAGAGCCAGAACCTGATCCGCAGAGAGCAACAGGAATGGAATGCAGCCATCCTGGCTCCTTGTCTCTGCCCTAGTTAGGGTGCATTGTCCATGGTCAGTTCTAACCACTTGTTATGCCCCTTGACTATATCCAGTTTTTGACCTGGCTGTTTAAACATTCAACTTGTCAACCTGGGACTCAGGCCAGAGGGAGTTTGACAAGATTAAGTTCTTGGATCTCCAGGAGGGAGCAGCTATGCCCTTAGACCAGGGGTCTCAAACATGCTGCCCCTAAAGCTATTCCCTGCAGCCCACGACACTATTGTTACTGATATTTGCAATACTGTTGTATGAAGAGGCTTCAGTGGCACAGCCCTTGGGCTAACATACTAGTCCTCATGCAGCCCACATGGTGATTTGAGTTTGAGACACCTACCTTAGACTAAATTGGGGCAACAAGGAGGTGCTACAAAGAGCCATGGCCAGTAGTTCCATGTGAAGCCCCTGGACAGCAGGAGGAAAACAAGGCACTGAGTTCACCCAGCCTCCTGGTGCAGTGAGCAGCTCCTTCCAAGAGGAGTTTAAATATAGTTTGCTTGCCAGTCAGCACACTTTAAAAGTGAAAACTACACAGGCCAAGGGATTGCAGCTCAGGGGACTGGCAATGAATTAGGTGCCTCCCATGTGTCCTGGGTTCAAACCCAATCCTCATAGTTAGATGGTAGGGACTGCCACCTGCATAACTACTGTGGCATTTCATCCTGCTCTGGAAATTCAGACTCTCCCCAACCAAGCAGCCCTACTGCCCAGTTCTGAAAACTCAAGAACTGCATCAGCAATGGAAGCTTCCTGTCCTCAGCAGCTGGCGGCCAATCCTGATCTCAGCTGAGGCACCCTGGTAGGGCGATGGGGAAGAAGAGTGCTAGGCAGTAAACGGCAGTGGCTCTGTGGCCAAGAGGCCTTCAACCTCAATGTTCTGATCAACAAGCATCAGGCAGAAAGGTAGGGTGGTGCTAGACTGCTGAAAGGAGAGGTGTGGATCAGAAATGGAGACTGCATCTGAAAGAGGCTTCCTGGGCAGAACAGCCAAGTCAAGGATGCCTATGTGGCTTCACTGAAGCAGTAGAGACTTAATAAGCTCACTTCCATGTTCCCAGCAGCTGGCTTGTGTGACTGACTATCAGGCATGTCATCTTGTCCCACGTGTTTCACCCAGGTCACTGAATGTCCACTCTTCCTGTTTACAGAAGTTGGAGAAGGCTCCCCACAACCAAAAGTGAAAGTCACATAACTCTGCAGCACTTTGTCTGGAAGGAGGAGCTCCACAGCCACACCATTCCCCTCACTGCAGTTCTCAAAGACAACAATTTGCTCTGCATCTGGGGAGTGTTTCCATGGCACCAATGCCACAGGGCTGTGGGGATGAATGCCTCAAGCTTGCAGGAACAGAGGTGGGAGAAGAGTGCAGTGTTCACAGGCACACTATTGTATGGAGAGCTGGAGCCAGAGACTGCTGCTACTCTAGTCCTGAGTTTAAGCACAGACTGGGAGTCCCTCCATCAGACTGGATAGTCAATAGCACCATTTCAGTGCTGACTGGGGCTCAAGCACTGAACGGCTTCCTCTTCAGACTGAGCTCGTGTCACAAGAGCTAGGAGGAAGAAGGCCGAGGCCTTCCATTCTGCCTCCAAAGGACAGCTGAAATGAAATGACTTTCCAGCAGCCCACGTAAAACAAGCCACTTGGCTCAAAGCTAAGTGTGGGCCACTCATCCATAAAGCCTGCAGAGGGGTTACATGCACCTTCACCCCTTGGAAAAGGCTCCTTGAGTTTGCCTGAACTCTGCTGAGAGCACTCTGGGAGCTTCTAAGCAGCAGAACCACTTCAATAGACATTCTCTCATAGGTCAGCAAGACTCAGCCACCATGGAATTACAACCAAAAAAATGTTCCTTTCAGGACTGAATTAAGACAGGGGCTGGGCTCCAGCCCTTAAGGCCTTTGTGAGACCTCCGTGTGTGCATGCACACACACCCCCCACACACACTCCTAGCCACCCACTCCACTGCCCTGTTCAACCCCCACAATGCTGATTGAGCTTGGGGGCGCTGGGAGTGCCTGTGCAGCAGGGTGACAGCCCTCCCTCAGCCAAAGGCTGGGCTCTACATTCTCACATTGCCCATGGGCCAGCTGATCACCTCTGGAGGCAAGGAAGGGCTGGCTGACACAGTGGCACCTCCAGCATGGCTTTTCAGGGCCTAGGGCCCTGGAAAGCTGCACCACACACCAGCCAGTCCCAGCCATGAGGGCAGGAGCACCATAGTGTGGCTGTTAGTTCTCCCAGCACTGGCCTGCCTGCAGGTTGCCACAATGGGGACCCCAGGTGGAGGAGCCCAAGGCCCCCAAATCTAGCCCTGCTCCTCACTGGTGGACATAGACTGTCAGATACCAGCATCATGCTCAGAGCTCCAGACCCAGCTTTCCTGGCTGGTTAATGTTCCTGTGGGAACCTGAATGGACTCCACCTGGCAGCATCCAGACACCAGTGGCAGTGGTCAGCCTGCCTTCTGGCTACTTATGCTCAGTGTGAGACTGGGAGACAAGGAGAAGCAAATGGAAGAGGACCAGAGCTCAGTTAGCTCTACTGTCGTTGCCTGAGGGCATCAGGCAGACACAGACATGCCATCAGAGTTAAGTGTCACAGGCTGCCTGAGGCAGATGCTGGGTTAGAGAAGACCAACTCTGCCAGTTCTAACACTTTCTGCCAACTGAGGTGATCCTTTGCAGGATATAGCTCAAGGCTCCGCCTGGCTAGTGGAACATGCTGCCTTCAGCTCAGATGAACAGTCCTCCTGAGACCAGAGTGTTCATGAAGGACATTTCTTTATCTAGAGAACTCCTAAACCAGATGCTCTGGACTTAATGCCAGATAGAAAATAGCTTCCTAGCTGGCCTCTCTGTTGGGCAGCTCTGAGGAAGGGATCTCAGCAGTGAAGCTGTAGTGACCGATATGAAATTGATATGTGAAGGGGTTTGGGCATATGACATAAGGAGAGACTGAAGGAACAAGGCTTAGTCAGTCTGTAGAAAAGATGGGGGGGGGGGAAGGGGGAGGATTTGATAGCAACTTTCAACTACTTGGAGGCATGCTCCAAAGAGGAGGGAACTAGGCTGTTCTCAGTGGCATCAGGAAGACAGAATTAGGAGCAAATGGTTTCAGGTTGAAGCTGGGGAGGTTGAGGTTGTCTATTAGGGACACTCTCACAAGGAGGGTTGTGAAACACTGGAATGGGTTGCCTAGGGAGGTAGTGGAATCTGTCTTTGGAAACATTCAAAGTTCCATTAGATAAAACCCTGGTGGGATGATTTAGTGGCAGTTGTCCTGCTTTTAGCATGAATTGGACTAGATGACATCGTGAGGTCTTTCCCAACCCAAATATTCTATATTAGAACTGGAAGAGGCATAGAGAAGGGCAACAAAAAATGACAGGGTATGGAACAGCTTCTAAGAGTTCTGAGATTAGGTCTGGTCAGCTGGGAACAGAGATAGCTAAAGGGGATTTGACAAAGGTTTATACTACCAGAGTGTATAGAGAGAAGAGAGACCAGTTATGCATCTCCTCACAAACACAAGAGCTGGATCACCCAGTTAATATGCAGCAGGTTTAACAGTCAACCTGTGGAACTCACTGCTGGAGGATGAGAAGACCAAACATGTAAGTGGGTTCAAGAGAGAGTGCACTAAGGTCAAGGAGGTTACATCCATCAATGTGATTAGACAAGATGGTCAGGTACACATGCCCTGGGTGTCCCTACACCTCCAACTGCCAACAGCTAAGGCTGGATCACTCGACAATTGTCCTGTTCTGTTCACAGCACCTGGCTCCAGCCACTGCTGGAAGTGAGCACCCCCACACTTGTGGATAGACCACTGGCCAGGTTGGATCACACCATTCTTAGCAATTTCTGCCAAGCTGAGCATCCCACCTGGCAGGTGAAACATGGCCACCAGGCCAGACTAGCTCAGAGCATTGTTTTCACATACAGCATCTCCAGAAGGAGCTGGCCCCAGACCACATACTATGCAGCTGTGCAAGGGAAGGAAAACGAACGTAGGACAGCAGGGAACCCTATTCTCAAAGGGCTACAGAGTTAGCATCCACACCAAAGCAGCTCTTTAGGAATATAGGGAGGTCTGGGTTCATCTGAACCCCTGCGCCTTCCAAACCAGCCTGCTGGCTCATGACCCTGCATGTTCAGTGCTTCGCCCACCCAGCCTGTGTACTCACCTCCAATTGTGCTTTCCTGATACTCATGAAACTGTCCCTTCACAAAACGCAGGACCAGGCTGGATTTTCCCACTGCAGACTCCCCCAAGAGAACAAGTTTAAACTGGCAAATTTTGTTTCCAGCAGCTGGTCCATTCGGTCGAGCCGCTCCCCCTCGACCTGCCATGGTCTGTGAAGTGCAGCAGCGCCAAGAGCAGACTTTGGGGACAAGGGAACTGTGCTGGTGCTGGGATCAGATGGTCTTGGGAAGGTGGGTTTCCAACTGGAAGAGGAAGACAAAAAAAGCATTAACATTTGCCAGCCCCAGCATGTTGGTCTGACCAGAAGCTCCAGAAGTGAAGTGCATTATGTCATCCTTATGCAAGTACCTCATGCGTGCCCCAAACTGAAGCCTCATATCCACCAGGGACACTAGCCATGCATCACACTCTCCTTCCCCACTTTGCATCCCTCCACTCCAGTCCACTCTGCCATGGCTAGGACATCTCATTTTAAGAGCCATCAAGGTCCACATAACCCTTGTCATACTGCTAATACAGGTTGGGACCCCATCACCCAAGCCCTGTAGATCTGCTTTACGGCTGCAGATACCCGCATCCGCTGTTCAGTCTGGCTGATCAGCTGCAGACAGTTTATATCTGCATGGCACTCTACCCACAGTAATTCTTGCCAACTGTTATTTGGACACCTGAATACTAGACAGACTAGTTGGAGACAAGCTACAGATCAGCTCAACTGCATGTCTGCAGGAGTACCATGCTAACCCAATCTTTCAAATTTATATAGATGGCACTAAAGGCATGAATAAGAGAAGACATGGGCGAGATTAATTATCACACAACGAGACAAAGCCTTGCCAGCCCATAGAAGCCCAACAGTGCTTCCTTTCAGCCATGTGGTCCTATTTGCTGTTGGGAAAAGGATAATCACCTTGGCTCCCAGTTAACAGGGAGGGATTTACAACTCTGGACTCCATAAGAAGTTTAGGCAGCCTTTGTGCAACACAATTGCTGCTAATTCCTTTTTTGCTTTGTTTGATATACATTTTATCATTATGGCCACAGCAAAGAACATTTAGCTCAATCAGATACGAAAACAGTTGTTTCCTCATCAGCATTTCAGCTGCAGAAATTAAGCTATTTCTGGTTTGACAAAGAGCAGCCTATGGGAAGCTCCAAACACATCCACTGGGGAGCCCCTTTTGGGAGAAACCTGAAGAAGCAGACTGAGGAAAGCAGGTCACAGAGGCTGTACGTCAATAAGATGGAATCCTCTCTCAGCCAACACTTCCTCTACCCAGCCCTGTAGCAGACTGAGTCATTAAGATTCCCACATGCTCAGCATTGGCAGCTCTGTCATGGGTTACTCCACAGCATTACTAGACATGCTCCCAGGTTGCCTGAGATAGCCTATAGGGAACCTCTCCACACTGCACTGTCCAGATACTGAGACCACAGAGCAGAACTGGGCACTTTCTGGCTCTTAAACTTTGGGAGTTGGTGAGTGGGCCTGGTGACCTCAGAGTGTCAAGTAGGACTCATCTTGCTGTCAAGTTGAGCTAACAAAGAGACTTAGTGAAGGACAAAATGCTTAGATTTGAGTTCTTTAGAATAGGCAGCTTCACCTCAGTGCCAGGCTATGCAGCCAAACCTAGTGGAGCCCCAATTCAGGGGATGGGGAGTAAATCTTTGACTATGACTACAATACAGGTGGTACCTGAGCTATCATCTACCAAATACCATGTTGCCAATACATGTAGAGAGTCCCTTGTTGGCACTTACTGGTTTGTGAGGATAGTTACAGAAAACTACTTCCTCTCTCATGACAGAATTGGGGAAATGTGCATATACAGAAGTAAAAGCTACTTTTAGTGAGGATTTCTGCTTTGGTCCTAGACCATGAAGGCCAAAATATCCACCTACCTCACTGATTTTACACTACTGCAATTACCCTTATCACATTCATATGGAATGAAAGTTGCATAATATCCCTACAGTTCCATCTGTCAAATTCCAGGCAAAACAGCAAATGCATTTTTCCAGTGACACTTGTGTTTGTCTAGAACAGGGTGGCCAAACTTATGGAACGCAAGAGCCACACAAGTTGATTAAATCTTCAAGAGCCACACTGATGCATAGCGCCATATACTTTTACCCGCTAAAAAAAAACAAAACAACGATTTGCTGACGTTCTTCTGCAAGCCACACACTTTTATTCAAGAGCCATATGTGGCTCCTGAGCTGCAGTTTGGCCACACCTGGTCTAGAATGATCAATGCACCACCACTCAAGTTTTCCAGAACAATGACAGCCAACTTATCATAGGCATCCAGTCCTGTTTGCAAGTTTCATTCCACCTAGCAATGTTCATTTGAGTTCGCATTATAACTATAGTGAGTTATTAGACAGCAAGAAGGGTATTGCTGTGCCAGATGTCTACTTGTAGACCAAGCAAGACAACCATGTTTCACATAAGCCCATGCACACAGATGCTGTTGGCCAAAGGACCATGATGTTGCAAGTGTTGATCCTATTTGTCTGTTCAGTGCCATAATACTACACTAGAAAAGGAGCCTTGCGGCCATGACAGTGGTAAGTAGATGGGAATTCATGTGAAACAAAGGGAGCTCTTCTGCATGAGGTGTGCTGAATGCAAGGAGAGAGCTCTCAGGAATCTGATGACTACTCATGTCACCAGCATTCACAGCTTGATGATGATGATTTTGGGGTACTGATGTGCTGCTGTGTCACATTAGCTGGAGTCCTACCTATAGGACTACAGAAAAAGCTAATGTCATGGAATCACGAGTGACCTCAACCTGAGCGCCCTTGGTTTGTCCTTCTCAATAGCCATGGAGAGAAGACTAGACCTCTGCAGCATTCTTGAATCCCTCTCTGAAAAGGCACTTCAGAAGGTACTGTTCAGTCCCCAAGTCCTCTGAGAATGGCACTGGGCAGTTCTGGAGACAGCATGAAGCCACTCCAACAGAAAGCACTGCAGAATGCTGACGAAAGGATTGTTTGTTACACTTGGTTACCATCTAGATTGGTGATGTACACGTCAAAGACTCAGCCCTCCGTGCCAGTCCAAGGCACATGGCCTCCTCCACCCCTCAGGATTTCTTCTCTGATAATCTCACCCTCTATGGAGGAACAGCTTTTGCTAGTTTAACCTTGTCTTTGTTTACCAGGGCAGCTTCCAGCAGCCACACACAAACACTAGGCTGCTACTTCAGATGTCACATTCTGCACACGGCAACCAAGTAGTGACCTCTGAAATAAGACTGGAAGATCCCAGAGCAGGCAATGGAAGGAACCATGTTTGCTGATCACTTGACCCTCACAAGTCAAGACCAGACCCAGGATTAGGTCACCAGTTAGGACAGAATTACTGGGTGGAAGAAGGGAGTACAGCTTGTATAATGGTTCTCCTGGCAGGCTCCAAGTCATCCACTCTGAGAAGAGTTTAAAATTACTGCATGGCCACTGTTCCCTCTAAGCTGTGCGCGTGTGCACCCGCACACAGGTCATGAAACCTGCACGCACACAAAAAAAAATGAAGTATGCACAAGAAAATTCAATAGTGCTAATACTGATGCTCACAAAGAAGTGTTTATGCACACAAAAATTGTTCATGCACACAGTCCACAAGTAATTAGAGGGAACATTGTGCATGGCCCAGAGGTTGGAGGCCTCTTACTTCTGTTACTAGAGAACCACCCAGAGCTGTTAGCACAGGATGGCACCCAGAACATTGGCCATTAGAAACCCATGGGCTAAGCTGGGGTCAGCAATCTTTGCCAACCCCCATGCTGGCCTGCCTCCTCAACTGTCAGTCAGTGCCAGTGGCTTGCTCTACAAGAACAGAAGCAGCAACTGCCTGAAAATTTGGTGGCAGCCATGGCTAGAGGTTGGGGAGCAGACTGCTTCCCTGGCATGCCATTGAAAGAAGCCTTTTGCAGAAAGAAGCTGCCTGGAGTGGCTCCTCTTGGCAGCATTCCTAGAAACAGAGGTCCCTAAGGATTTTGTGGAAAGAAGCTGCCTGGAACAGCTACTCTTTGGGGTCCCCAGGCATGCTAAGGAAAGATGCTACCCAAAGTGGCTCCTTGGTGGCTGAACACAATGGACAGAAGCTGTTCCAGGCATCTTTTCACACCATGCCTAGAACATGGGCATGGCAGGGTCCCTCTGTACCCCAGCTGTCCCTGAAAGAAGCTGCCTGGAATGGCTTTCAGGGTCAAAAGCCAGAATTTGTGGCATTGCAGAGGGTGCTGCTCCAAATGGTTTTGTGCTGCTGTTGGCACACATGCCAGAGGTTGCCTAACCCTGGGCTAAGCCCAGCTTCTACAGGATAAGTGTTTCACCCCACCATAAGCCATTTACCCTTTAACCCATCCCCACTGACCAAGCTACGAAGATCAGATTCCTCATACCTCCATGAGGGTGGCCCTTTCACATGTTTGGGGATGTAGGGCAGAAGTAAGAGGCCACAAGGAGCCTGGCATTGCTTCTGTATGCATCCCCTAGGAATAAGATCTTATGTCTCCAGAACTGTAAAGGCAGCATGTTTTACCAGGGCTGGAGCTGCTTTGAAGGAGAACGTGGCCACTCCAGTCTCTGCTTTAGATTGTTTGCACCACAGCCATTCCAGCCAGGTACTGTACCCAGACTGTACTGTAGTCACTATCACAATACAGCCCCAAAGCTAGCACGCACCACAACAGAAGTGGTTGTGCTCCACCTGTCACTGGAAAAGATGAACTTCTCTGACTGATGTCAGCTGCAAGCAGTTTCTTGCAGGTGTAACTTGGACCTTTGCCCTTTACTGCCAGCTACAGTGAGGTCTCACAATCAGGAAAGCACTTTGTGTCTTGTGCCCAGGCTTCAATCAGACAAGTCATACAGCAGCAAAGATGCAGTAAGAAGCAAAATATTTGCTGTTCCTTACTTTGCTTTAAGTCTGATGTCTTCTGGCCTTGTAACTAGAAGGTACCAGCTACAAGAGGCAGCTCAGGTCCTAATGTTTGATGGGTTTGGTAGGCACAACACCAGGAGACAAGAAAAAAATAGGAAAGCACCAATGCTTATGCCCTTTTGGCAGCCTGGAACCCCAGTTAAACTATTGCAGACACAGAACATGGGGAGTGATGACTTGGGGCAGCAAACACAGCAGTTGCCCTGATGAAGGGTGGTGGTTTTTAAAGACAAATAGCCTTAAACACCTTGTCTTTGCCTTATTAAAAAAAAAGGGGGGGTTAAGGCTAAGACAAGGTGTTTAAGGCTATTTGTCTTTAAAAACCACCACCCTTCATCAGGGCAACTGCTGTGTTTGCTGCCCCAAGTCATCACTCCCCATGTTCTGTGTCTGCAATAGTTTAACTGGGGTTCCAGGCTGCCAAAAGGGCATAAGCATTGGTGCTTTCCTATTTTTTTCTTGTCTCCTGGTGTTGTGCCTACCAAACCCATCAAACATTAGGACCTGAGCTGCCTTTTGTAGCTGGCACTTTGTTCCAGGCCTATCACAGGTACACAAGCTGCTCTGAATTAAACTCAGAATTAGCAAGTGGAAGTAACTGATTTCAGACAGAAGCCCATTCATAGAATTAGCCACATTAAGAGCAGCACTGTTCAGTTGATGTATACACCAACTATAGGTGCTATTCTGCTTTCACAAGATATGCTGTGCTGCTTGGCCTTCTAACATCAGCAGCTACCACAGACACTGTGCATTACTGCACACCAGCTCCTGCCAGCCATAAAGTTTTGTTTTACAATCCTTTTGTATTCACATGAGAGAAAAGGATAATGGCACTTTGAACCAATATTTCTCAACCTTTAGTGTGCTGGGGACCATCTAAAGATATTGATTACTTTACACAGAAGACTGATGAAAGGTCACAGAACAGCTGGTAACAGTGGAGGAGATTTAAAATGCCTGTCACAGCAAAGCTCCCAGGAGTATGTCAATGTCCATCACCATGCACCTGGGAGCTTTAATGCAGCTGGGGTATTAAATTGCTCCTTCCTTCCTGTTCCCCACAGAGAGGGGGTCAGGGTGGGTCACTGAACACCTGACTTACAACTGAGGAGCACGAGTGTTCCACAAAACATTGCTGACCAACACTCCTCAACTGCAAGCCTAACAACTTTAAGCTACACAGGTACACTGGGATGTGGGGACAGATGACAGAAACCATCTTTTCATGGCTCACCACTCAGTTGCTGCTAACTAGGGTTCTTTAGCATTAAATAACCCAAGTTGGAGGTCATACGGGTTTCGAGCACAAGCTTGCACCTGTGCTTTCATGCAGTGATGTGGAGCTTCCTGTTTGGTGAGCCATGGGCTCCAGCTGTACGAGTCAGAGCTCTGACGAAAGCACAGAAATACAATTCATCACAAATTCCCTCCCCTACTTCCCCAGCCAGGGTTCACACATTGGATCTGAGCTAGGTGATAAAACCTCAATCATGCAAGATCCCATCCATGGGTTTAGATCAATTGAGCCCATCACTCATGCATCTATGGCAGTCCACCTCAACCTAGCCTACAGCTGCTGCCTGCCAGCCTTTGGCAGAATACATGGATCTGACCAACAACAAATGGCTCCCTAGGGTTTGCTAGTCGGTCTTGGGAATTGGGTTCCTTTTACAAGGCCACCTATTAATTCAAAAATGGTTTCACAGAGGTCAGTTATTCCAGCATCTGGGATTTTAAGTTTAAGACATCTGAAGCATTCCCAGACTAGCCAGTTAAAGATTACTTCTTGCAGCACTCTGTACTTTCCACCCACCAGCTTCATGGAATTCCTGGCTAGTTTCAGAGTAGGGGGCTGGACAAATACAGAGGAAGAAATAAGCCAAAGACCATGGAAAAAAGTCTTCAGCTTGCCATTTGTCTGGAGGGCTTGCCAGGGCACAAAGCATTAGCCTGATTGCTAGGCACATGCTGTGAGCCCTAGAAAGCTACCGCTGGACAAAGTTCCAATGACCATAAAAAGAGCTTTGATCATTACAGTATTTGAGACAAGCTAAGAGTTTAAGGCCAGATGGTTGTATAGCATTTGTCAGCTCAGAAGCATGAACTACAGCCATTTCCAGTGTCCCTTCCAGCTTCTTTGGAGAGCTTAGAGGCAAGTAATGTGGGACATTAAAAAAAAAAAAGCAAGCAAGATGAAGTTTAAGGCTCCTGTGTGTCCAAGTGTTTGGGAACCTGGCTGTATTCCTGCTGCTTGCATTTGAGTGAGACAATAGGCTGGAGAGGTCCTTTGTTCTGTCCCTTTTTGCAGACCTGTGCTCTCAGGGCATTTTGGTTAAAAGGAAAATACTGCCAAACAGCAATGTAGGCCAGACTTATTTTAGAGATTTAGCAAATGTGAGGAAGTCACCTATCCCTCTCTAGGGACCTCAACAACTCAAAGGACAACCAGCAGCAGCAAGTTAAATCCTTGGCAAAAAAGTGAATATCATCCTTCCCTCAGCAACATGCCCTCACAAAAGAGTAGCCTTAAAACATGCTCAAAGTCAACACACTGGGCTAGTTCAGACCAAGAGAGACTGCCAAAGCTCACAGGCCTTCACAGTAATGACCTACAGGGCTGGGGAATCCCCCACCCCCCTGTGTACCATCACATTTCAGACTGCATTTGGCTGTGGTGCTGGAGCTGTGCAGTGGGCAAGTGCAGGGGGCAGTAAATGGCAAAATCTCCCCCCCACATTCCCTGGTGCAACTGGTTGGCAGTGCCATCCCTGTGTGGCAGCATGAGAGGCCTGGAAGGGGGCTAAACACAGGCTTGGCCCCCATGGCGCCTGAAAGCCACAACACACCACAGCTCCAGAAGCCACCACAACAGGCCTGGTATGCTCCATTTCTGAACAACTCCTCTGACCTCAAAGGAAGTATGGTAAGGTAGTGGTTTTCAAACAAGGTTGGGATCCAGTACTGGGTTGCAGACCCTCAGGTACTGAGTCACAGCACTTTCTGCTACCACCACAAAGACGACTGGAATGCATTCCTCAACAATGTTGAGTTGCAGCAAAAATGATTTTTCTTTAACTGGATCCTGAGGGCAAAAAAGCTTGAAAGCCACTATAGTAAGAGGGGAGGTGGTCTCACGTAGGCAGAACACAGGCCACTTTGAGCTTCACTGGTTTAACAGCTACCTCTTAAGAGCAACCAGAAACCCACAGGCAGCCAGCACAGAGCAGAGCACAGCACCAGGGATTCCCCTCCCTGAAGAGGCTTTCCCACTGACATGTCTGGGAAAAGAGCCAGGTGTGGTTTGCTGGTGATGCCCAGAGTGTGGTTTAGGACAACCCTCCATCAGGGGATCAGCAAGCCAGGTCTGCTACACTGAAACCCACAAGCCTTACAACCTGAAGTCTGATAGTAGTTCAAAGCACGGACACACAGATACAGGTAGATTTACAACACGATGTCACATGGCTGGCCTGTGCTAGCTGACTCCAGGTTGAGCCACAGGGCTGTTTTAACTCCAGTTTAGATTGTCCAGCTAGTGCTGCAGGCCAAGCCCCAGGACCGTACCACTGCACAGGGTCCTGAGAGCTACAAGCTGCAGCAGCCAGCACAGGCCAGCCATTGATTTTTAGATTGCAGTTGTAGACATACCCCGCTAGAGCCAGGCTCCCAGACAAGCTCATGTATGAATGTATTGCTTCCTAGGACCTCCTTAGGACAACCAAGTTAGTGATTTGATTTCTGCCATCACCTTTGCCTGCACTGATGTATTCTGGGGAACAACAGCTTTGCATGATGTACTGAATTAGCTTCTGTGCTGCAGTGGGTCTAATACCTACCATGGGAGGTGGCTAATGGCGGAAATAGCGTGTGAGATTGAGGACAACTGCATCCTCTGTTGGCCATGCAAATAACCTCCCTTGGCTCTGATATGCTGGCTCAGGCTACAGCCACTCAAGAACAAAAGCAGCCCCAATGAATACCTAAACCAGTGGTTCTCAGTCATCCTGGGCCATGTATGCAGTTCTCTCTCATTACGGCCCACTTATGCAGCCAGAATCCCCAAACACACCCAAACTACCTATACAGCCCTGAGGCTAGGGTTACCAGATGTCAGGCAAAAGGAGGAGGACATATCTTCCTTTACACCTTCATGTCCTCCATCTGGCAAGCATTTTAAAATGCATGATTGTCTGGCTTTTTACTCATAGGGGTTAAAGTATGCTGAAGTGCCATGGAATACCTTATTTTTAGATAGAGTTCCAGGGCCCCCTAAAAATAGATTACATTAATACTACATTTTCTCCACAGGTCCTCCAATGCCCTCCTTTTCAGACTTCCCTGTTCTCCTTTCCAGGCTTTGGTATCTGGTACCCCTACCTGAGGATGTCACATGGCTGCAGCTGCATGTTCACTGGCGCGGAGTGCCCCATGGGCTGAGAAACAGCCGACTATCAATTATTCTACAAGATGCATCTTGAATTTCCTTAAAACAAGAGTCCTGTGGCACTAAAAGTTTATATAATTAAAGGCTAACAGATTAAGTGCTACAGGACTCCTTGTCTGTTTTACTAAACTAGACTAACAGCTGCCTCTTTAGAACTTTAATTCCTTGGCAGTGACACTGGAAGTATTAGACAAGCAGGTTTGGTCTTGCCTCATGTCATTAGAGGCACATTTACCCAAAAGGTTAATACAGAGTTGACCTATGCTGTACAGCCTCCCCACAAACATACCTTGCCATTTGCACAGCCTGCATGTTAGGTATTTAACCACCATTCCTCCTCTTCCCAATAGACTACTAGTACTTACTTGTAAATGCTGACAAGCCAAGTGTGCTGTGGAAGGAAAAGACTAAAACCTTTCTACAGAAGCAGGCTCATGCAGACACCTTGTTAAACATATCCTCACTTGTCTCCTGCCTCAAAACCCTGAGGGGCTTGGTTATCACAGTATGGCACGCCCCAGGAAACATGTACTTCAAATGTGTCCGTGGTTTCCTGACCGAGGTGCACAGCCCTTTCCAGCGAGGACCATCCCAGTTGAAAACCTGAAGGGAACCTAATGGATGAAGCTAGCCTTGCAAGTTAGCTCATCTTCCTGACCCAGAGCAGAGCCCACTGACAACATGAAGCATGTTACATGGGCAAGCTGAGAACGCCTCTCCCAGGCACCCTACCACATCTCGTCAGCAACTTGACACGTCACATTAACAGCCGCAAGTGGCACTTCCCCTCTACAAGTGAAGGGAAAGAACCCTTCTGGTGAGGGCTAGCAGCTGAATACAGGCAGTTCCTGAGCAATAAGGGCCTCTAATCACAGTGCTCACATCCCAAGCAAGGCAGTGGCAACTAGTGAGCAGCAGGACACACTCTTCTGCAGGCTGGAGTCCCTCAGTAAACCTGTACTACATCCAGGGGAACTGCAATGGCTGGCTGGCTGGCTTTTGAGCATTTCCACTCAAGAAAGGAAGGCAGTTAGCCTTCTCACAGGAACAGAGAGAGGCAGGTCTACCCCACAGCTCTCTGCAGACTGTATCCAGATAAGGCAGACAAGCCAAGTCAGCCTTCAGAGGCCACTGAGAAAAAGTGTAGGCCTGTTAGTTCTGACATTACAAAGCTTTTGCCTAGCACTAAAGCACAACACACCAGCTCTCATGCAGTTTTGCACACGTGAAGTTCACCCAAGTATCAAGGCAACCAGGCTGGTCAAAAAAATTCAGCGCTGAGCAGGATAAGAATTCCAGCCAGCATCTCCCACTGGAAGTTTTACTAAATGACTCAACTGAGGCAAGAAGTTTAAGCAGCTGGCCATAAATAAATACAGCAAACCTTTCAAGCAAGTGGAACTGCTCTCCTTGCCATTCAGTGTCTAACCAAATCTTCTAGCTGCAAGGCAAACCCACAAAGAGGAAATTCTGTTGAGAATTCATTTTGCTAATACTTGAACAGGACAATGTCAGCAGGACCAGCCTGCTTTGAGATTCTGGAACAGTGGTTCCCAACAGTTTGTCTGCTGTGGCACACCTTGCTACCTTTAATTAAAATTTGAGGCATGTCATATAGTTTCCAAATGAACTCATGAATATTCATGAGGCAATCCAGAGATCTTTGGACTAGTTCTCCAAAAAGTGTGGCACACTTGCTTAGACCCGACAGTACACTGGTTGGGAAATGCTGTTCTAGAACTCAGTCCCTTAAGAATGACTCAGATGCTCTAGGAAATTAATACTAGATCACAGCCATCAGTCTTAGACCTCAGCCATGCAAAATCCAGAATGTATTTACAGTAATGACTCATTTTTTCCTTGACAGATATTCTCAAGCCAGTCATTCACAATCTAGCGGAGAGTGATCTTGTCCACAAACCAAGGCCTGCTTTGTCAACTGATGGTAAAACAAGCAGGTGGGGCCAAATTCAGCCTTACAGAAAACAGGGCTGAGCGAAGCGTCAGGTATTTCATGTCTCGTACCAGGCTGAGTGCGCCAATTTGGCTCAGAGCTATCTTTACTTGGCAAGGTGTAAGGGAATTATCAGAACTTGCGTAACTGGTCAAGTAAAAGACATGCACAGGACTTTAATCAACAAGCAGTGATCAGGGTGGTTGTGCTGAGGACTCACGGTGCTGCTGCTATGGTTTTGAAGAGCCTTGGGGGCTGGGTTGTCTTCTAGCCTGGAAAGGTTCCTATGGGAAGAGCTGTTCTGTACATAGCTCTGTTTATCACTGAATTGGGGGGGGGGTGCATCATCCCTTCTGCAATCCTGCTCTGAGGGACCCAGCAAAGCTTGTTTGTGACACCCATTTATAGCCTCTGTAGCTATCACAGGACACTAGAAACTGAATTGTCTTAAAGTGTTCTGCTACCTCACATTACAATGGAACACGATGTTTCTGTGCCTGACATTACCTTTGCCTGTAGTCAGTGTCTGTTCTTGGTCAAAAAGATCCTTAAAAAACAAGCAAAGATCCTTTCTCCATTAATGATTTAAGAAATTCCAGACTTTTGGAATAGCTTAACTCAAATTCTGCATTGACTGAAGGCTATTCTTGATGTGTGTTACACATGTTACAGCTGGCTTGGAGCACAGTGAATAGCTGGCATTTGGGAAACAGGTGACACCTTCAGTGCACTTAGTATTAATTATTTTTCCTCCTAATACATTTGGACACAAAAATGAAAGCTGAGCTAGCTTTTTCAGCTTTGTCATTTCACAGAACATTCACAAGAGCCACTCGGGGCCTATTCTACTGGTTTCCAGGACAGCCCACATAGGAAGCATTTTTGCTCTGTAGTCTGATGTTGGGGGGGGGGGGAGGGGCGGAGGTTATGCCACTGATGCTACTACACACAAATTTCTCATCCAACAAGAAAGGTGGGTATTTGATTCAGCTGTATCAACATCTTGTATAAAAAATTATTTAAGTCAATGCTAAGTGTGTTGACATGAATGTAGGAAGCTGTAGTATTCATTTTAGTTTAAGGAATTAAAAGAAATAACTTCTGTAATGCTAGGGTTATTTTAATCCTATCTGCTTGGAACTGCCAGTGGTGGGTTCTCTCATTAAGTCTTCAACCAGCTAAAGGTTTTAAGCTGACTGAACAGAAAGTGAGGAGGCCAGACCATCCACTATTCTGTCAAGCTGATACTTTGGAAGGCTATTACACAAGCTTGGAGCACAACAAGATGTGGGAATTTAGGATATTTACTTTCTCAGCTCAAAACACTGACATATCCAAGATCCTTGAGAGAATTACTGTCTCTGGCAAGCATGGTGCCACAATCTAGTTACACTGCAGCCTCAATATTGGGTCTCAGTGTTTCAAGGAGAGCAACTAGCAGAGCATCTTCAGAGTAGGATTAAAAATTAGTTCTGTTAGTTGGGTTGCTGCTATTAAGGTTAATTCTCCACATGTCCAACATACCCAAGGGCTTGCTCTCACCACTATCCCATCACAAGATGCCATGGTTAAGTCAAGACTTCACCCCCACCCGTGCCACAGCTGTGCAATCCAGCCATTGTCACAGAAGGTCCCATACATCAAACTCACAGCTAGTTATGTTTCCAGCACACATGGTTGTGAAGACAGAACTTAAAAACATGAACCAACTGGAGTCAATCCAGTGTTTGTCAGCTTGACAAATACGTTCCACTGGCTCTGTGTGGTGTTGGACTAGCTCATTTAGCCTTAGTCCTGATTTCTATAAATAGATGATATGCACACATCTTGAGTGTTAAGTGCAGAGATGGTTGCCCCATCTCAAAAAACACATCAAAACTTGAAAAGGTATAGGAACAGGCAAAACAGGGGCATGGAACAGCTTCCATCTGAGGAGAAATTGACCAGGCCTTTTCAGCTTGGAAGAGAGAGGACCAGTGGAGGAGGAGGAAGATACACAAAAGAGGTGTATGAAGTCATGGCTAGTACAGAGGAAGTAAATAAAGAAGTGTATTTAATCCTTCCCATAACAGCAGAACTAGGGGTCACCAATGACATTAATAGGCAGCAGCTTTAAACCAAATACAAGGAAGTATTTCTTCACACAACACACTCAACCTGTGGAACTCCTTGCCCAAGGATGTTGTGAAGGCCAAAACAGGGCTCAAAAAAAAAAAAAAGAACTAGGCAAGTTTATGGAAGATAGATTCAGTGTTATTAGCCAGGATGGGCAGGGATGCAAAACCATATTCTGAAACATCTTTAACCTCTGCTTGCCAAAAGTTGGAGTGGGGGACAGGTCAGGGGTCACCTATTTATGACTTGTTCTAATTTTCCCACTAACACACCTGGCAGTAACCACTGCCAGAAGACAATACTGGGCTAGATCCAGACAGGCCATTCTTGTACCTTACAATTCAGGCAAGTCAGGGAAAGTGCTCCCCTCATGATAAGAAGGATGTCAAAGCATCCATGTAATAAGGTGAAATGAAGCATAGCAAACTAGGCACAGTAATCCCCTTCTGATTTAGGAAGGGGAACACTTATCTTATTACGCCTTAGCTAAGGCTTTCGGGGTTTAATCAGTCATCCCACCTCATAAGCAAGGACTTGCTATAGGAAAGGGAGAAGGTTTGCATCAATAGGAGAAAGCTCTCCAGCCAAAATAAGAAAACCACCTAACAAGTAGTATTAGTTATGTTGGTGGCAGAGCACCTCCTGCAGACAGCGCTGCCCACACAAGTGCTTATGCTGGCAAAACTTGTTTCACTGAAGGCGTGTTTTTATACCTCTGAGCACCAAAATTTTTTTAGCACAAGTATAGGCAAGATCTTACTCTTGACAGAAGAGCAGTGAACTAAGATTTTATCCAGCTATGAAAGTGACCAAGACAGGGTCATGCAAGCTCTACAAGAGTCAGAGGAAGTTGCTCGACTGCTCTGGTGGGGGCCTTAATTCAGCTGAATGGTATGACTAATGCTTTAGAAAACAGCTGCTAGTGGCTTATTAGATCACCATGGGTGAAGTAAGAAACATACAATTAGAACAGGCTGAGGTATTGTGTTTGTGCATGTTACTAGCACAGAAGGAAGGTGACAAGGCTAATATTAGAAGCCACATTCTGCTAATGTCCCCCAAGCATGGCATTTTTGTTTACACTACTACTAGATCAAACTGAAGACAGGCTCAGAAGCAAGCTTTGTAGTATCGCTCTGGCTAAGTCCTGCACTTGAGTGATCTGTCAGCTCCAGGGCCAATGCTGACTCCTTCACAAATAAGTGCAAAGTGGGAGCAATTCCCCAGTAAGGGCTATAAAAATGGTATAAACTGGGGTCATGACCCCAAGAAAGGATTGCACCATTTCTCTTTCTTATCCAAAAATGTTATCCTCTATGCAGAGAAAACCCCATCTTTCTGCACATCTAGAATACTAGCAGGATTCTGGGTTCTACAGAGAGACTGCTCTTACCCAAGGAGGAGTGTTTCCCCACAGCTTAAGCATCTCAAGGCAGAATCTCTCAGCCCAATATGGTCCCCCATCTCTAGCTTTTGTTCACCACAAGTGCACTGTGGTACAGATTGTCTGATATCTGTAGTGCAGAGAAGTACCAGTGCTCTTTACAGGGGGAGAACTGAGGCACAGCTAAATGAAGTGACCTGCTCAAGATGAACAGCAAGTCTGCAGTAGCTAGGACTTGAACACAGGAGTTCATGTCCCAGTGCAGTGCCTTCACCACAAGAAACTTCAGCTTGCTGCTCTTGCACCATTGTGCATCTTTGCAGTGGTGGCTGGGGGAGATAATCATTAGCTCTGAATAATCGAGGTGGCCAGGCCACTTGTAACAGGAGCCCTGCCACTCAAAAGGATCATTCTACATACTTCTGAACCAGGCCTGAGGAGCGCCCCACTCAGATGGAAGGGTCACCTGGGTGACATGGAGTAGCACAGCATGCTCAAGCATTAGCATCCTACATATAGTCTTGAAATGGTGTGTTGTGACAACATCACACCCTTAACTTGCTGCATG
Organism: Podocnemis expansa; assembly: GCA_007922195.1. NCBI lineage: Eukaryota > Metazoa > Chordata > Testudines > Podocnemididae > Podocnemis > Podocnemis expansa. The sequence goes on from ML681990.1 coordinate 19,864,671, forward strand.
GAGAACTTGAATGAAAGATGAGCATGAAGTGCCGGTAAGATTCCTTTACAGAGCACTACTGCTTACAAGGAAATAGCATGCATTTCAGGCTTTAAAAATACAGCCTTATTGCTCCCAGAGACTTTGGCAGGAGTAGCCAAAGACAATACAAGCTTTCCTGGCAACTACTTGGAATTTTTATGGTGTCACTCTAAAAATGAGCAACAGACCTCACTTGCATAAGCATCTGACTAAATTTCATACCCTGAGGGAGGCTAGTAAGAAATTGACAGCACTATCTGTGCACCACTACACTGTTTTCCTAATACACCCACCAAGGAGTTACACACTGAATAATTCTTAAACACTGGATGTCTTTTGTCTTAAAGAATTTTGTAAGCATCTGTCATTACAAGTTAACACCAATATTACAGAATAGAGTTGCTAGTTTTAATTCATATATCTGAAAGTACTTTAGCCTGTTTTCTCCCTTGTAATTTGTTACATTATCATTCTCACCTGCCTGGGGTCTTCTGCATAGCAGTAGGGAGAACAGTTTTATGGGAAGGAGGCTGTAAGACCACAAAGATAATCTGCCTGGGTGACAGGAACAGAACCTTAAGCCACTTTTACCTATAACTGACTAGAATAAAAGTTGGTGCCTACATCCACAGGGAATAATTGTGTCAACAAGAGGGATCTTCTCCCATCTCTAGTTTCTATTACTGAAGCTGAAGTAGTTCTTAGAATAGAGTTTACTCCTCCTCCTGAGATACTTCAATTTCATTTCCACTTCCACTTTGACAGTTTCACTTTGTTCCTCAGTTATAGCTGGCCCCACACTATGGTTTGGGTTCACTTCAGCACAGGGGAAATCAGAAAGTCTTCCCCCTTCACCTCAATTTTACAGGCCTACAGCAAGCTAGTTGTCCTTTTACTGTTCTTGTATTTAGCAATTTGAAGTAATCAAGTCTCCCCCTGCCTGAAAGCTAACCAGAATGCCTACAGAAACTGATAGGATTGCATGAGGTAACACCCCCCCCCCCATCTGGTCATTTTTAGGAAAATGCAGATGGTAACTCAGAGTAGCCTATTAAAGTGCATAGGCCATTCTCTCAAAGAGAGGCTGTTAAAGAGATGAAAACCCACCTAGTTACTTGGACACAGAATGCGGGAAGATATTAGCTGAAAACATAGGGCAAGATTCCAGAACAGAATATTTCAGTCAGGACAAAGTGAACTACTCAGTGACCCATAAATGTCTAGTTATTTCTCAACACTGCAGTTCTGGGTCACTCAATCAACGTGTGGCACAGGGCTGCTGACTACAAGCACTGCTATTAGAATTGCATATCAATTACAGAACAATCACAGCTGCTTCCACTCCTGTTATTGGCTACAAGTTTACAAGAATCCAGAGAGTGTGGCTAGAGAAGAGGAAACCAAGCATACCATGGGCATAGTAACAAGCATTCCAAGACATTAGAGTGCAGGGCCAAGGGCGCATTGACTCGAAGTCCCTGCACAGCTGTGATCTACCATATCCCAGATTAACAAGCCCTCCACACTCCTGGCCTTAGAGTTTAATAACTTGAAATACAATCACCTCAGACAGGAAATGCTCACAAGTGATCTGGTTATTAGTTGGCACTGACCTTCTGATACATTGTCTTTGCTGCCAAATCAAACAGTGCAGCTGATTATTTTGAGCTCTGTAAACAGAAAGCCAAAAATAAAAAAGATGCATGTTGTTTTAAGACAAGTCTCCCTGTGTGTTCTCTTCCTCCTCTCTCCTTACATATGAGGGCTTAATCAAGGTCAAAACTGTAAGTCATATACAGAAGTACAAGATGTTAAGGTGAAGCAAAATACTTTAATGTTGCCTGTAAGATCCCAAGCCAGACACAGTCTGTTGACTTTGTTAACACTGCTCATTTCAATTACAAGTTATGGAAAGTGTTGAAAAGTTAGTTGCCATTTCCACTTAACTGCCAAGACAGTAATTCAGAGTCCTGTCCACCCAGTGAGGGATAATCTTACCAGTTCCTAAAAGAATGGTCAGAAACATAGCTCCAGCACTTTAAGCATTAGTAACACTACATTCTTCTTCAGTTCACCTGGCTATGTGCATTACACTTTAATGTATTAATGAGCTCTATGTCTGATACCACTCACACAATTTAAATGCAGTGAAACCTCTCCTTAAAGGTGTTAAGTGCAACTTCAGCTTGCTATACATGTTCTATTGTGAATTCTAGCACCACCTGCTTTCTTCACTTACAACATATGGAAGGCAAGACTTTTAGAAACAGGAACCTTAAGTTAGGGTCCTATATCAATTGTTTACAAGTTGTAAGAACCCTGGAGTTGCCAAGAGACCTGATATTTTTGTGACTTTTTTGGTACAACTTCAAGCTCCCATTTTTTAAGTTTGTAGGCAATTTTCTAAGCAAGCCAAGTTTTCAGAAAAGTAGACATGCCACAACCTTTGCTGCAAGTCATTAATTTCCCTCAATGTCTATTAGGGTTTGGTCAGGAAACACAGACCAGAGGTGTACACCAAAGCACTAGTGTGGAGAAACATGCAGTACAATAGCACTTACTCAAGAATAATCAGAACAGTTAAAGCTAGCTGTTCTGATTGTCAGACCACACAGCAGTTTTCCCACAGGTGAATGGCCTATTAACTAGTAACTCAAGGAGCACCTGTTATTAGAATCAGGCCTGAACAAACAGCCACATTCCTGTGCACTAAGCTGGATGTTAAGGAGTTAAGTATGCTACTTTTAAAGACAAGGAATTTAATTGCACTGTTACCTAACCAAGATTTCTGATCTTCAGGGACAACTGCATTCTGCACTTTGGAGAAACACCTTGCAGCATCCTGACTGGAGTACAGTACTAAAAATGCAGGATCCCCCACTGAGAAAGATCTGTGAAAGGTGTTTTAATGCAATGTGCAAGTGAAATCCCTTTATGGAAATTTGTACTGTTAGTTTAAGAAAAGCTTTAGTTAAAGGAATCTATTTTGGTCACCCTCTTTTCCTTCAGCTAAAACCTTTATTCCTCACACTTTTAGTCTTCATCCCCAGTCTTCAGGAAGAAGTATTGTGCCCCTGCCACACAGAATTAGCCACCAGATTTCTCCACATCCACAAGCTCATGTCCAATCCAAGATCGGAAGTCAAAAAGTCAGTACTTACTCCGGACTAGCTGGCTCCTCAAACCCCATTGATACAACCATTCCCTGCCTTCGAGTGCCTGTACAACAGTAAACCACCAAAAACTGCCATAAACCCATAATATCACAGTCAACTTCTGTATATACATCTGACACCAGAAAACCTCCCTCTAGGAAACACTGCTAGATCAGGCCTGTACCTAAGCTTGTAACCAGAATACTAAGCTGATGGTAACAGAAATCACTACTTTTACTCAGCCAACCCATTCAGTTCTTCAGGGTCCTCCAATGGCATGGAGGCCACCAAGGCTTGTTTGCAGGAACAAAAGTGACCTGTAACTCACTGTACATTTAACAAGTGACAATACAAATGAGAGGAAAGGAAGGACATCCAGTCTGCAACTGGGAAATTACTGGCTGTTCAGAGTCATGGAGGAGACAGAATGAACATGGGATGGCAAGGCACACAAGTGATAAAAAGCCTTCAGTTTGAGTCTCTTTTCACCTCATGCAATTAATCAGTTTCTAGTAGCTGCCTTCCTGGGCTGGTGAAGAGTCTACCTAGAGCAGTGTTTTCCCAACCACTGAGCCATGGCACAAAAGTGTCCCCCAAAGCCTGAGCAGGTGTACTATGAAATTTTTTGGGAAAAAGATCACTCAGAGCTCTGGATTAACTCACAAATATTCATGAGATCATTAGGAGACTATATAGTGGTGAGTCTCAAAATAATTAAAGGTATCAAGGTGTGCCACAACAGAGGAAAGGCTGGGAACCACTGGTCTGGAGTCCACCTCCTCCCAGAGGACCCACCACCCCATTCTCTCCACATGCACCAAAAACAGCCTCAGGCAATAACAGACACTCAGAAGATTACCTGTAAAAACAACCCAGGCTTTCAAGGGTTCATCAAGCAAATTCACACTCCAAGCCAGCTAGCTAGCTAGGACAGTCAGGTTACAAAAGGAATGACACTCCCCAGCACCAACAAGACCTGGTCTGATCACCACTGAGCCCTCTGACAGGGAGAGCTGGGCAAAGGCCGCTGCAATCACATCCCAGGGGTACACCATCACAGGAGCGGGAGGGACTAAACACAGGACAGCACAAGTGGCAGAGTCTCCCGACCTAAGAGCCCCAGGCTCAGCCCCTGCTCAGCAGATCACACCCCAGGAGGCAGAGCACCCACCTCAAAGACACCCCCAGCGCCTGCTTCCCACCCCGAGCTGCAACAGTCCAGGCACCTAGCACAGAGTCTCCCCCCAGGTGTGCCTTCCCCACCCCCCCAGAGCAGCCAGCACAGAGCCCCCCACTCACAGCTCCGGAGCCTCCACTCTCCCCCACCCCACCTGGGTCGCAGGCTGAGGCCTCCACTTCCGCCTTTCAGCCTCTCCGTTTCCGGATCCGCCCACCCCTTCCGCTCCGACAGGGAAGGTGACAGGCAGCGGCCGCCGCCAATCACCGAAGCCCGGCCCAGCCTGAGGCCCGCCCATCTCCGCGCTACCAGCCGAGGGGGCCCAGGGCAGGGCAAAGGCACGTGATCCGCCCGCGGGGACCGATGGGACTTGTAGTCACATGGTGGGAGGGCGGGGGGAAGTGGCGTGCGGAGCGGGCGAGGTGCCTTGCCGCTGCTGGTGCTGCTCGGCGCGGCGGACACCTGCGGGAGGGGGCGGGGCCTACTGCTGGGGGAGGAGCCTGGCGCGGGCTCGGGGCGGGTCTGGAGCCCGGGAAGGGACGGGGCGGGGAGGTGTCCGGGCTGGGGCAGACAGACTGGACTTGACTTTCCCTGGAGCAGGCCGGATCTGCATTAGCTACTTTGGAAGGGCTCCACCCTCTGGCTGTGCCACCCAGAGCTGGCAGTGCTAGGGTGGGAGGGGAATGCCAAGCCCATGGGCTGCAAAGCTTTGAGGCAGGCTGTAGAGCTGGGTGCACAGAGGGAAATGGAGGCTGGCGCCTCTGCACGGTCAGCCCTGTACCCACAGCTGGAGCTGGCCACAAGAGCAGCTGGACTGGATTGTTGTTGTCTACACAGCTCAGCTGTCCCCATCTCTTCTCTTGCATGGCTCCTGTGTTTGGCAGCCCAGCAACAACATGGCTCCCCTGCTGGGGTGCCTGGGGGATTTAGCTCCAGGGTGCTGGTGGACCTAGTCCTGCTCTGCTGCAAGCTCAGGTTGCAGCTCAGTGCTTAGGAGATGGTTGTGCCCAGTCCACACAAACCCATCAGGGTGCGTTATGTGGTCTCCCCAGAAGTGGCTGTGTTTCAGTGCTGGGTGAAGGGGTCCTGTGTGCAGAGCAGCCGGTGAACAAGTGGCAACAAAGGGGCTGGAGAAATGTGAGATGAAAGTGGCCTCATGTCCCTGGAGAGCAGCTGTGCAGGGTGGAGAAGGGGAACTCGCCACAGCTCCTGGTGTGGAGTGCATCATCTCAGAGCAGCTACTGTCTCCTATGCAGCAGGGCCTGTACCGTGCCCTGGAAATGAGGACTCAGGGCTGTAAACATCCCCCCCTGGGGATGGAGGGGTGGACCCAGCAGCCAGACATTCCCAGGGTCCAACAGGCATCAAAGGAAGAGAGAATTTAGCAGTCAGAGCTAGGACCTGGCTCTGGGCAGCCTGGCACTCAGGTTTGGGCCCTGGACTTGGTTACACAGGGGGCACTGGGGAGCAACTCTGGCATTGCTGTGACTGGGTCCAGCCTGCAGCTGCGCTAGTGCAAGGAGAGATGGTTGAGTTGAAGGATGGGATCAGAGACCTGCCCCCTGCTTTGGGGGTGGCCAGGCGTCCTGCAGCCTGTGGGCCCCTCTCCCAGCCCCTGCTGACTCAAAGGCTGGTGATGCAATCCGCCTAGTAGGCTCCTTAAGGGAGAGGCTGCTGGAGACCTTGCTGTGGTTGCTAATAATGAAAGTTGCTAGCAGGGACCCTGGGACCTGCTGGTGCGAGCCCTGGGCTTAGGGGTGAGTTGCATGTACTTGCCTCCTTTCTGGGGCTGAGAGTCAGGCTGAGGCAGGGTGGGTAGAGAAATTATTCCTTGTGGGTGTCCCACTGACACTATGGTATTCAGTGCTGGGGTCCTGATTGCTGAGCGGCGCTTGGGTGAATACCACAGAGCACATGTGGTGCTGCAGGTTGGGCCAGCATAAAAACCACTGCCCTGTGCAGTGCTGTGGGGGGAGAGAGGACTGCTTGGTGGGTGTGTGGGGTGATCACCCTTTAAGCCCAGCAAATGGGGCCCAAGCAAGCTAGCAATGGCTGAGCACAGCAACCCCAGCCCCAGCAGGCAAGGACAGCCAAGTCCAGTTGCCCAGGATGACGCTGGATCAGCCTAGCAAGAAAAGGGGCTAACAGTTAACTCCCCCCTTCTCTGGCAGTGTTGACCCCCACTACTGCAACTCCAGCCTGGCTCAGCTGGGCTGCAGGAAGCAGGGTGTTTGGCTGGTCCTAATGCTGGGGGCAGGCAGATGAGGGTGGAGCTCCAGGCAGAGGCAGGGTTCTGGGAGGCCTAGAGCCTGAGGCAAAGCAACGTGGGCATCAGCTGTGCAAAACATACACCCGTTTATACACACACACACACACCCATGAACCTCAGGTTCCAGGACAGCTGGGGGAGAGCAGTTCAGCTTCTTCAGTCCCTGGCCTGCCTGTCCAGGTCCTGGTGGCAGACAAAGGGCCAGTGGGATTGGAGGAGGGAATGACTAATGCTGGGGAACCCACAGACCAGCCAGCTTTGGGGGCTGGAGCAAGCCATTGCTGGAGGTGGGTGGAGGGAGCCTGGTTTGTGCTGGGGCTTGCAGACCGACCAGATGCAGAGGGTGGGGAAGCACTGGGGCCTGGTGGGGCTTCTGTATGAGCAATGAGCACTTGGACTGGTGGGCACTCAATACATTTTTGTCAGGCTCAGAAAGGTGGAGCCCCCTTGAGTCTAGCTCTGCATCTCCTACCTAAAGTTCTTTTATTAACCCGCCCATGCCTCCTGGCCCTGTGAGCACCTTACCCACACTCTGCCACGGCAGCAGCTGCATAAAGCCCTTTGCCACACTGTTGTTTCCTTTAAAAATAAATACTACATGATGTACAGAATAAATGTTCTGCTTGTGGCAGCTGGTGCTGAGCATGGGGGCAAGCTGTGGAGGAGGGCAGCTAACTGGAACAGCTTTCCTCACAAGACCACTCTGCATTGCCAAACAGTCCAACCAATGCTTGCAAGGGGTAATCTCTGCCTATAGGGCTGATCTGCAGCACTTAGGGGGCTGTGGCAAGGTCAGGGCTCCTCTTCCAGCAGTCACTCACTGTCAGCTATGATGGCTAGTGGCTGGGTGTGGCAAGCCCTGCTCTGTTTATTGGGAAGCACAACTAGGATGGTTGAAGGGATCCCTGCAGATGGAGCCAGCTGGCCGCTGGCACTGATGGCAGATGTAAAGGCTCCTTGCTCATTGGGCACAGGTTTCACATTTGCAGTTATGCTAGTAGGACACAGGCAGCCTGGGCCTGAGCTACTCTTGCAGCATTTGCATTGTGGCTTGGGCTCATGAGGTCAGTGCAAGTGCATCCCGGTGCAGGGAACACTGGGATTCCTTTGCTGCCCCCCCCCCCAATCCTCCCTAGTGGCAGGACGTGGGAGGCTGCATCAAGGACTAGTGGTGTTGGTGTGACCAACATAGGGTGGATGCTGCTAATGAGGACATGGGTACTGGTGAGCTGTGTCTGGAACTTCAACGGACCTTGCAGTAGGGAGTCGGGGGTGCTGGGTATTTTGGGAACCTAACTGAGTCAGTCAGCCCCCCTCCAATTCTCTCTCCAAGCCCTTCTCTCCAGCACTGTACTGTAGCACTTCTTAGGAAGCAGGGACGTCACAATGCAGAGCCAGCGGCTGTAAAAATAGAGCTTTTATTATACATGGTGTCTTTGCAGCATGGAGGTGGTGGCTGGGCTGTGGGCACGTGGCGATGGCACACGCTGGTAACAGACGCTGTCCGGGGGAGGCCGTTTGGAGGAAATTCCAGAGAAGCACCAATCTTCCCTGCACGGAGCAGAACCCTTGCAGTGGGTGCTGCACCAGGAAAGCATTTGTGAGCTGGATGCACAGGGTCATAGGCTGCACCAGGAAAATGCTGGTGTTGAGGTGCCACCTGGCTTGGAGAAGAGCAACACATAGCCGCCTAGCCACAATGGGCACAATGCTGGAGTGGGGTGGAGACGCCTACAGAAGTCTCCTTTGTTGTGCCTCCAAAGAGGGATATGTGCTCACCACCCTCCCCCAGCCTGACTCCTGTGGTGCTCCTCGGGGCCAAACAGCCAGACGTACGGACGGCAGTACCAGAACTTCTAGCCCAGAGCTGCCTAGCCCACATGAGGGGATATGATCCGTGGCATCAGGGTGGGGGAGAAAAAAATCCCCCCAGAAAATTACAAATGTTAAAAAAGCCTTTGGGGAAAAAAGTATCAAAAGTCTCAATGCAGTCCCCACCCAGAGCCAAGGCTGCTGTCATGGTGCTGGCCCAGAGAAGAGATGCACAGTGACCCCACGTAGCCCAGGGACTGGCCGTGCGCCTGGGGCAGAGGACTCAGCATTCAGAGACAGCTGTGGCCAAATGACCTCTGGGCAGCATGCATTGGGGTCAATGTGCCATCCTGGCTAGCCCTGATCTGCCTGGTCATCCAGAGGGCAAGGGCAAAGCACCTGCTACCTCTGATGTTGACAAGCTCCAGAGGGGCAGCCCTGTTAGTCTAGTTCAGCAAAACAAGTGAGTCCTGTGGTACTTTTAAAGACTAACAAATTTATTGATTGCTTTCTCCACAAAAGCGCATGCAAGTAAATTTGTTGGTCTTTTAAAAGTGCCACAGGACTCCTTGTTTGTTTTGCTAACTGTGATGCGCTCAGGACATGGCCCCTGCCATGCCACACAGCCTCCCATACCAGTGCTAATCTGCAACCACTAGTCCCTGCATACCTGTGCTAATGCCTCTAACCTCCCCCTCCCCCCCCAGGATTGCTGGAGGAGATGAGCAGCTCTGGGAGCTCTGACACTCTGGGGAATTCCTGGCAGGCAGTGACTGAGGTCACCCACAGACATGGCACCACCCAGTGGTTTGCTGCCACCCCCCCCCCCCCCAATCTCCTGGGCCAGTGCTGCTCCCATCCACTTTCCCTATCCAAGTTCTCCACTGGCAGCAAATTGCCCTTCAGCCAGGCCTGAGTTTACCCCCTGAGCTCCCAGGCTGCAGGTACTTTAACCCCATTTTGGCAGCTCCCTCTGGTTCTTTCTGAGGAATTCCCAGCTGGGCAAAGGGGTTCCCCCTCCCATCCAGCTGGACTCTGAGCCTTCCCCCCAGCCCTGCAGGTGGGCTTAGCCTGCCTCCACCTCCTCCTCCATCTTCTCACTGAGGAGCTGGAGACAATGGAGTTTGTGGTGGGGGGCAGCAAAGGTGCGGGGAGGCGACCTAGGGGTGGGGGGAAGCACATGCTCCCAGCAATGCATTAGAAGATGTCACTGCAGGCTTCTGGCACAGGCACTTAGTTACAATGCCCTACAAGCGTCTAAATCCACCCCAGAGCCAGTCACAGCACCATGCAGCCAACACAAGAGCTGATCCAGGGCTCAGCTCAGGGATGGCTGCATACATTGCTTATACGTCAGGGACAGGGACAAGAGGCTGCCGCCAGTGCAGAGAAGAGCCAGGAGCTGAGGCGTCCAGGCAGACCTGTGCTAGAATAGCATCCCACTGAGGACACTGCCAGGCGGCGTGCCCCGCCTCCTACAGGGCTATACTACCTGTGAGATGAGGATCTGGCCCATGAGGCTGGCTGCAGCCTCACTGGTAACAATAACAGAGCAGGGCAGTGGCAGCCACCTGCACACAGGTCCCATCCCTGTGTATTGAGCTGCTTCAGGCCTGGGAGAGAGGGTGCGGGGGCCAGTAGGGACCCAAGGGGAGTCAGGCCATTCACATATACTGTGGGGTACCCTCAGAGCTAAACAGCACAGCTCCCAGAATGCACTGTTCCACCTGCCTCACTGGAAGGCCACGCTCCATTGAACATAGGGTCCTGCCTGCCACATGACAAGGTTTGAACCTGGGATCCACTGAGCAGCAAGGACTGAGGGAGGTGGTGGTGTCACAGACAGAGGAGATGCAATCCGCCCCTATCCAAGGGAATGGCTGTCACACACCCTGAATGGGCAGCCTCTGCCCCAGACACATCTGTGATGAGAGTCTTGCAAACAGTCTGATCCTCTGTGCCTTGAAATGAAGCTAAAGATACCAGACACAATGCATCCCAGGAAAATACAAGGCCACCTGCACAATCCAGCCAGCCACACTACTGCCCTGACACAGCCCTAGGGGCTCTGGCCAAGGTCAATGGGATTGGACCTGCCAGGCCTGATTTCTAGATGGCCCCAGAGGCAGCTGGGCTGTTTCCCAGCATGTGTTCATTTCTTGTAGGCCACTCCCTACGTAACTGATGTCAGAACTGCCTCTGTTGGGCCAGCTGGGCAGAGTAACTCCAGGCAACCCTACTCCTGGTGGGAGCAAAATGCTGTAGAGGGAGGGGAGTGAGGTACTGAACCTCCGCAGGGAGGGACCTCACTCTGCAGGGTGCACCAGGCCAGTCGAGGGCAGGACCGTCTTAGTAGTCCTGTGCATGTTAGCATAAATCCTTCATCCCAAACGTTCAAAAGCCACAGTGTAGATTAACACCATCACTCTGAGCAGATCCAAGCACAATCACACCCTTGGGGCTGGAACAGAAAATGCCCCAGTGGGTGGGTCCTTACCCACTCTGTCCACACCCACTTCCCCAGCTCTTGCAATTACCCCTAAAGGGATAAGGAAAATGGTTGCTGGCAAAAGGGGGTGAGTGTACTCTCTCACCAGCATCACCATAAACTGGTGGCTATCACCTCTCATGCACTCTGGGGCAGTTCATCAGCGGAAGTTCTCCAAGTCTGGCCGGCAGTGCTGGGGGGGGGCAGGGTGGGTCTGAGTGGAGCAGTTGGGGAAGGCTGGCCCAGGGTCAGCTGGGGACAAGTGAGGAGTGCATGGGGCTGGAGAACTTGCGAACGCATAGGGGAGGCTTGGGGTCTGACCACAATGTGGGGCAGTCTCTGTCTGAGGGAGGGGGGGCCCCTTCCTGGCCACCCATGGCAGATGGTAACGGCAAGAGGGGCCAGCCTGCGTTTGAGATGAGTCTCTGAGAGCGTGGAGTCTCCCTGACTCCCTGGGACTGGCAGGAGGTGAGCTCCAGGAGACAGGGACCGTGGCAGAGGGGGTGCTGGGGGAAACTCCAATCTCCCCCGGCGTTGGGGATGGTGGCACTGAGATGGAAGTGTGAGCCGCTGGTGGGAGAGGTGACACCACCACCGGAGGCGTTTGGGGTGGCGGCTCACTCCCGCTGCTGGCATGAGGGGGGTAGAGCGCATGGAAGCTGTAACGACAGGCCAAGGCTGGGCCACAAGGCATCTGGGTGGGCAGCTGGCTTCGGAGCAGTTCCATCATGCGCTGCAGCTCCCGGCTGAGGTGGGAAACTTCCCTGTTGAGGTTATTGATCTGGAAAGAGAGAAAAGGAACAAGCCCTGCTTAGTAAGGACACGGAGCCCTGTGGATGTGATGTCACCCTGGGGCCCCTGCCCCCCCTGACCCTTGCTTTAGTAGCTCCCTGCAGCAGCTGCCTTTGCTTCCCACCTATGGCCGTGCCAGCCTTGTGCTGGTTGGTGCTGAGATCCAGAGCAGAAGCAAAGGGTGCTGGGAGCATGGTGCAGGGTTGTCCCTTCACATGTAGTTGGATCAAGATCTGCAGCCAGCACGTGGGTCAGGACAGGGCTGGCAGTGGGTGACTCGAGCAGGGTGGGGGTGTTTCAGCATTGCTGGGATGCCCACCCAAACCCAGAAGCCTCTTTGTCTCCTAACAACAGCCCCTGCTTAATCTATTGGGGCTCCCCCTGCCTGCACCCAGTGCAGGAGCCTGCCTCGTGCTCCACCTTGCCCTCTGGGCCTATTACCCTGTTTTGTTCTGCAGCCCCATTGGCAACACAGCCCAGGGGAGCAGCTCATTACCTGGTGCTAGTGCTGAAAGGAAAACAAGCAGAGGAAGCAGGGAACCTTTTGTTATCATAGGTCCTATAAAAATGTTTAGTAGTCACTGCTGTTAGTGACTTCTCCACAGGGACAAGATACTAATTGCTCACTCAGCTCCTCACAGCAGCCCAGTGCCCCCAGCCCATTTCTCCTGGGGGCTGCTGTTTACCATAAGCACTGGCTGCCAAGAAGAGGAGAGCACAGAGGGAGAGGACACAGCAGCAGCAACCATCTTGGGCTAGGCTCCAATGTCCTGACAAGCCAGGATCAGAGATGTGCTCTTTTACTGGGCTAGTCTATTAGCTTCTGCTGGGGAAACTAAACCCCTTGGCCCCAGGGGTGTCAGTGCAAGAACTGCCCAGGAGGGATGCAGAGAACAAAATCTATGCCAAGACCAGGGTTGGTTAAGGATGTTCTAGAGTCCTGGGATGACTTCAACATAAGCCACCCTGGGGCTGCTCTAGCTTACACTAGGAAACATTCCTATCCCTGCAGGAGCCTGAGATCTGGACAGGGCAAGCTGCCTTCTCCCCCCCCCCCCCCCCCCCCCCCGTATTTGTGACAGAAGGCTATGGACAGCTCTGCCAGCCTGCTTGTTCCCTCTACCTCGGGTGCCCCCAGGAGTAGCATATCTTAGCCTCAAGCACGCAGCCCAGCGGGAAGGGGTGTGGGGGAGGAGGGGGAGGGGAAGCTCCAGGAGCTGAGTGTGTTGCTATGAAATTGTTGCAAAGACAGACTGTGCTAATTTTAAACCCCGACTGCCTGAGTCAGCGGCAGGGCTGCCCAATCCCCAGCGGGCTCAGCATTGCAGGGGGATGCTGCCACTTTGAGATCAATCAACTCCAGCCGGGGACATGTCCCCTCTTGTAGAATGCACAAGGCAGCCTCCCTCTTGGGATGGACCAAACTGGGTCAGTCAGTGCCACTTGTGTCAGGCAGCACCACAACAGACTGGAAAGGGCACTTATTGACCACAGGAAAAGCAAGCCTTGGGGTGCCCACCAATGTTCCCTCTAATTATTAGTAGGCTGTGTGCGCAAAACAATTTCTTTGTGAGCAGCACTATTGAATTTTTTTGTGTGCACTTTATTTTGTTGTGTGCACGGGTTTCATGACCTGTGTGCACGCACACATACACACAGCTTAGAAGGAACAGTGGTGCCCACCCCTCTGCCCCCTCAGCTGCAGGGGCTCCAGGTTGTACCTCTTGGTTCAGTCTCCTGACATTCTGCTTTATCTCCTCTGCTTCTGTGGTTGAGGCTGGGCTGACTGGATCCATCCCTGCAAGGAAACTCAAGTCAATCTCAGAGGGGGGCACAGCATAACATACGCCCCCCTCCCCCCCAAGGGCCTTTGATCCCATGACCATACTAGGATGACAGGCCAGGGGCAAATGTCCCCTGAGCGAACCCTGCATCCATTCACCTGTCCCATCTGTGTACAATCTTCCCCTGCCTCACATGTAGCCTTGTTCCGGGTCCGTGCCCCGAATACTCAGACACAGGGCAGCTTCCGGCTGGGGGAAGAATATGGGTAGGAGGAAAGCAGTAGTTTAGTCCCTGGTTCTCTGTCCCGTTCCCATTAGCTGGCCAGGTCAGGCTGGCAGAGTTGGGGCTTTTTGCCAGCATCTGAACTGGCTGCTGCTCATCCAAAATGGAGCCATAATAACATTGGGTGCTTGGCTTTGCCTCCCACCCAGGTGACTCCAGGCTCCTGAAGCATGAATGATGTCATCCTCAATCTCCCGAGGGGGGCGTGGCTAGCATGAGTGACATGCCCTGCAATATCCTCCTCACCAAACTCTGGAACAAACACATCCCTGGGCCTACAGGAAACAGTGGCTTATTTATGTCCAGGCCCAGCCTGTCTCCCTGGGGCAGAATGCATCTCTGAACACCTGCTCCAGCTAGTCTGGAGCTGGAGTAGTGCCAGAGGACAGTGTTAGGGTGAGCGGGCAGTTACCTGATGTGGGTGACTCTATGACCGAACTTTGCGGTGGCGGATCCACGTTGAAATGGAAGGTTTGCATCTCTGCCATCCCACCGTCATCCTCGATCCCGTCAACTATCCTATGGGAGAAGGGGGAGTTACAGCCAGGGAAGGATCCCACCAACATGACCATCTGGCACAACATTGTGAGGCACCACTAATTGACCCATTTGCCTCTTGGGAACTGGTGGAAATTTACACTTCGCCAAGGGAAATGAGTCTGGGCAGCCCAGGGAGACCTACACAGCAGACCCTCTTGTCCCGAGTTTGATGACTCCCACCTACCCCACTGCACAGCCCCAATGATTTCATTGTGGTCAGGTGAGAGGAGGGTAGAAGCTGTTTCCACCTGGTGCCTGATGTGAATTGAGTGAGTGGGTCTCTCCATGAGCCCATCCCATCCTCACACCTTGCACTAACCCATTCACCAGCAGAGAAGTCAGGTCTGTCTGGGCAGGGAGGGGAGAGCAAGCCACCCTTGTCTCTGGAGCAGGAGGGTCCAGCTCAAAGGATAGAAGGGTTGCAGGTGTGAGCCACAGCCAAGTTGGCAGATGGGGAACTTGTCTTGAGGCTGGAGGAGGTTGGGTCACAAGGGCTCTTACTCCAGGACCTTCCAGCACCAGGAGCTGGAATCCCCTTAAGCTGCCCCCATTGATGGCAACATGAGGAAAAGGGCACTAGGGGGAGAGAAAGGTCCCCAGGAATGCAGGGCTACTTGTCCCACCAAGTCCCAGCTCTGGTCAGCTCCACTAATTCTACTCCGTCTCTCCCAGCCAGACTCTCGCATGCAGAAAACACTGGCCATTCAAACCACCCTCATCTGCTCCAGCCATTCGGCATCACAGAGTCTGCTAGAGCTACCCAGCGGTTCAGGGAAAGCCAGCTACAGCTTCCTTGCTTTGCCTGTCATTGGCAGCCATCGGCACTGGGCCCATGGCATGCCAGGGTCCCTCTTGCACTGGGCCTATAGTATGTCAGGGTCTCTCTTGCAACAGATGGGTGAGGAGGGTTAGATTTCCAGTGAATTTGGAGGACCAGCAGCACCACACCGCAGGGCGGGAAGTGCATGGTTTCAAACACCCATGCCTAAATCTCACAGGCAAAATGCAAATGAAGCCACTGTGAGTGCAAGGCACACACTGGGGCACTCCAAAGCTGCATGCAGCGAGGAACTGGCTACAGGCATGCGGGCATGTTGGTGTGAATGAGCCAGAACATGTGATGTGCCTGCAAATGGCTGTTGTTTTTCCAAAATGTGCTCAACTGACCCTGCCAAATGCGTGCATGTGTGCAAGCACACACACACGTGTGTTCAACTGAGGCACACACACAAAAATTCACATGCAGGTTTTGTGGCTGCGTTGTTTGATGAATATGGCACTGGCAGCACTCCTGTTCCTTACCTGGGACTGAGGTCTGGGGGGCCACAGGCAGTCAGGGAGGGGATCAGAAGCATGGCTGGTTTCCGGCTGTTGCTGCTTTCACCTTCAGAGAGCTGGCCATCTCTCCGACACCGTGGAGAGGGGCTCCTGCCCTGACTGCAGCGTGCTGGGGAGCGGCAGGTGCGGCGCAAGGCTGAGAACTGGCGCAGCTCATCGCCCAGCAAGTTGCTGAGGGATCCACGCTGCATGGGGCTGTGAAGGTTAGGCATCAGCAGCTTACGGCGAGCAATAGAGGCAGGTGAGCGGGGAAAGAAGTCATCATCAGGCTCCTCGTCATCCTCGAGGATGGAAGAGAGGGGCTTCTCAGGGGTAGCACCACTCTCGGGGCGAGGCTGCAGGGAGAGAGCAGGAGCTGGGTGACAAGGTAAGGAAACGGGTCATTAGCAAGCACCCTGGGGGCTGGCAGCTGCCATCTCTTGGTGTCACTCAGCCAGGTCAGTAGGGTGGGGAGAGACAGGAACCCATCTCCGCACTCCGAGGACGGTACCAGTGCAGTGATTGCAGGCAGCTGTTTGGCACTCAGCATTGGCTGCTGTGGGCAATGGGTGTGGGTCAATCCACATGTTGAGTATTCATATCCCCATGCCTCAAAGGCCTGGGAGTGTCATACAGCTGAGAGACAGAGGTCGCATTGAGCACAAGCAGAACTAGGAGCTGCCACCTTTTGGTCCACACTCCTGACCAGGCTGGAGCATGCAGCACCATCAGCAAGCCCAGGGCATTTCCTTCCTGGAAAGGCTGTGAGAGTGGGGAGAGTGGCTCAGGTGAGCAGATACTTCCCACCCATGTTGTACTCGGCTTCCAGTAAGCTCCTGGCACTAACAGCAAACTCAGAGGGTATGAGTACAGGTTAGTGACCTGGCTCACCATTGCCAAGCCAGACCTCCAATCCGGCACAAACTCAACCTACCTGGGATAACCGTGGAGACCTGGGAAATCGCAGGAGCCCCTGAAATAAAGCAGATGAGAAAGGCTGGCTAGTACAGGGGTTGGCAACCCAAAAGATAAGAACAACGATTTTTTGAAATTCCTTCAATAATCAAGTATTTTGAGAGCCAAAATGGGTGTAGCCACCTGGTGTGGGGAGCTGGGCCATGGTGCCTGCCACAGGGTCCCTTGGTGGAAGAGGAGGGGGAAAACCCAGAACCAGGAGCGGGCTCCCCGCTGGATCCTGTGGTGGTGGTGGTGGTGGTGGGGAGCCCGGAGCCTGGCATGGGCTGCCTGCGGAATCCATTGGTGGCAGTGAAGGGAGAGGAGATGGAGCCAGGAGCAGGCCACCCACAGGGTCCTCCGGTGGTGGTGGGAGTGTTAGAGCCCAGAGCTACAAGGAGACAGCCAAAGAGCCGCATGCAGCTGCAGAGCCACAGGTTGCCGGTACCACCCAGTAAACTCCGTTCAGCCCAAGACACAGTGGCCATCTACCAGCCACAGCCAGCTGTGACCAGCAGCACCCAACTGGGTTATCAGGACCCTGAGCAAACAAACATGTGCGTCCTCCTGGCCCATCTCTGCCTCTCTTTGACCCCCTACCCCAGGCCTCTCTCATCATAGCTAGTCCTGGAGAGTTTGGAAAGCTGTTAGCACCTGGTGAGCACTACAGCAAATACAGTCAATGGCCTGGCTCCCTGACAAAGCCGCTGGTGGCTTGGGAAGTGGGATCCCTGGCCTGATGGCATGGAGCTTTGGTTGACATGCTGCAATTATCCAGGGATGGGCTGAAGAGCTGCAAGATGGAGGCTGGCCAGCTAACCAGCAGAAGGTACTCACAATGCTTACTTACTGTAGGCCCTGTGCAAACAAGGGGTGTGTTTTTTACATAGATATTCATTTAGAAATGTGTTGGGGTATGCCTACACTTAGACTCGAATTCAAATTGATGACAATCATTTCAAATTCAATTAAGTGCATGGCCATACTCACTTTCCTCAATTCGAACTGAGCAACTCCTCAGTTCGAATTGATGAAAGCTGACTTTGATTTGATCAAACCTCATTTGACTTCACAGTCAGGGTCAATTCAAACCCAGTAGTTCAAATTGACCCAGTATGCCACATCAATTCGAACTCACCGAGTTCAAAATGACAAGGGTTGGCCCCCTGGAAGGAAGACCAGCCCTATAGCACCTGGGGCCAGCAGCCCCAAAAGTGCATCCACCCTCCCCACCAGCCATATCAGGCTGCGGGGGGCAATGGGGTTCTTGTCTTCTGGCTGCAGAAAGAGACCCCAGACCCCACTCCAGCCCCACTGGCCGCATGCGGGGAAGGTACCCCCACATGTGGCTTCTCTTCAGCCAGCCATGCGCACGGGGAAGGCACGCCCGCATGTGGCTTCTCCTCGGCTGGCCACACACAGGGAAGGCACCCCCATGCATGTCTGTATCCCCGCAACCTTCCCCCCGTGCATGGCCAGTCGAGGAGAAGCCACACACTGGGGGTGCCTTCCCTGCGCACGGCCAGCTGGGCAGGAGCCATGCGGGGGGAGGGGGGACCTTCCCCACACGGCTGCCTGGGCAGGAGCTGCACGTGGGGGTGGCTTCCCCACAGCAGGGGCTCCTGCTTGCCGGGATCCCTTCTCCCGTCGCGCTGTAAGCGCAGGGCCAAGGGATTCCCCAGCCTGCACGGACAGCGCAGCCAGGGTGGGGAAGACAGTGCAGGGCAGAGGAATCCCTTCTCCCCTGCCCACACTGTGCTGTGGGGGGTGGGGGTGCCCTGGCCCCAGGGGCCCAGGGAGGGGAAAACACTCCCTGCCAGGCTCCTGCCTTCTGAGTCTGGCATGGGGAAAAACATCCCCTGCCCAGCTCTAGCCGCACCGGAAAGCAGCTAGCACCTGGTGAGCACTACAGCAAATACAGTCCATGGAGCCTGGCACGGGATTGGGTGGTGAAATGGCCCTTTTAGTGGACCATGTTACCACACCTCCCATGGTCCCCCTCCTCCAATTTAAATTAGCAAGTCCAGTTCATGGACAAGCTAATTGGAATTGGAGTTTCTTGTGTGGCCATGTCAATTCAAATTGACTCAGTTCAAACTAATAATTATTAGTTCGAATTGACTTGTTTGAATTCAGTCATTTGAAATGACATGGTAAGTGTAGACACAGCTTTGGTGATGGGTATTTTTAAAAAATTCCTTAGAGCCCAGAGGGAAATTTCCCATCAGGGCTTCTGCAGAAGTTAGTAGAAATTCCCCAAAATGGCACACCTAGGAACTAAATGGAGACACAGTGGGAAAAAATCCTGAGCTTGTCTTTATTTCAGCTAATCCAAAGCAGGCACAGATTTCAGGGCAGCTGAAAAAGGTGCTGCTATTTCTGAAGCAGAAGGTTCCTGCCTGATTGTGGGTGCAGCAGGATGAGTAACAGTGGGTTACCTACAGTAACCGTCCTTCTTTGAGATGGGCTGCTCAGATCCATTCAGTAGTAGGTGTCTCCATGCTGGAGCACCGGCTTGGTCGGAAAAAACTTGTCCAAGCCTGTCAGAAGAGGGGAGGCGGCCACTGCCCCTTGCACCACCTGCGGCTACATATACAGCCGTCTCCCCGCCCCCTCCTCAGTTCCTTGGAGTCGCCAACTCTGGAACAGGGGATGGATGGGAGGGACCTGAATGGATCCAAGCAGCCCATCTCGAAGAAGGACGGTTACTGTAGGTAACCCAACGTTCTTCTTCGAGCGCTGCTCAGGTGCATTCAGTATTAGGTGACTCCTAGCCATGCTGATGGATGGCAGGTGGAGTTGGTACTTCCACCTTCAGCACAGCAACAAGCTCCGAGAGGCAGACCCTCCAGCAAGACACTTGCCAAAGAAAAGCAGCGAGTAGGCCTAATGGCCCAGAGGGGCAAGGGCTGAGGGTCTGCCAGAACAGGGCAGTCCCGAACTCACCAAGGCAGACAGTAGATAGTTCGGGCCAGGTCACCTGGTTTGGAGAAGGGGTGCAATTTAAAAATGGATTGCGTGGGTGCCCTGCCTAAGATTGAAGTTTGGAATGTAACTGGCCGACAAGTCTGGCCTAGGTGTGCCACGTGGACGCACAAGAGAAAACGTTAAAGGCTAGCAAATGGGACTAGCCGAATGGACGCGTCTCGGGTGAGAACACAAAGGAAAAAGGCATAGAGCACCGAAGGCTTCCAGGAGCCACATAATCATGGACTGGTTTGGCGACTGCTAGGTGCGCATGAAGCAAAAAAAAGAATAGGCAATGCCCACTATAGAGGATGCGGCCACGCAGGTCATCTGAACAAGAGAGGAATAAGGGCATAAACCCACAAGATGGCTTGAGGTCGACTGAGAAGGTCACGAAACACTGCCCACGGCATATGGAGTCAGACCAAGCAAGACAGGGCCTGCGGCGTGTTAATTAATGACCTGGTAGCACAGAAGCACATGATTTCAGCCGAGTTGGCACTATGACCGGCTCTCACAGGAGAGAGGTTTGGAAAAGGGTACTGGCTGCAATGTGACCTGGGCAATGCTGACAGGAAGGCCTATTGGGGCTCGCAGGGTGCTAGAATGTAAGGAAGGGCCCCTCCAGTCTAGGCTTGCTGGATTTGCCTCTCGAAGCTCTCACTAGCGTGAGAGGAAAGGAGAAGAACAGAAGAGAACTCTCACTGTCGTCCAGTCAGCCCCTAGGGGACCAAAGGGATCGGAGGAGAGCAGGAAGAAAAACCATGGACTCAGTACCTATGGTGCTTGCCTGAAGGATAGCGCTACCATTTTGCCAGCCAAGGCTGCCAAGGAGGACATTCTTCAATACATAGATATTGAGGAAAAAGCTACTAAGGAGGATCCTTCCTAGGCTCGAGAATGGAGCCTAAACAGAGTGGTTGCTGCCACATCTGAAGGACACCCTGGCATGAGAGAACCAAATAGAATCCCCTCCCAGAGGGGAACTAGAGGCGAATAAAAGGGGGGGGGAGAAAACACCCGAAACCGCCATATGTTGTATAGAAAGAGGGTTCTCTGTGTATCACGCCATGGGAATGGCAGTGGAGTCAACGGGGTCCTTGAGAAAGGCAAGAGGAGACCGCAGATCTGCCAGGCGCCACCAACACGTACAGGGAAGGAGCGGTAGCCCTAAGGGGCTACGCAGGGTATAGTGGGGCGGTCCCGCAGGGAGGCAGGGCGAAAGGGGGGGCTGGGAGTCGTGCCCTGCCAGGGCTAAGATCGAAAGGCATGGGTTATGCAAGCGCCCTGGAAATAAGGGACCCTCTGTCTGACATAGACAGCCGTCCCGAAGGCAGCAGATACTGAGGCGAGTACTATATGTGCGAGGGCACTCAAAGGGGTAGGCACTGCGCAGTTTCCCGACACAAGGTGTTCCCCTTCCGGGATTTTTGGTGTCGCCAGCCATACTTTGGCGGGGCTGGAGTACCATGGGCAACCCTGAAGGTGGTAGACCAAGGTGAAGGTTTCTGAGGTGGGTCCCTAGTTCCCACTAGATCACCAGCAGGTACAGATGAGGAAACATGCAAGGGTGGGAAACAAGGGGGGGAATGGGCCGTACCTAAGGCCCATACAGGGGTAAAACCCACTCTATATGCACCTTCCCAATAACGGCTTCCCAGGCAACTGTATTCCCATACAGATGCGTCCCCTTCATTGCACAGGATGATCCTGTCAGAAGCGGTTGAGGTCACAGCACAGGAGGCAGTGGTGCAACCAGGGATGTCCCCTCCTTCCCCTGACCCGGATATGTGGGGTCCTACCTGGGACACATGTCATGGCCACGGGCACAATCCTATTACAGGGAGTCTTTGGATGTCTGTGTCTCGGAGCCCCACCGAAGCTAGGCTACAACGAGACATGTGTCCATCCTTTGGTGGGGGGGTAGGGTGGGGAACATGGTGGGAAGTATTCAGGAAGGGAAACTGTTGCAATGGGAGAGGGGCGGTTTCTGCTGGGGAAGTCGCTGCTTAAGGGAAAGGGGTGGTGACTACGGTGTTGGGTATATGCACTGTAGACAGGCATCTTTGTGTTGTCAAACCCCCCATGCTGCAGGAACCAGGCCAGAGGAATAAGAAGGCAGGGCCTGGAAGGTTCCTGGCAGACCTGTCCCCCCATGTGTTGGGAGGTAGTGGCGCCTTAGGTCCCTTGCACCCTTAAGTCAAGGGGATAGTGGTAGCCAGAGGTCCCGCACCTTTGGGAGGATGAATGAAAACCTTCTGCTCACTGCGAATGCAACAGAAAGGAGCAAGGGGCTGACCTGCGCGAAGAGTTGGGAGCAGAGTTGGTGAGGAGGGACTGGGAGGGAGAAGGCTGAAATATTTGGCCTCTCCCTGCGGATCTTGGGCTGTGCCCACCACTGAGAGAGTTTCAGGGGGGAACAGGACATTTCCTTCAAAAGGCAGATCCAAGACCGCCTGCTGTGTGTTAGGGGGCACTCTAGCCTCCCTAAGCCAAGCTGCCCTGCGGAGAGTAACCACCTAAGCCATGGTACAGGCAGCGGTGTCCAACGCATCACGGGCTGAGAGGAGGAGGTCCTGTGAGACTGTGTTACCTTCCTCCAGGAAGGCATCATAGTCATCCCTGGCCTCAGGCGGGAGCATGTTCCTAAATCTCCCAAGTGACTCCCAGACATTCAGCAGGTACCTGCCATTTATGGACTGGTTGTTAGCCACTCACAACTGAAGGGCCAACGAATAATACACCTTGTGGCCCAGCAGATCCATTTCCCTATTCTCCCTAGAGGAGGGGAAGGGGTCCCTAGGGGGATCTCCGGCCCCCATTGCCATCTAGACCATGTCCCAAGGGGGAACTGGGTGGCCAGCGAGTGAGGGGTAGTCCGGTGCTGGTACTGAATATTTCATGCTTGCCATATCCGAAACCGGGGGAATGGAGCATGGGTGCTGCCACCGGGAACGTGCAAGATCCCATACGCTTGGGTGGGTTGGGATTGCTAAGGACGCATTGGAGACGAAGCCGGCCCGAACAGGGTATCGAGGGGAAGGCTCAGAGGCTCCACCTGCATACCTAAGGGGGCTGTAGCCTGGCGCAGCAGGTCAAAGTGTGCCAAGAGGTTCCCCATAAAGGCCTCCAGTGCCGGGGACAGCATGGCACCGGGGATTCATTGGGGAGGGGAGGGAGTTCCCTTGGGGGCCTTTCTTGCACACAAAAGCGAAAGGGGGACGCTGTTTG
The DNA here is from genome assembly GCA_007922195.1 of Podocnemis expansa. Taxonomy (NCBI): domain Eukaryota; kingdom Metazoa; phylum Chordata; order Testudines; family Podocnemididae; genus Podocnemis; species Podocnemis expansa. Next base: position 19,887,461 of record ML681990.1, read on the forward strand.
GTGCCGGGGCCATTTAGAGCCCCTAGAAGGCCCTTCTTCTGGGCTGGAGCTGGGGGAAGGGGGTCAGGATTCCCAGCCCTGTGCCGGCGGTGGAATAACACCGGCCCCCGGAGTGGGGGGAGAGGGGGAGCATCCCTTTTGAACCCAGGCTGCTCCTCCTGATTAGAGGTGGGGTAGGGAGAGTCGGGAGGAGCAGCAGGGCTCGTGCTGCCTCCATCGCCTCCGGCGTGGATGGGACAAGGATCTCTCCTGCATGGGTTGCAGGCAAGTCCCTGCTGGGGAAGGGAGGACTGCTTGAGTGGGAAGACTCCCATTCCATCGGCACTGGACTCTGCAGTGCCAAAAGTAGGGTCAGCCGGTGCCAAGGTGAGGTCGGCACCGGTGAGGCCAGGCTATGCCGGGTCGTCGGCACTGGAGGTGATACGGTATGGTTCCAAGGCGAGCCCGGTGCCGATGGTTCCGGGCTGCCTGAGGGTGACCTCGATCGGTGCCGGGCTGGCTGATGGTGACCCCGATCAGTGCTGAGGCGCCAGATTGGTGCCGCGGTGCTGGAGTCGGCACTGAGGTGATGCGGCAGCAGCGGACGCTGGTGGCACGGTGCTGCGTAGGCGCCGGCACCGAGCTGGATCTCGGGGCCAGGCTCAAACCCGAAGGCTCGGGTGAAAGGTGCTGAGCCTCCTCCAAGGCTAGGGCATGGTGTCACTGTTCCCTCTCCTTGATGGTCCAGGGCTTAAAGGAGAGCCAAATGGAACACGCCAAGACCATGTGGTCTTTGCCCAGGCACCTGAGGCACTTCTCTTGGGGATCATCCCTGGGGAAGGCCTTGCCGCATTCGGCACAAGGTTTGAACCCTGGCATGACTGTAGGCTGTTTCAGTCCAATGGCGGAAGGCTCTTGTAGTGGAATTAAATCCATGAGGCGATTCTCCCAGTTGGGCGAAAAGCTGATCTCGAGGGACAGGCTGCTTGCGATAGCAAGGAGTGGACGTTCCAGATCTCACGCGCAAGGCGGAAGAAATGAAACTGAGGAGGGGGTGGGGAGGCGGCCGTACATGTAGCCGTGGGTGGCGCGAAGGGTGGTGGCTGCCTCCCCTCTTCTGAAAGACTAGGAGAAGTTTTTTCCGACCAATCCGGCACTCCGGCACGGAGACACCTAATACTGAATGCATCCGAGCAGCGCTCGAAGAAAAAGCCTGCCCTTCCTGCCTCCAGGTGGTGCACTAGTGGTGGGCTGCAAGTGGGATGCACACCCGGACCCAGAGAGGTCAGCAACTTAGGAGAGCTTTACTTTCCTTTGCTTCCCCTCCTTCCCACCAACCTATGCAGGAATGCATCATTCTTTGATCTCAGCCCCCACCCTCCATGCAGACCCATCCATTTCCTGTTTGCATCCTTCCACAGCATTCAGCTGGGTGATGATTTGGAGTCTCTTATTAGAGAGTTCTTAGAGCCTGGACTACCAAGGAATGCTGAGTGGGGAAGTAGATGAAGATCTGCTCCTCTGGGAAATGTCCCTTCAAGATGCCCTAGAGTTCACCCTCTGGGCTGCAGAGTGCACCAGCAAGGGCAGGATGTCACATGCAGGGTGAAGATCCCAGGTCCACCCCACTGGGGCATGATGCTGGCAGACCAGGGCCCCACTCATGCCACAGTTTCCATGTCTCAACTGAACACTTACACACACACAGCTGTGATCATCCTGGCTCCCCTAGGTGTTAGTGAGGCGCAGTCATATGCGCCATGGAATTGTAAGAAGGCGCTGAGCAGTGAATGCTGCCACCGGCATTGTGTTCACATCTAACAGCTGCAGTCTATATTGTGAGGCAACGAATGAGTGCCTACATGGCAAGCCTCAGTGACAGTGCCATGAGAGAAATGTCCCTCCGTGTGAGGTGCTGATCTGCAGCAACAGTGTTATGTCCTGCCTCACAGGGAAGGTCTGTCTGCAGCCAATGAACTAGTGACTATTGTGGGCTGTTAAGGAGGACAAAATCACTTTGCTTGTCTTCCCCCCCTCCCCCCATGAAGATGAATCTTACAAATGAATTCCTCCCATCAACTGAGACCACATAACTGGAGGGGGATAAAACCCTCTAGTGAGAAGGAATTGATTATTTCTGTGTTGCTTGGACTGGAGGGCAAAGGTTTCCTAGGAATAGGCAAGAGATCCCCAACTGCTTAGCATGGGTTAGTCTTTTGAGGACATACAGAGCTTACTTATCATAAAAGCTTCTATTATCCTCTGAAACTTAAGACTGATACTCATTTGTGCACATGCATTTACCTGCTTTAAACTTCTAACCAACTCTCTAATTTCCTTTTCCTAGCTCATAAACCTATAGATAGTTTATTATAGGGCTGGCTGCAAGAATTGTCTTTGGTGTGAGATCGAAGGTGCAGTGTCCTTGGGGCTTGGGGATAACCTGACCATTGCTGGTGTTGGCAGTTGCTCAGAGAGGCCACTAGTGCTTTTGGTCTGGCCATCACTCCTGCCCACCACAGGAGCAGACAGCTCAGGGGACCATGCCATGCCCTATCTACTCTACTCTCCCCTACTCCCCCGGCTGTGGGAGCAACTCATGAAGGAGCTGTCTTGCCTAATTGCCACTGGGATGTGGAACCCATCCATCCCACTCATCTGGGATGAGACTCTATCATCGTTAGCAGTCAGCAGGGTCAGCCAGCGTCTCACAGTACTGGGACATGGCTGGGGGCTGCAGCACCCACCTCAATCTCACTTCCCTCCCGCAGGTTGAAGGTAAGGTCCTGGTGGATGTCGGCCATGAACTTGTGGGAATACTCAGGGTACAGTCGCAGCACCTCGTAGAGGCCGCGCAGGCCAATGTACTGCAGGTCACAATAGGTCAGTGCCTTGACATCTGCGTTGGTTTTGATCACCTGGTCCTGCCCAGGCAGGTCAGCCCCGATCAGGTCCCCTTTGCCTGTGGGTGTCAGAAAAGGGGGGTAAGCTGGGTGAGGGGGTTCTCTGGCCAGGCCCTGATACAGCCTAGGCCTCAGATGTTTCTCGCATGTTGCATGGAGTAGGGATGGTTGTTAGCTCCATTGTACAGATGAGAACTTGGGGCACAGAACTCGGGAAAAAGGCTTGGCCCAGTGGAACCCGAGAGTCCTGACTCCAACCCGTTTCCTTAACCTCCTCCCCAGGAAGGGGACTCAGCTCCTGCTGCTCTATCCCAGCTGTGGGAGGGCAGCAGGGATCTGCTGTTCATCTCACAGGAGTGCTGGACATCTCTATGGCCGTGGAGGGTCCCCAGCTCGCTGCCAGTAAGGCACCATGCCACAGAATCTGCTGTGTATGGGGCAGGGGTGGAATTCCCCATATGCAGCCAAGAAACGGCCAGATGGAGGGATGAACAGAAAGTCACAGGGCCTACCATGCCAGCCACAGGCTCTGGGGAAAGGACAGGCAGCCTGGCGTGGCCTTCACTGGCCCCTCTTTGGCTGTCAGCCCTTTGCCAAGGTTAGGAGCCTTCAACTGCCCGTTAGAGCCTTCAACTGCATCCTGCCCACACCAGGCACTGCCCTCACCAAGGATGGCCAGCACCATGTTGTCCTTTAGGACCTCGAGAGAGCCGGAGCAGACGAAATAGTTGGCCTGCAGGGCATCGCCCTGACGCAGCAGGTACTCGCCAGGGGCACAGAAGGTTGTCTTGATGTGCAGAGAGAGAGCACGCAGACAGCCCCGGCTGGCTGTCTCAAAGAGCGGCAGCTGCAAGATGTCTTTGTTGAGGTGCATGGCGATGTCAGCCCTCAGCTCATCAGGGAAGTCGCGCAGCAGCTATGGAGGCAGTACGAGGGAGTCAGGGGTGCTGATGGGGAGAGGGGCCCCTCAGCACCTGTCTTTGTCTGCCATCAACCCCATGCTCAGCTGGGCACTTGAGGGAGATAGCAGCATCCCTTCTGCAGGAGAGGCCATAGAAGAGATAGATGCATCATCCTGTTCTTATTCCCTACCCGCCCAGGGCACACCAGCAGTACTGCCCGACTAGAGAACCAGGGTGGCTGTGGGTGTGCTGTGTGTGTCATATACTTGGCAGCAGCAGGGTTAGGACCTGTGTCCCTTTGCTCCAAACACACAAACCCCTGCCACCAACAGGGACCCTCCACCAGCCCCCACAGCTCTGATTCCCTCTACCCATGGCTCTGCTGCCTATGTCCAGGCCCAAAGGTGGAGGTTCAGAGCATGGCATGGCCAGTACAGGCCCACTGGCATCTCCTACCTCATTGGCATCAATGCCATTGTTCACCGACCAGGTGGTCTGGAAATACTCCAACATCCTCTGCTTGAGCTGCTGCGGCAGGCGGTGGACGCGGATGAAATCCTTGAGGTCCTTCATGCGGGTGTGGTACATGGACCGGCGGGAGTACATGCGCTGGATGATGGCGGTGACATTTCCAAAAACCACGGCGTGCATCAGGGCTGCAGGGAGAGGCCAGGGCCACTCAGTGCCATGGGCAGACAGGAGCAGGGACCCCAAATTGCACCGGCCCAAGGCTGTTCTCCTCTCCTATGGCTGCTGCAGAGGAAGGCACTAGGTACCCTGAAGTGCTAGGAGAACCTATCCACAAGGGTGTTTCCTGCCAACCCAGCAGCACCAGTGCAGTTTCAAAGGGGCAGCCATGTTCACTTCTAACACACTCCTCCAGACACAGGGCTGCCATCAATCTTCCCATGTCAGCAGCCAGACAAAGTAGAATGCAGCCCTCATTTTTTGGAGAGTCTGTCCTCCAAGGACTGTGGGATCTGGTCATCCTCCACTCACCCCCAGGGTGCATCCCTCTACTTGCCCCACAGCACAGAGCGTGTCACCTTGCCCTTCCCTACACTACTGGTCCCCAGCACAGGCATATGTCCCCTTGCTTGGCCCCATGCAGCTGCTCCCCAGCACAGTGCATATGTCCTGCCAGCTCACCCCCAATCAGCATGGTACAGATAGAGAAGATCTTCTCAGCATCAGTGTTGGCGCAGACGTTGCCGAAGCCCACGCTGGTGAGGCTGCTGAGGGTGAAGTAGAGGGAAGCGATGTAGGTGCTGCGGCTGGATGGGCCCCCTATGGAGTTGTTGATGTAGGGCGCCTCCAGCCTCTTGCCCAGCTCATGCAGCCAGCCTGCCAACCACAGCAAGTGTTAAAGTCGGCTGGCACTTGGAATAAGGGGCCAGGGAACACAGGCTGGTCTAACACCCTGGGCAGGCAGCCCACGGCAGGGCCTCTCCCCCTGAACCCAGCCTTCACAAAGGAAGCCAGGTGGCTCCAAGGGTGCGACCCAAGGCTGCATGCTCCAGCAATGCTGGCCTCTCAGCCTGGAGCCCAGAGCACCCCTTCTGAGAGCAAAGAACAGCTGAGCATCACTGCTTCAGGGCACTGAGCTGCACCAGCCCCACTGGGGTCAGGAGCCACCTGCCATCACTGCAACTTGCTTCAGGAATGGGGCCAGTGTGGCTGCATCACTGCCTCATCTAGGTTAGGCTGGTCAGCAGAGCCTTTTAATTCACAGCTGGTGCCTGCTCTACAGCACTGGGCTTCTGCCAGAGAAGTGCAGCCCTCATCCCCTTTTAGTGTGTGTGTGTGGGGGGGGCAAATGCTTGGGCACACTGGCGCTGGCGCCCTCGCTGCAAGGCGCATGGTGGCACAGGTGCACCTGGCTCCACCCCTAGTGAATGCCAGGACTGGCAATGGGCACAGCCTGGCCTGCACCCTGCCAGAACAAGGAGACGTGCTTTAACGGGCCCACCACAACAGACCCCCTCTGACTTTGCTGTGTTTGCTCATCACTCTGTTGGACCAGGGAGCTTGTGGGTAATCACTGCCATGGTATGAGGAAATTCAGCAACTCCCTCAGCCCATCCCTGCCCCAACCCATTTTGGCCTGCTAAACACTGCCTGGGAGGTGGATAGCAGCCCCTTGCACTGTTGCCCCCAAGCCCCACGACTGCCTGGCCAGCCCAAAGCTTGGAGAGCTCTCCCTGCACCTCATTTCCCTGCCTGCTGAGTAGGGGCCAAGCTTGGCTCACTCCAGCTGGACTCCCCCTACAGCCAGGTCAGGTGGCTCCCTTCCACCACTGCTGCCTTCCTAGGATGAGTGCTTTGCCCAGAGCCAGCATGAGGTCTGCAGACTGCCCCAGGGCTGTAGCCATGCCCCCCTTGTGTGCTAGGCCTTCGCACAGGGCCCCCATCCTGCCCTGTGCATGACTTTCCATGCACCCTGTAGGCCTCACCAAATGGTTTAGTGCCCAGCCCTTGTATGACCCAGCACCTCTTTGTTTGATGATGCCTAGTGCCCTGTTCCAGCAGGCCTCAGGCAACAGAAGGGATGAGTTACTTGACAGCTGCCTTTCCACCAGCCTTTGCAACCAAGCGCGAACCCTCTGCATGGGACCCTGGGAAGTGAGTCAGATTCAGCCTGCGCTTTGTATACATGGGAAAACTGAGGCTTGGGGCAAGGAAGCAACTTGTCTGAGCCCCCACAAGCAATCCGTGGGAAAGCCAGGACTAGAACCCAGACATCCTGTCTCCCCACCTGCCCTGCTTGAACTACTAGTTCACACTCCTCTCACAGAGCTAGCAACAAAATTCAGGAGTCCTGGCTCCTACGACCTCCCCCCACTCTGATTATTAGACCCCACTCCTGTTCCAAAATTTGGAAGAGAACCCAGGAATCCTGGATCCTAGCCCCTGCCCTAACCCCTACATCACACTCCTGTCCCAGAGCTGGCAACAGAAGCCAGGTGTCCTATGTCCACCTGCCAAGATCCCTGCCCAAGGCCACCCGGCTCAGGCCTGCACTACCGGCCCAACTTACCGATGTCCCAGGTCAGCGGGTCGTTACTTTCCATCTCCTTCCGGCCCACCACATACCAGATGCAGGCCAGCCAGTGGGCAAGCAGGGCGAACATGGACATGAGCAGCGTGAGCACCACGGCACTGTACTGGGAGTAGCGGTCCAGCTTCTGCAGCAGGCGCAGCAGCCTCAGGAGACGCACGGTCTTCAGCAGGTGCACCAGTGAGGTCTGACACGGCAGGTGGGGAGAGACACAGAGGCACCATCACTGACTGTGGGCACCAGGCCGGCCTTTGCCTAGGAGTTGAGGGAACCAGGATGGGGGCTAGATGGGAAACAGCTTGAAGAACTAGAGTGACAGGGGGATTCAGGACCTAGGACCAGGCCTCGCTCCCACCCAGTGCTCTGTGGCAACCCAGACCTCTTGCTGGGACAGGGCTCAACACAGGGGCCATGACCCATGGACGAAAAGCCTGGTGCCTGGATGCTCCCCATTCTGTTGGTCACTTCAGGTCAGTGCCTGGAAGGAGAGGCTCTGCGGCCAGCAGCCCCTGCTGTCACCCACACTGGGATCCCTACCCATGGTACGTGGGGGCCAGTAAGCAGGCACTGCAGAACCATTCAAGGTGCAATCCCAAGGCTGATTCACCCCCTTCCTGAGGGCTGGTAGCAGCTGAATGTATCCCTTGCTCCTGCCCAGGGTCTGGGACCTGGCCACACACCCCACACTCCCACCGCCACTGTCAGGACTCCCATCAGTGAGGGATATCTGCAATTTTATATATCCCTGCAGATGCAGATGAAGCCAGGTGCTTTGCAGGACAAGGGGTCAGCTGGGAGCCAGCTCCTGAGGTAGTCATTTCACAGCTGCCATCATTTGTGGTGAAATTGGGCTACATGGGAAGCCTCCCACTGTGGCAGCAGTTGTCCCCCTCATCCTGATGGCTTGTTGGAAGCCAAGAAAGAGGCCAGGCTCTCTTTAAAAGGAGCTGAGACCCCGCTCCTGTCAGGACAGCCCATCTGGGCTCACACTCACCACAGTCACATTGAAGGCGTACAGGAGGTCAAAGGGCAGGGCAGCAATCAGGTCCACAAAGAACCAGGTAGCCACATAGTGGATGCAGATGGAGCGAGGCTCATACACCACCTGCCCTGACTGGCTGACATAGGTTGTACGAAAGTTCAGGATGATGTCTGTGGAAGAGCACAGGCCCAGTTACTGTCCCGCACCACAGCCAGATGGAGCAGCCAGTCCTCAGTCATAACCACCAGGCCTTGGCCCTTAGCACAGCCCTGCAGCAGGGCCCTGCTCCCTGGGGTGGATGCCAGCCAAAAGGGAGATGGAGAGAAGGTCCAGGGCACAACAGGGCACTGGGGTGATGAGGCAAAGCTGTAGCGAGCGCCCTGAGGTGAGCTTGGGGCCACCCCCCCTGGTCAGAGCTGAGCCCAGCTGAACATTGTCCAGCTTCATGAAGTGGCCCCTGCCCCACTCCAACACCCAGCAATATGTAAAGTGAGCACCCTTGAGTGGGGTCCTGGTGCTAAGCTCCCAGTGAGGGAAGATTGGGACCTACCCAGGATGAAAAGCATCTCCACAGCAATGTCGCTGACGATGGTGCTGCGGGCAGCCACCAGGCTGTCCTCCGTGTCGGTGAAGCAGACATTGTAGGGGACTGTGACGGCCACATAGAAGGTGGCCAGCAGGATAAGCCAGTCCCACAGGGCCTTAAAGATGCTGTAGTGCAGCAAGATGAAGCGGGATTTCTGCACCGAGGCGACTTTGTACTCAGGAATGGATGGCTTGTTTGCAAAGACGCTCTGCAGGGAGGAAGATGGCACAGAGCTGGCACTGGCTGGGATCAAAGTGAGGGCCTGCGGAGCCTGCATGAGTACCCTACCTGGGAAGGGGAGCAGACTCAGGTCCCCCAGGGGTCAGGCACAGAGGGGCACAAGTCGCAAGGAAAGGAGGGACATTCACCCTTGGCATGATGTACCAGGGCTGATATCGGGGTGAAGGGCCTGCAACAGGGATTGCTAACAGGTGCTATGAATAATGCCCAGCCTCTGCCCTGAAGAGCTCCCATGATATCTGGCAGTCATGGCCTGACCTGTGGGGCTGGAGGGGGCTGGCAAAGGGAGTGCTGGGGGGGCAGGCAGCTAGGGTCTCCACGCCCTGCAGCAGCAGCTTACCCTGAGCAGACTTGGTATGGTTTGCCAGCTATAGGGATGTGGGTCCCCCCCTCCACAGGATGTCAGGACATGCTTGGAGCAGCATCTGCTGGAGGCAGCCAGGTCTGGGGGGTCCTGGCATGGGCTGGGGCAGGGGAATGGGGCAAGCCAGAGACAGACTAGGAAAGCAAATCTGCGTGCTGCTACCCCAGGCCTTTCCCAGGCAACCCTACCATAACAAACCAGGCCAGGGCACCCCAGGCCTTCCCCTGACAACATCCCACCACAGCCACCTGCCACTGATCTGGAGTGACCCTACAATATACCCATGTGCTTGCTCAAGACACCCACACCCCTCCACAGCCCACACATGAGTGGGCAGACCAAGAACGAGGCCCTGGTGGCTTGGAGGGCTGATTTGTGGCTGATCACTAAGAACAGGGTGATGTAGAGGAAGAAGGGTGAGGATTCAGCAGACCCACAGTATGTCCCATGGGACCCAGTGCTCCCTATGCCAAGCCCTGTGGGAGGCCCCAGACCCAGATGCTGTAAGGCAGGGTTGACAGCTGTCCCAGAGCTGCAGCTCCTGAATGAGCAGTTCCACAAATACAGGCTGGTCTAAGGTGACCTGGCATCACGCTGTGCTTGGTGCACAAGACCCCGTTACAGCCTCAACATTAATTTCCCACTAATGCTATTAACAATAATCCACTGGTGCTGCCTGCAGCTGGCCAAACCAGTTACTGCTGCAAATTTCCAGGGAGTTAGCAGTCAAGGGCATTGTCAGCACTGCTGTCCATGATGGGACAGCTGGCTAACAGCTCCACTGAGGGAGTGACTAATTCATGCCTGGAAGGGCTAAATCCCTAGGAACAGGGCTGCCTCTCTCCTCTGGGGTACCCGAGTGCCCCTCCCACCTTCTTGTCCCAAAGGCTAAAGCACAAAGCACTGAAGAACGATAGTGTGTAAACTCCTCCCTTTGCTCGACACTCCTACAGCCTCTCTCACCCAAAGCACTGTGTAAACAGAGTTCATAGGGGATGCAGCCAACTCTGGGGTAGAGGACTGAAGCCAATAGGTGGAGGGAAGGAGGAAGGGAAGTGCCAGCCAAGAACATGGCGGTAAACTACCACTCTTCTGAACAGGGGCAGCAGGAAACCTTGCATGAGCTTGTTTTTTTCAGTGGGTTTTCAAGCCAGAAGGGAGCATTCGGACCAGGCAGCATGACTACCTCGCCCATCGATTCCAGCCTTGCTCTGCACATCTGGCTGAGCTGGAAAGAGATGTCCAGTCTGGATTTCAAGATCCCCAGTGACAGAGAATCTGCCATGACTCCGATGAACTGTTCCAGTGGGCAGATTGTCCTCTTTGTTGGAAACATGCTCCATATTTCTACTCTGAACTTGCCTGACTCCAGCTCCTGGCCATGGGCCCGATGAACTAGGGCCCTCTGCTCTCAGAAATCTCCATCCCTAGGTACCATTAGGCCATGATCGCATCCCCTCTTAACCTCCTGGACAAGCAAAAGAGGCTGAGGTTCTTCATTCTCCCATCAGCAGGCAGGTTTCCCAGACTGGAATGGTTTGTGGCACTGTCTTCCATACGTCAACTGTGACACCCAGACCTCGTGTCCAGCACAGGGGATACCACCCATCTGCTCACACACCCAAGTATGCTGGTGTCTTATGCTGGGCTCCAACAGAGAAGAAACCTTCAGGTTTGATGAAAGAAGCTGGGGTTTCTTGACAGCAAAAGAGAGAAGTGGGCACTAAATATCTGCTACTGATGAGCTCTACGCATGCTCCAGGGATCCTTCAGCCCCTCACGTTACAAAGCTTCCTTCCCCTCTTGCTGCAAATGAGTTTGTATCAGAGGTTTGGCACATGGGGACTAATGTGAGGTAAATTCCCATGCAGACACAGCAACTTTTGTTCCCAGTTGTGTTGAACCCAGCCCCATGTCTTCTGGAAAACCCAGCTGTGATCTCTCCCACTGGTAGACAAATGCCGTGGACTGCTGGGCAAGTCAGCTTCTGGGATGGTCTCCCCGGTGATGCTGCGATACTCCACTACCTGCATCAGTGCTGGGGCAAGATGCACCACCAAGCCCCTCTGCTGGCTCTCCCTGGAGCCCCTAAACTCTGAATCTTGGGGGGCTAGGCTTTGGAGCCACATCACAGCAGCCTGCATCTGCAGGACAACCCTGAGTGCTGCTCACAGAACAGACATGAAACAACACTACTCCTCCAGGCCAAGACAAGCAATGAGGTGGGGAACAGGACTATGTTGCACTATCCAGAGAGTCAACAGGCGGTCCACATCACCCTGCTAGGGGCAGGGGTGGAATGCCCTTTGAGCTGGAAAGCTGCCCTCCCTTTGCACTGCATGGGAAGGGGCCAGGGAGAGAGAGCAAGGGCTGAGGAGGAGGTAGGGCTGGGAATACCAAGGGTTAAGGCAGAGGAAGCTAACGGAGCAGGGGACTTAGCAAGAGAGCTAGGGACAGGAAAAATGACTGCATGGCAGGAGCGAACTCCCAGCCTCTCTTGCCGGGCAGTGACATTCCAAACACAAACCCATCTCTGATACCTGGCTGTCACCACACTACCCTCCCAGCTCTGACTGGCAGCTGGCACGCCAGACTCAGGGGGTTCATCGGGCATCAGTGCCTTCTCCCTCTCCCCTTGGATTGTCCCTGGGTAACAGTGGAAAGCCAGGTTCATTCAGAACCGGCTGGGACAGGGGCCAACAGGTCCTTACACTGTTGATCTTCATCTTGCCCTGCTCCTTCCTGGTGAACTGGCTGGTGAGCTGGTGTAGCACAGTCCGGCTCTGCCTCCGTGCTGCCCGCAGGTGGGAGCTCCCTGCCTTCTTGCTTCGGTGCTTTTCTGAAACAAGCGGGAAGTGGCTCAGGCAGTGTGAGCTGAGGGAGGCTTGGAGCCAGAGGTGGCTGCTGCGTGGGCAGGGTCAGGGCCCTATCCCAGCTGCCCCTTGTGCAGAGACCAGGGAACCACCCCAGGAAGATTCAATCCCCCTTATTTCTCACACTACTCAAAGCCCCAGCGAGGGCCAGTCAGGGAACCTGTGGCCTGGTGATTCCCCTGCCCCAGGACCTAGCCTTGCTGCAGGCAGATGCCAATTGCATCTCGACTACGCTGGCCCATCCCTTCCTGCTGATTGGCCCCATGTCCATAACCCCACACCCTCCCCACCCCAGCAAGTCTTCCTCCACCCCCACTTGCCTCCTGGCCCCCAATTCCCAGGCTCACCATCCCTCCTGTCACTGGTTTGGCTCTTGCCCCGGGTCTCTGTGACATCCTTGAAGGAGATGAGGAAAAGCACCACCTCCCCCTTCTCATTCTTGATGGGCACAATGTCCAGCAGGCACCAGAAAGCAGCTCCTGTGAGGAGGAAGGGAGCAAACTGAGACAGGAAACACCCTTGACTGGCACACACCCAGGGCTTCAGTTCAGGTGCTCAGGGGCTAGAGAAACAATGGGGCTCAATGTAGCTCCTTAATTCAGGGTCCCCCACCTGCCTTTTCACGGCTGGTCAGCCAGGCTTCTGCTACCTGACTGTGCACAGTGCACAACCCCTACCCTGCACCCACGTAGCGGAACACTGGGCCTTCAGCACTAAAAGCAGAAGCCTCTGAGAAGTGAGCTACAGGAGTAAGTCTAGGATCTAGCAGCAGTAGTAGGGTGTTATCCCCACACCAGCCAGCCACTGGAGGGGTCCACAGGATCTGCACTGTGGTTACCTGGAAGGCTTGGAGCTTTGGGAGCAGCTATCTGGCTTGGACCCTTCCACAGATCAGCTGTGCTGTTAAGCTAAGGGCTCACAGGGCCAGCCATCCAGCACAGGTGACCTATGTGGTACAAGAGCCTGGGACCAGACCCTGTGGGAGCTGCTTCTGATCTTGCAGTGAGTCACACGCCCGCAGCCCCACTCACCACCCTTCTTGTAGAAGCAGACCTCGGTCTGGTACTCCTGCTTCCCATCCAGCACCTTTTCAATGCACTGCAGGACGGACTCGCTGGTTTCAGCCCCGTACAGGAAGCGGCAGCTGCAGTTCTTCTGCATGACCTCAGTGCGGACAAAGCCGGTGAGATCACAGAAGCCGTCAGAGCAGTAAACGATGGGGAAACCACAGTGAACCTGAGCATTGGCCAGGATGAAATTGCTGTCTGGAAATAAGCAAAAGCAAGGGGCAGGTTATTGTTCTGGACTGGTCACAGCAAGCATTTACGTTGTGATCCTCCCATCCCCAAGCCTGGGACAGAACCCAGGAATGCTGGCTCCTAGTCCACCTGCTCGAACCCGTTAGACCCCACTATCTCCCAAAGCTGGGAGCAGAACCCAGGAGGTCTGGCTTCTAGTTCCTTTTCCTCTAACCACTATATTTTACTCCTTTCCAGGGCTGAAGCTGGACTCAGGGGTGTCACTGGCACCTGGCACAGGTGGCATGAGCCCCGAGTTCCTGCGCTAGAGTCCCAAATGCTAATGTCCCCTGCCTCTCTGTCCCCAGCTGGGTATCTGAGGCTGGGCCAGCTGTGGTGGTGCCTACTTCTTCCAGCCCAGATTGTTTGTGGCAGCCACTGCCTTACCCGGGCCTGTCCCTGACTGGGAATCAGGGGCTGGGCTGGCAGCCGCAGGAGCCCAGGACCCCAGCTCCAGACTGGGGCCAGAGGGCAGAGCCCAGGCCCAGGGCCTGGGTCTTCTCCCAGGGCAACGATGCTCCTGGCTGGAATCCAGCCATTTTAGCTTCCAGCTCTCCCATTCCTGGTCTAACAACTAGATACTCCCCATCCTTGTTAAGCCAGAAATAGAAGTTTTTGAGGTATATGAGGAACAACAAGAATCCTAGCGATGGTAATGATCCATTACTGAATGGAAATGCTAGAATTATCAATAATAATTCAGTAAAGGCAGAAGTATTCAATACATTTCTGTTCTGTATTCTGGAAAATGATGATGTAGTCATATTACAAAATAACTCTCCTTCCATTCCACTAGAATCTCAGGAGGATGTTAAACAGCAGCCACTGAAGTCAAATACTTTTAAATCAACAGGTCCAGTTAACTTGCATACAAGAGTTTTAAAAGATTTGGCTTAGGAGTTCACTGAACCATCAGTGTTGATTTTCAACATGTCTTAGGGTACTGGGGAAGTCCCAGAGCACTGAAAGAACCTAACATCATGTCAATGCTTTAAAAGTGTAAACAGAAGGACCAGGGTGATAATAGGCCTGTCAGTCTGACATCATTCCCGGGCAAGATGATTGAACAGCTAATAAGGGACTTAATTAACAAAAAATTAAAGGAGGGTAATATATTATAATGAATACCAATTACTGTGGGTTTATGGAAAAAAAAGATCCCATCAAACAAATTAGTTTTTAAAAACAAGATTACAAGTTTGACTGGTAAAGGTAATAGTGTTGATGCAGTAAACTTCTGTAAGGTTTTTGATTCTGTAACACATGACGTTTTGATTAAAACCCTAGAAATATATAAAGCTAACATGGCACATGTTAATAGATGAAAAGCTGGCTAACTGATAAGTCTCAAAATCTAGCTGTAAATGGGAACTCCATGGTGAACAGGTACATTTCTGGTGGAGTCCAGTTAGGATTGTTTCTTGGCCCTATATTATTTAACATATTTATGAATAACCTGGAAGAAAACATAAAATCATCAGTGATAAAATCTGCAAGGGATACAAAAATTGGGAGAGTGGCAAGTAGTGAAGAGGGCAGGTCAACAACACAGAGCAATCCAGATCACTTGGTAAACTGGGTGCTATCAAAGAATCCTGATTTACTATGGCTAAAAGTAAATGTACAGATCTAGGAGCAAAGACTGCTGGTCATACTTACAGGATGGGGACTGTAAGATCAGAGGCCTTGGGTTTTTTTGACTAAACTTAGGCCTTGTTCTTGGGCTAGACAGTAACAGCCACATGACAGAGAGCAGCCATGAGGTATGTAGCATGTAGTCACATCTGCACAATCCTGAAACTACTTCAAAATAATGTAGTAGAAGGCTATTAAGAAGGTGATGCTACGCTAATAGCCCTTACCACCACTAAAAGCAGGGATGCCAAATTAACAGCCTTTAGGCCACATCTGCAAATAGTGTAGTGGCTAACACCTCTGCTTAACATACAGAAGGTCCTGGATTCAATTCCCAGGGGGTTGGACTCGATGATCTCACGAGGTCCCTTCCAGCCCTATGATTTGATTTGATTTGATCTGGTCCACCAAGGGCACTGCTCCAGCCTGCACAGCTGTTGCCTGGGCTGTGCCTGGAGGCTGTCTGCAGAAGTGAACACCAAAGACAGCCTCCAGGCACAGCAGAGCTAGGCCTGCTTCTGACTCACTCACCTGATCAGAGTCACAGCACAAGGGAGCAAAGGAAGTGCTCCAGCCAATCCCAGCTCAGATCTGCTGTGGTCTGCCAACCAATCAGAGTCTCAGTCACAGCACGCTAGGCCGGCTCCAGAGAATCACCACACTGCCCCCCACCCCAACTGTTCACTGTCAGTCAGCCAGTCAGCACGCTAATTTGATTGAGAACACGTAGCACATATCACCAGAGGCGTTGCTGGGGTGGGCAATGGACCTGGGGCATGGGCCAACTCCCGCCCCCAGGGGCAGGCCCCGCCCCTTGGGGAGAGGCCCTGCCTCTGGCCAGGGATATAGGGCCAAGGGGAGGTCACGCCGCTGCGAGCGGCTACGGCGCGGCCAGAAGTGGCCGCTGGAGGCTGGGCAGCCAGGCCCTGGATCCCCAGCGGGGGATGGGACCACTGCGGCTGCGGGCGGCCAGCGGGGCCCCAGATCCCCACCTGGGGACAGGGCCACCGCGGCTGCGGGCGGCTAGCCGGGCCCCAGATCCCCGCCTGGGGACAGGGCCACCGCGGCCGCGGGCGGCCAGCTGGGCCCCGGATCCCCTGCTGGGGATCCGGGGCCTGGCCGCCGCCGGCTGCGGCAGCCCCATTCCTGGCCAGGGATCGCGGGCCTGGCTGCCTGCTGCTGCGGGCATGGGCATGGGCGCAGGCCTTGCCTCCAGCAGCTGCTTCTGGCCGCGCCACGGCCTACCGCTTGCAGTGGCGTAGCCTCCCCCTGGCCCTATCCCTGGCCAGGGGTGGGGTCTGCCAGGTGGCCAGCCAGGCCCCGGATACCCGGCTGGGGATGGGGCCACCGCGGCCGGCTGGGGATCGGGCCCTGGATCCCTGGCAGGATTGGGCTGGAGATCCAGGGCACTGGCGTTGGGACTGGGGGCATGTAACCCCAACGTGCCCAATGCCAGCGACGCCACTGCATATCACAAATAAAAAAAAGAAAATGTGGCTGGGGCTCACAGGGGAACAAGCCAATCAAAGGCCATCCAGGAAAGAGCCAACCAAGGATCAGCATTCCAAATGACTGACAGTGAGTGGGAGAGGCAGTAACTCAGCCTAGCTGCCTGTGACTGAGACTGATTTTTTGCTTACCACTAGGAGATAGGGGAAGTAGAAGGGAAAGGGGAGGTCTGGAAGCCACCTTGGGGAATGGGGGCTCACAGGGTAAGCAAAAGGGAAGGTGTCAGAGAGCCCGCTGGGTTGGGAAGGGAAAGGGGAACCAATGCAGCTCTGAATGTGGAGGGGAAAAGGGTTGGGGAGCCTATGTGGTGGCCACATGGCCCCCCACATTGAATGAGTTTGTCACCTCTGACCTAAAGAAACAAATCTGTAGATGCTTAAAGAAAACTTTGCTTTACAGCATTCTGTCTGGAAAAGCATAGCTTACTAACAGTTGTGTTGTTAAAATCTATTCTTCTTGTTTTGTCTTTATGGTAACCACTTTTCTATTTTCAACACTCCTAGCTATCTTTAAGACACCAGGACTTCTTGAGAAAGATTCAGTCCATTGGTAACCTTCCAGAAGCACCATCCTCTTGGTTCTTTGATTGTTTCTGTCTGTTGCATAACTAAGTGCATTACTTAAATCAGTTAAGGTAATGGAATACGACTGGTTAAAGAACTGTTTTGTAATAAATTAGGATTGGTGTTTTGTAGTACTTTAGTCTAAAATGATTGGTTAAGGCACGGCTAATCAGGACCCAAGTTTAAACTATATTAACTGGTGTCCAAAGGAAGTTCTTTGGAACCTAACCACAAGACCAGGACACAGAGTCTGCCAGACCTGAACATCCTGTCAACCATACTGTACAGAGACTGGAGTGCACAGATGATCTAATCCTGACTGGCCATCATCAGGAGAAGTTTGTCTGACTTACTGGGAGTGGTAAGAATTGTATGCTTACCGTGTGTGTTCTCTTTTGGTAAAAAAAAAAAAAAAATCAGAGAATAAGGCTATCACTGCGTCAGGCTCCTTCACCAGTAAAAGCTCCTGGAAGCCTTGCAGAGAATTACGCTCAGTGCCCAATGGATTGGGAAAGAGTGGGTACTTCAATTAACCAGATTACACCTGGAGCCCTATGGTCTGGGAATGGGTGAGCCTGAACCCTGGAGTGTGAATTGGGTACACATAGGTGACTTTCTCCCAAAGTCCTATGGATTGGGAAAGGGTGGAAGGCTTTAGCCAGGTTATGACTTCAGCCCCACAGATTTGGGTAAAGGTGGCATGCCCTAGCGTGCAGGTAATAGGACGCTATTCTAGGAAGCAAGACGCTGAAAAAGATTTGGGTGTCGTGGCAGATAATCAGCTGAACATGGCTCCCGTTACAGTGCTCTGGCTGAAAGAGCTAATGTGATGCTGAGATGCATAAATAGGGGAATGGGAGTCAGAAGAGAGGTTATTTCACCTCTCTTTGGCACTGGTGCAGCCCGTGCCGGAATCCTGCATCAGGGCTGGTGCTCACAATTCAAGAAGGATGTGGATCAGCTGGGGAGGGTGCAAAGAAGAGTCACGAGAATGATTAAAGGGTTAGAAAACAAGCCTCATAGTGAGATTCAGGGAGTTCAGTCCATTTTTTAATGAAGAGGAGGCGAAGGGGTGATGAGACCACAGTCTGTAGGGACCTACCTGGGGAACAAATATTTAATAATGGTGGGTTACTCTTCAGTAACCATCCTTCTTCGAGATGGGCTGCGTGGATCCATTCAGTAATAGGTGTCTCCATGACAGAGCGCTGGATTGGTCAGAAAAAACTTGTCCTAGCCTGTCAGAAGAGGGGAGGTGGCCACCGCCCTTCACGCCACCCATGGCTATATATACGGCTGCGTCCCCACCCCCGGCTATATATACGGCTGCGTCCCCACCCCCTCCTCAGTTCCTTAGAGCAGAGGTTCCCAACCAGTGCGCCGGAGCACACTGGTGTGCTGCGGCAACACCCAAAGTGCACCGCGAGCATCCCTGAGAGCTGGAGTTAAAGTTCCTTCCCTGCTCAGCCCAGCCACCTAGGCTACGCAGGGCTGGGAATACGCAGGGGTTAAAGTAAGGGGGAAGGCACTGGAACACAGTTCTAGGGCCCCATATTTTTAGGCAGGCAGCATTCTGGCCCCCTAAAAATAGAGGAAGGCACAGGAACGGGGAGTTCAAGGGGGTCCCCCTAAAAATATCAGGAGCAGCCAGAATGCAGAGTTCTGGTGGCTCCGCCTTAAACCTGGCTCTACCTTAGGCCCAGCCAGCAGACAGCTGGAGAAGGCTGGGAGTGTGTGAATCTCCCGCTGCAGGGCAGAGCAGCTTGTCAGCCAGCCTGCAAACAACCCAAGTAAGGGACTGGGGGGGGGAGGGCTGCTGGGGGTTGTGTGAAGCAGGTGTGTGTGTGTAGCAGAGGTGGGTGGGAGTGGCTGTGTAGCAGACGGTGTGTAGCGGGGGCTGTGGTGTGGCTGTTTTGGCGGGGGTGTGTGTAGCCAGGGGTGAGGTGGCTGTGTGTGGGAGGGGGTGTAGCTGGGGGCTGGAGGCCTAGTTCTGGCCCCTGCAGTGATGGGAGGGTCCAAAGCAGGCAGCAGCAGGATGTGGGGGGAGGATGGGACCCACTGGGGTGGGAGGGAGCAACAGTGGGGTGAGGATTTGCCCTGGGTGGCAGGGAGCCACTGTGGAGAAGGGGGAAGAGGGTGCTGCACCATGCTCCCCTGCCCTACCTTCCCACTCCCCAGGTTTCCCCTAGCCCCCCAACAAAGTCACTTGTGTTTTCCCTTCCTGTCTCCTCTCTTGGCACCCTTGTACTGTTCCCCGTATGGCTGCCCTTGTCCTCTTTTGTCACCCTTGCCCTGAGGTGCTCCCCACACTCACTCCTGCCACTGCACACAGCTCCTGACCCCCCGTTTTGCCCCCCCACTCTGCTACCCCTACTACACCACATAGCAGCATTTCTGAAACACTGTGCCATGGTTCATGAATATTCATGAGTAATTTAACTTAATTTGCATATCCACGAGTTTTTAAAATGGTGGTGTGCCTCGAAAAATTTGAAGGTATCAAGGTGTGCCACAGCAGAGAAAAGGTTGGGAACCACTGCCTTAGAGTCACCAACTCCAGAAGCGGGGATGGAGGGGAGGGACCTGAACGGATCTGACCAGCCCATCTCAAAGAAGGATGGTTACTGAAGAGTAACCCACCTTTCTTCTTTGAGGGCTGCTCGGATGCATTCAGTAATAAGTGACTACTAGCCATGCTGAAAGGAAGGTGGGTGGAGTTGGTACTTCCGCCTACAGCACAGCAACAAGCCCTGTAAGGTAGAGGCCCTGCAGCAAGACGTTCGCCGAAGACGAGAGGCAAACGGGCCTTGGTGGCCCGTATGGAGCAAGAACTGAGGGTCAACCAGAACAGCACAAAACTTAACCCGCCAAAGCAAAGCGCATACGCAGGTCAGTGAAGTCAGCTGAGCTGGAGAAAAGGGGCGCAACCTAAGAAGACAGGTTACGCGGGTGCCCCGCCCAGGAGGAGAATGTGGAATGTAATCGATAGACTACACTGTCTGGCCTAGGCCATGTCAGGTGGCCTCGAAGGAGAACACTGAAAACTGGCCGATGAGACTAGCCATATGGCTGCGTTTCATGCGAGAACAAAGAAAGGGCAGGCATAGAGAACCCAAAGGCTTTGCAGGAGCCACGTAGCCATGGACTGATCTGGTGACTACTGAATACTCAAGGAGAAGTAAGGGGATAGCCATGCCCCTTATCTAGGATGCGGTCAAGCAAGCCGTCTGGCTAAGGAGAGGGAAGGATACAAGGTTGTGAGGTGGGCTCGAGAGCGACTGAGAAGACTATGGGACACTAGCCGCGATGTATAGAGTTGAGCCAAGCAGGACGGGCCCACAGCATGCTAATTCACGACCTGGTAGCAAAGAAGCGCAGATTGCAGCTAAGCTGGCATCACGACCAAGCTCTCACAGGACAGGGGCCCCAGAAAGTACCGACTACATGGTGGCCTAAGACAATGTTGGTGAAAAACGGCCTACTAAGGGTCGCGGGGAGCTAGGATGTAAGGTAGGGGCCCTGTTGGTCTTAGCTTACGGGGTTTTGCCCCTCGAGGTTCTCACTAAGTGTGAGGGGAAGGAAAAAGGACAGCAGAGAACCCTACCACCATCTAGACAGTTCCTCGGAGACCGAGAAATTGAAGGAGGGTAGAGAAGGACCATGGACTCAGTACCTAAGGTGCATTCCTGAGGGAGAACGCTGCCACTTTGCCATGTCAGGGCTACCCAGGCGGAAAAAACTCTTCAATACATGGATAGTGAAGAACTCCGCTGCCAAGGGAGGGTCCTTCTTGAGCTAGAGAATGGCCTGTAACAAGGTGGCAGCTGCCGCGTCTGACAGCCACCTCGGGATCAGAGAACCCAATGAAGTCTTCCCCCCAGAGAGAGCCAAAGGGAGAATAAAGGGTTATAGCCCCAAACTGTTACATGTTGCACAGACTGGATTCTGTGTGTCACACCATCATAACGGCAGTGGGAGTAGGCGGGTCCTTAAGAAGGGAAAGAGGGGAACCGCAGAAGTGCCAGGCGTCGCCAACGCATATGGGGAAAAACGCTGTAGCATCAAGGAGCTACGTGCGGTGTCTGGGATGGTCCCGCAGGGGGCAGGGCGGAAAGGGGGAGGGGCCCGTGCTAGGGAGTAAGACTATAGGTCATGGGATGACGCAAGTGCCCTGGAAGCAGGGAACCTTCCATCTGCCGTAGACTACTGTCCGGGGGGCAGCGGTACCGAGGTGGGAGCCACCTGGGAGGGCACTCTAAGAGATAGACCTTACGTAGTTTACCAACCTATGATACACAGCAAGGTATTTCCCCTTCAGTGTTTAAAAAGGGTGACCCCAGCCATACTTTGGTGAGGTCAGAGAAGCATGGGCTACCTCGGAGGTGGTAGACCAAGGAGAGGGTTCCTGAGGCGAGCCCCTGGTTCCCACTTGATGACCATGGGGCAGAGACGAGGAACCATACGAGGGCGGGAAGGGGGGGTGGACCATACCTGAGGCCCGTCCTGTAGTGATATGCTTGTAGACGGTTGTGAATTTAGAGACTCCCTAGCATGGGCCATTGTGGTGTAAACTGGGAGACGTCCCCCAGAGAAGATTTAACATGGCTGTTCCCAGGTACACACCTGGATACCTGTCTGTATGATTAAAGTTCTATTCCTTACTCATTCTGTAGCATCATCTTTAATGAACCCTCAAGATCATTACATGGTGTCAGAGGTGGGATGATTGTTCCATTCACTGACAGAGGCAGTATCCAGTCCCTCTCACTAGGTTTGCTTGATCCCAGTACATCTACAAAGCACTCCTCAGTCTCACTGTCAGTAACTAAATGCACTTGATTTTTGTGCCTTTGGGATCTGCAGCGGTTTGCAAAATGATTAAGTTTCCCACAGTTATGACAGAGTTTCCCATAGGCAAAACACTGTTTGGGACCATGCCGTGATCCACACTTGCCACAAGACCATCTGGACTCAGTCTTCCTGATAGCAGAGTTTGGTTCCACATTGTGATTTGAACCACTCTGGCTACATGCTGTTTGTCTAAGTGCATGCATTGTCCCATCTGGTGAATTCAGCTCTTTTACTTGTGTTTTTACCATTTCAGTGGCCCTACATATTTGAAAGGTTTCATTCAAAGAGATCTCTCCCTCTCTGAGCAGTCTCTCTCTTAATCCATTGTTTGTAATGCCACAAATGAGTCTCTCTTTGATCAGAGTCTCTGCCAAGCCACCAAAGTTACAGCTTTTACTGAGTTTCCTTAATTCTGTAACATATTGGTCTATGGTATTATCTGGTTTTTGCATGCATGTAAAAAATCTATGCCTCTCAAAAGTCACATTCATTTTTGGCAAGCAATATTCCTCAAACTTAGTCAGTATAGTGTTTAAATTCATGCTTTCACCATCTTGAAATTCAATTATCCCCAATCAAACGGACTGGTGGAAAGGTCTATATAGACAGTAAAGAACCTGATGAAAAAGACTTTTGAAAGTGGAGGTGATCTGTATACAGCATTGCTGGTCTACCGAAGTACACCCCTGGAGAATGGCTTTTCTTCAGCTCAGCCATTAGTGGGAAGAAGGATCAGATCTAACTTACCTATTACTGATAAGTTGCTGCAATCTAAGAACAATGCTAACATTCGCAAGATGAAAGAAAACTAGAAGTGGAAGCAGAAATATTATTTTGATAGAAGGGCTCGTGATCTTCCATCCCTTAACTCAGGTGATGGGACGTGCCTGAGGTATCACTCTTCTAATACCTGGGGACAAAGAGGTACTATTAAAAAACAGCTACATCCATGGTCTTACGTGGTCTACACAGATCAAGGGGACACATTTCGACATAATCGACGGGATCTACAACTTAATCCAGAAAGTTCCAACACTGTGGAAGTTGAGGTATATTCTGGCATGCCTCCCCTGACTGATCCGATATCTTCAACACATGGTAATGAAACCATCAGGGAACAAGAGAATTCAGACCTGAACGAAGGACCAGTACTGAGAAGATCTAATCGAGTCATCAAACGTCCAGAAAGACTCATAGAGACTTGCTAGGATATGTAAGGGAAGTGGGTGGTAAAGACTCACTTGAGAGTGATGTGCTAGTAACCTCTCCTCTCTAGGTAGTTCAGATTCTGGGTTTATGGACTGTCCTTCTGCATGTTTTTTTTTTTAGATAGCTGTTATGTGTTGTTAGATGTTAGTGCATGTATTATTAGCTAGCTTTTATATGTATCTAACTGTTTACTTCTTTTCCTTAGGGGGGAAGATGTAGTGGTATGCTTGTAGAAGGTT
The DNA here is from genome assembly GCA_007922195.1 of Podocnemis expansa. Lineage (NCBI taxonomy): Eukaryota > Metazoa > Chordata > Testudines > Podocnemididae > Podocnemis > Podocnemis expansa. The sequence goes on from ML681990.1 coordinate 19,910,652, forward strand.
GTGAATTTAGAGACTCCCTAGCATGGGCCATTGTTGTGTAAATTGGGAGAAGTGCCCCAGAGAAGATTTAACATGGCTGCTCCCAGGTACACACCTGGATACCTGTCTGTATGATTAAAGTTCTATTCCTTACTCATTCTGTAGTATCATCTTTAATGAACCCTCAAGATCATCACACGTCCAGGGGTAACACCCCCTGTAGAGGTCCCTTCCCGATGAAGTAGCTATCCAGGTAGCTGAAAACTACACAGATGTGTCCCCTTAATGCGCAGAGGAAGGTCTCGTCGAGAAAAGGGGGGGAGGGGTTGAGTCACAGCGCAGAAGACGGTGGTGTGACCCGGGTCATCCCCTCCCTCTCCCCTAACTCAGAGTGAGGTGGCCTATCTGGGACACGCATCATGGCCACAGCCACAGTCCTGCTGCGAGTAGGCTTTGGATGTGTGCATCTTGGAGCCCTGCTATAGCTGGGCTACAAAGAGGTGCATCTCCACCCCTCGACGAGGGGGTTAGGGAGGAAACGCGATGGGAAGTATTCGGGAAGGAGGGTTGTTAGGAGTAGGAGAGGGGTGACTTTCGTCCTCAGGAAAGTCGCTGCTCAAGGAGTGGGGGGGGGGGGGTTGGTGGAGACTATGGTATTGGGATACCAGCACCAGAGGTGGGCGTCATACATTGTCAGCCCTGGCGTCCCAATCGAATCTTTGGTCCTGCAATCAAGGGAGGGAGAGGACAGAGAGGGATTGGGTGGTTCCCCCCAGGCCTATCCTCCCTATGGTGGAAAAAGGGTGACAATGATGCCACGGGGGCCCTCTGCACCTCAAGGGTAAAGAGGGTAATGGTCAGGGGTGACCAAAGGCCCTCTTTCCACCAAGAGTGAGGCAAAAGGGGGAAAAAAGGAGGTTTTCCGCCCAAGGAATTGGGAAGCTAAGTCCGGGAGGTGGGTCTGGAAGGGAAGAGGCCAAAATACTTGGCTTCTCCCCAAGGATCCCAGGCTGTACCCATCATGAAGAGGGTTTCTGGGGGAAACAGGACATTCCCCTCAAAAGGCAGGTCAAGGATGTCCTGCTGAGCATTAGGGGGCACTCTAGCCTCCCTGAGCCATGCTACCCTATGAAGCGTAACCACCGAGGCCATGGTGCGAGCTACAGTGTCCACTGCATTGCAGGCTGAGAGAAGGCGGTCTTGAGATATTATGTTGCCTTCCTCCAAGAAGGCATCATACTCATCCTTGGCCTCGGGCAGGAGCATATTCCTAAATTTCCCAAGGGACTCACAGACATCCAGCAAGTACTTGCTGGTTATAGCCTGGTTGTTTGCCACCTGCAGTTGAAAAGCTGACGAGGAGCATACCTTGTGGCCTAACAAATCCAGTTCCCTGGTCTCCCTGGTGCCAGGGATGGGGTTCCTGGGGGGTTCTCCGGCCCCCATTGCCATCTGGATCACGTCGCCAGGGGGGACCGGGTGGCCAGTGAGCGAGGGGTAGTCCGATTCGGATACCCGATATTTCATGCTCGCCGTATCCAAAACCGGGGGGATGAAACTTGGAATTTGCCATCGAGAGCATGCAAGATCCCACATGCTCGGGTGGGGTAGGATTGCTAAAGGCACCGTAGAGGCGAATGCCAGTCCAAACAAGGTATCGGGAGGGAGGTTCAGGGGTTCCACCTCCATACCTAAGTGGGCCGTGGCCCAGCACAGCAGATCCAAGTGCACTGGAAAGTTGTGGTCAAAATCGAAAGGGTGATGGAGCCGATGTGCGGCGCCAGGGCCGTTTGGAGCCCCTAGAAGGTCCCTCTTCCAGGCTGGAGGCAGGGGACAGGGATCAGGATTCCCGGCCCTGTGCCATTGGTGGAGTGGTGCCCGCCCCTGCCGGCGTGGAAGGCAGGGGGCTGGACGGCAAAATGAAGGCCGGTTTGCCCCTTCTGTTTGGGCGTGGTGCAGGTGGGGTAGGAGGGAGCAGCAGGGCGCATGCTGCTTCCACCACTTCTGGGGTGGAAGGGACAAGAAGTGACTCCACATGAGTCGCGGGCAAGTCCTCGCTAGGGGAGGGAGGACTGCTTGGGTGTTCCTGTTCACTTGGTACTGGACTTCGCAGTGCCGAGGGTGGGGTCAGCCGGTGCCGAGGTGATGTCGGCACCTGCGAGGCCGGGCTTCACTGTGCCATCGGCACTGGAGATGATATGGCACGGTGCCGGGCTGGCTGAGGGCGACCTCGATTGGTGCCGAGGTGCCGGGTAGGCGCTGCGGTGTCAGAGTCGGCACTGAGGTGGTGCGGCGGCTGCCGCTGCCACTGGTGGCACGGTGCCACATAGGCTCTGGCGCTGAGCTGGGTCTCGGTGCCAGGCTCTCACACGAGGCCTCGGGTGAAGGGTGCCGAGCCTCCTCCGAGGCTAGGGCGCGGCGTTGCTGTTCCCTCTCCTTAATCGTTCAAGGTTTAAAGGAGTGACAAACGGAACACGCCGAGACCATGTGGTCTTTGCCCAGGCACCTGAGACACTTCCCATGGGGGTCGTCCCGGGGGAAGGCCTTGCCGCACTCGGCACAGGGTTTAAACCCTGGCATCGTCGATGCGATGTTCTGGTCCAGTGCTGGGCTCTCGCGGTGGAACTAAATCTACAAAGGAGATGTGCCCTGCCGGACAGTGAATCCAACGAAGAGACAGGCTCCTTGCAATTAGCAAGAAGCGGACGTTCCAGATCCGACACGCAATGCAGAAGAAATGAAACTGAGGAGGGGTGGGGAGGCGGCCGTATATATAGCCACGGGTGAGGTGAGAGGCAGTGGCCACCTCCCCTCTTCTGACAGGCTAGGACAAGCTTTTTCCGACCAATCTGGCGCTCTGGCACGGAGACACCTATTACTGAATACATCTAAGCAGCACTCGAAGAAGAACAGGATGTTCTAATGCCATTGTGAGCTGGGCCTCTTGGGTTAACCACCTGAATGTGCAAAAATCAGGGCAAGCTGCAAAAATTAGAGTCAAATTCTCTAACCACTGACAGGTGGTACTTAAACCACACTCCCACTCAGCAACACACCATGCTTCTGATTCCTCACACAGCTTATCATGAAGCATAACAAAATAGAAACAGCCCCCTTTACTGCACTTCAGCTCCTGTGGTCTCCACCTGGCTGTAAGGTCTTTTAAGGAAATAGGTTCTCCTGATCCCAAAAGGCCATCCACATTACAAAGAACAATACAGCCTTGGATCTCATCCAAAATACCATGCTGCCAACTAATCCTTTAGCAACTAAAACTAAAGGGTTAACATAAAAAGAAAAGAAACAAATTATGACACATGTGAACGGGTCAAAGTGAATCACATAGATACAAATGATTTAGAACAGTGGTTTTCAAGCTTTTTTCCTCAGGACCCAGATGAGAAAAATCATCTATGTCCACAACCCAACAACTACATCTTTCGGCAATGCATGCCAGTCTTTTGGCAGCTGCAGCAGAGGATGCTGCGACCCAGTGCCTGAAGTTCTGCGACCCACTACTGGGTCCTGACCCTAAGTTTGAAAACCACTTATTTAGAGTCCTTATAAAAAAGATTCTTGGAAGAATTTGGAGTTTGCAGGCTTGTCCAATATCTCTGGTAGACATCCAGAACCTGAATGGGCCTCAGTCCTTTGTCCAGTCACAGAGGAATAGAGCCAGAGAAGGGTGGTTGAGAACTGGAAACTGAAGACAAAATGAAGTAGGTGTTGCTGTCTTTTATTACCTCTTGCCTTCCCCCATGCTGTGTGGAGTTTTTTGCAAATCAAAATGGAGTTGAGTCACAGGGCCAGCCCAAGTGACTCACCAAGCAGGTTTCTCCCTAGGCCCATTGTGCCTGTGGTTCCCTTGATGGACCATTAAGGAGACAATGACTGTAGACATCCAGACTGGGAGTTTCCCAGAATCAAATAAGTTGAAACACAGATATAACAAACATAGTCATAACTTCTAATACAGATGTGGCAACAACAATACCTATAACCGATATATTCATTCCCAGCAAGTTACAACCTTTCTATTAGTACCAAACATTGCATAGCTCCTATGGATGACTGAAAATTATGAAATATTAATATGAAAAAGTATCATAAATGGTCCCTAAATCTGGACAGAATCACAGCCCTCTAGTGGCTGGAAGTGGACACTAAACAAGTTCAGACTGGAAATAAGGGGTACCTTTTTCTAGTGAGTGCAATTAATCTCTGGACCAATTTATTAAGGGTTGTGGTATATTCTCCATCGCCAATTGTTTTAAATCAAGACTGAATACTTTTCCTAGAGATCTGCACTGAGATTCACTGCAGGAAATGTCTCTGGTCTGTGATTAGACCCGCTAAGGACAGTGGTGCCTTCTGGCCTTGGACTCAATGGGTATGTCTACGCTGCAAGGCTCAGTTAAGTCAACTTAATAAGGTCTACTTAAATTTGACCTTATTAAGTTGGCTTAGTGAGAACCCATTTGTTTATCAAGTCGACTTAAGCCAGCAGACACATTTAAAGTAGACTTAATAAATACTTGAAAAGGCTTAATAGGCTTAACAAGGGCTCTACTGCACTAAGTTGACTTTATTAAGCTGACTTTAATGGGCACGTTGCATTAAGTTGACTTAATAAAGTCGACTTAACCCTTAAAATTTACTTTAAGGGCAGGAGTTATTAAGTCAACTTAAGTAAGTGCTCAAGTGGATTTAATGAACTCCCAAGGGAGTTGCTTAAGTCAACTTAAGCCTCCTTAAGTTGACTTAAGCACCTAGCGCAGTGTTTCCCAACGAGTGTGGCCATGGCACACAGGTGTGCTGTCAGGCCTGAGCAGGTGTGCCACAAAATTCTTTGTAAAACTACTCTAAGAGCTCTGGATTGGCTCATTGGCTCATGAATATTCATGAGTTCATTTGGAAACTGTATGGTGGTATGCCTCAAATTAATTAAAAGTAGAAAGGTGTGCCATGGCAGAGAAAATGTTGGGAACTACTGCCCTAGTGCACACATAGCCAATGAATCTGTGCTGCCAAGGGGCAGCCAGCACTAGGCATGGCCCCAGGGCCATGACACCTAAATATTTTTCCAAGTCCCTACTTCCCAGAATAGCACCACCTTCCTGTAAGTATGACCAACAGTCTTTGCACCTAGAGCTGCACATTTACATTTACCATAGTAAAACACAGATTGTTTGCTTGCACCCAATTTACCAAGTCATTTGTATAGTTCTTTAGGGCTCTGCAGTACAGTGCATCACGAGGAATGCTCTCTTGCATCATCTGGGTCACACCTAGGCCAAGCACAGCCACATCACCAGTCACTGGGTGACTCCAAGGCAAGGCCCCAGGAGTCACCCTGGGCAGCCATTTCCTGCTGCTGTTCCTGAGGGTCCCAGTTACTGTGGTCAGCTCAGGCTACAGTCCCCCATCTGGGGCGGGGAGGGAGGAGCTGGCTCTGCCCTGTACCTCACCATTCAGTGGGAGCCCACATATAGCTCCTGACTTCCATTGTCACAGAGACGTGGTGCAAAGCAAGCTGCACCTCCCACTCGCCAGCTGGTGCCTCCACTCCCCACTGGCAGGGCTAAAGCAGCTTAACAGCAACCACAACAAACTCAGCCAGGGGCTGAGCCAGGACTCCCTGCAGACCTGGCAGCAAGAGGCACGCCATGGGCACAGGGCATGGGGAGAGGAGCCCAGCTCTGAGGGATGGGAGTGAGCCTGAGCCATCACTGCCAAGCTGGGCATCCACCCACAGCTGGACAAGTGATGAGGAGACACCACTGGCCTAAAACACAGGGCACAGGATGGCAGTAGCCCTGCATGGTCCCAGGTAATGCTACAGGAAGGCAAGGGCTGATCACCAGCAGTCCCCCAGGCCCCAGTTACCCTCCAATGCTTAACTAGCCCTAGGCCAGGAGAGGCTTACTCCATGGCCCAAGGGGCGATGAGCTAGAGCTGTCAGCTCACTCCATGTTACGACTTCTGATCTGATTTCCACCCTGCAAGAGCAGAGCGCTGGCTGGAGCACCAACCCTGAAGAGGGGCCTTTTGTCCGCCCCCCCCCCCATCCCTTACATTGATTGTATGCTGACACAGTGGCACCTTGCCTGGATTATTTCATACCCTACTGCCCAGGGGCTTTAAACCCAACCATGCATTCCTAGCCTGGATTCCCCTCCAGCAACAACTCAGCACTGGCACCACTGGACTGCATTTGTTTCCATGACAACAAATAGCAAGGACGCTGCATGGGCTTCCCAGTAGGGTCCCGCCAGGGGTCCTCGGTGCTCCAGGGGCATGAGCAAGAGACAGGTGTAGACAAAGACAGATGAGGCCATGGCAAGAAAGTCCCAGCTTGTGAGTCCCGGAGCCCTACCTGTGCCAAGGGAGGCCCCAGGGCCAGCACTGAAGCTCAGAGCAGGAGTCACTGGGGAGTCACACACCAGCTTGTGGCTCGGGTTGAATTCCCAGCTCAGGGAGTCGGGGTTGCTGGCTTGGTCAGAGAATGGAATTAAAACAAAAGTCTCTGCTTCCAAGTGCTCTCTCCACAAGCCCCAGCAGGGTCCCTACAAATTACCCAGCTGGGTCATCTCCCACATGCACTGCTGCCCACAGGCCCATGACTGCCACATGCCTTAGCTGCGGTTAATTTAGCACCACATATTGCTGGGACTAATGCCCCCTTTCAAAGCTCATTAAGCCAATCTAGGAGGAGCTGAGACTTAAAGCCCAGACCCTTTCAAAGAGCCTTGCAGGTGAGTCTGAGCCATTGTTCTGGTAATGCCATCCCCTGCCCAGTCCTTGATGCTGCTTGCTTCTCAGTCTGCAGTGAGGATACACTGCTTGTCTTCCTGCCAGTTACCCCAGTCCTGGTGCAACCACACTGCAGCTGCCACAGCACGAGAACGTGCGTAGCCCATGGCGGCATGCAGAGCTGTGCAGGTTACAGAGGGGAGATGCTGTCACGCAGGGCACCAGGCCTCCCAGGACTGAGGCTCTAGTGGTTTCCAATGTCTGAGCCCCTGGAGCTGCCCTTGGTTAGCTGTTGGCAAACCAAACACCAACACCCTCTCCATGGTCAGCAGGCACCTGACATTGCAAGGCAGTGACATGCCACCCGTCCACCAGCTGGAGGGGCACAAAACTATCAGAGTAACATGGGCATCAAGGCCATTTAAGCAGGCTCCAGGAGGCTCCAAAACAAGGTCCATAGGCTATGGAGGGTCCCCTTGGCTCTCCAGGTTTGATTTTATCAGCACAGAACGCTGGACCTGTGACATTACACCTGTTCCCATGGCAACCTGACAAGCAGAAGCTGACTGGAGAAAGGCTGGATTCAACTGTGGTTCCCAGGGACGGTGCAGGAGCCGAGCATGCATCAGATCAGTGCCACCCTTCCTAGATGCCACATCCCATGGGAATCAATCTGGCCTAACTGGCGAAGGCTGCTTCTTCAAAGGGCTGCTGGCTGCAGCTAAATGAGAGCCTCTTTCAGCGCCCCAGCACTGGGGGTTTGCTGGAGTCCATGGAGCTCTCCTACAGTGTCCACTCCATGGGCCGAGGGGGAACTGCCCTGCCTCGCTTGCCACTTTCTCCTTCTTGACACTGCCATGCCTGTCCTTCGCCTGGGCCCAGCTACACCATCATCATGTGCAGTGACAACATGGAGAGGAGATTCAGCTCACTCAGACCACAGCGGGGCTGCAGGTCCCATGCAGCTGGCAAATTCCTGTGCTTGTCCTCACAACCACCAGGCCTGGCCCCTGCCCTCCAGACAGCAGTGCAGCCTATGTAACAGTGCAAACCACAGCCTCATTTGTGGAGGACAAGCAGTCTGCATCAGGTGACAGGAGCATGGGCGCAGTATACGATGCCTGGGCAGCTTCAGAGACATGGCATGCCATTTGCCCCAGGCCACCAGAGTAAGCCTTTGGACATGGCTGGCCCTACCTGCCCCATAAAGTCAGGGCATCTCCAGTCATTAAATACAGGGTGGGCTGGGGGTCAACAGAAAGTGGTCCCAGGCAGGAGCCCGGGGAGTGGAGAACCCACCTCGCAGCCCTGACCTCTGCCTGTCCTGCCTCATGGGGGCACTGGGCCTCAGATTAATGGCACACCAGGACTCCCAGGTTCCTTTTCTGGGTCTGGGGGGGTGACAAGTTGGAATGCTCCAGGACTTGCCCTGATGCAGGGGACCTGAGAGAGCCACAAGTCACCTCTCCCTCCCCTCCGCCCACAAAGCCTGTGTTCCCCCTGTCAGGGCTCTCTGTGCAGCACCTCTCAGCTCTTCCCACCAACCCTGACAGCCCATGAAGGTCAATCTGCTTCCTACCCAGAGAGGGTTAACTTTTTTCCTGATCTCTGCAAGCAGCTCTGCTCTCTCAAGGGAACTGAGGCACTGAGCAGGAAAGGAATGCACCCAAGACCGCATAAAGTATCAGTATCAGGACTGGAAACAGATCCCAGGAGTCCTGACTCCAGCTTCCTCTTCCTTGTTGAACCCCACTCCAGTCCAGAGCCAGGAACACAACCCAGGACTCTGGGCTCCTTTCTTTTAACTGCGGACCGGGCGCATGGCTGGCAGCTCCAGTCCTGGAGCACACTTCTGGTGCACAGGGGGATGAGGGGGGACAAAGCCGATTGGAGGATGGGCTTTTAAAATATAATTACCGGGGGCGAGGGGGCAGGAGCTGTGTCACTGTGTGACACGTCTGAGTTGGCTGGGACTGGCGGTTGCAGGAGAGCTGGGCGCCCAGCCGGGTGGTAATTGTATGTGCCTTTGTCTGCATTGTCGGTGCACACTGGGCACAGCTGCAGTGACTGCTCATACTCTCCTGGGCCCCCAGCTGGCAAACTACCAGGGCCCAAGATGTGCCCCTCACTTGCCCTTCCCCCAGGCACAGCCTGTCCAGCTGCTGGTGCCATCTGCCATTGCCACACCCAGCGTCAGCTGCTCAGAGACTGTGGCTTGGGCTGCCTCTTGCTCCAGCAGAAGCACAGAAATTAGGGACCAGCCCTCATCCAGCCCCATTGCCTGGGGAGGGTCCTCCCTGACAGGCTCCAAGGGCTCAAGTCCAGGATGGTTTTAAGCATCTGCCCCCTCCCTTGAGAGATTCTGTCTTCTGCAGCCCAGGGAGCTGCCCCATTGTTCTCGGGTATCTAACAACAGTCCTACTGAGGAGAGGTCCCAGCTCCCTGGGCAGCAACAGGGGCAGATGTTCCCTGGTGCCACACCATCCCCTGCTCCAGCTGCACACTGGAATCCACCCTGGCCAGGCCTGCCTCAGGTTCTGGGCTGCAGCCCCTGAGTGGCTCCATCCCAAACATGCCGAGTCTCCTCGCTCGAGCGATGGGTGCCCTGAGTGCTAGGGCTTGGATAGGAGCAGGCGGAGTGGAGCTCCAGAGGCATAATCTGCCATCCCCAGCACGTGGTTCAGCCACTGAAGCTTGGAGGAGTAACTGGTGGAGGAGGAACCCAGCAGAAACACCCCTAGCTGGTGAAGAAGTCCTAGACAAAAAGCCTGGGGTTCATCCTCCAAAAACCCCCAATTCCAACAGAAAAACAAACTCAAATCTGTTTTCAACTCAACTTTTTCCTGAGGAAAATAAAGCTGTTTGCCAGCAGCTGCTCTCCAGGGGCTCTGGGGTGAGCAGCAACCACCCTGCCATAGGAACAGCTGTGAGCCACAGACCTGGATACCCACAAAGGGCATGCCCTGCACATGCCCTCTTGCAGCCATGCCAACACTATGGAGCAGTCACAGGCCAGTCACTGCCCCCTGGGCTGTTCCCTTGCACATTCCTCTCCCCATGTGCTGACACAGAAAGGGTCACTGGCTAACAGCAAATACCAAAGCAGTCAGTCTTTTATCCCAGCTACCACACCGGGATGGGCTAATAAGCTACATCCCAAGACCCTATGAGATAGACCTTCCCAAACGTCTGCAGGTCAAGGTGGCCAAGTGAAGCCAGGTGGAGCCTGAACATACAGACACCAGCACTGACAAGGTGCCACCTTCCTCTTGAAAGCAGAGGAGGCGCTGAGTGCTAGGCCATGGAGCTGCACATCTGTTTTCAGGGCTGCTCTTTTTTGGAGGCCACCCTCCAGCTGCCATTGTAGCCCCGGGCAACAGTCTCCCTCCCTCCCTGGCTGGTATCTGGCTGCTCCTTGGCTTTCCCTCCCTCTAACACCATGTGCTCATGGCGGCAAAGAGGACATGTGTAGCTATGTGCCGCAGAAAGAAGCAGGCATAACTATGTGCGGCAGAGGAAGCCCATGGCAGGAGGGGGCAAGGGGCGCAGTACACTACAGCATAGCCAGGAGAGAAGCCGGAGGGGGATGTGGAGAGCCCCAGGGATTAAAATAAGCCGAAACACCTTGAAACACAGTTCTGGGGCCCATAAATTTGAGGGGCCAGAGTTCCGGGTCCCTGAAAAATAGAAAAATCAGACAGAACACATGTTCCGCCCTGCCCTGGCCAAGTAGCTGCGGCCAGCTGTGAGAGTTTTTAAATCTCCCACCTTGAGAGTGCTCAGATGCATGCTCAGGGCAAGAGCTGCCTGGCCAAGGTCCTTGAGAGGTCACTGAGACCAGTCTTCTGCATTCACGCCAGGACCAAGTACCATCTAGAGGGGCACAACAGGCAGCATGTGAGACCAGGATGAGGGAAAGAAGGTGGAGAGGGCAGCATATGAGGCCAAGATGGGGGTAGGGAGGCAGAGGGGGCACTGTGTGAGGCCAGGATTGGGGCCAGTATTTTTACGGAGTGATAACCAATGTGCATGGTACTGAGAAGTGGTTGCAAATGCCTACCTGGGCTTGGGCTCATGTGTGCATGAAGGGGGCCTGGACAATATGGGAAGGGGGCTCAGAGATTAGGATGGTTCCAGGGCCCACCAAATTATACTTTAATCACCGGAGAGCCCATGTATGGGTTCTGCCCCAGGGGTTCAAGTGTGTAGAGTACTCTGCTTTCCTGAGTCTGGCCTGCCTCCCCATCACCACTGCTGGCTGGACCCCTGCCCATTGGTTTGCACTCCACACACCTCTGTCAGCATAGACCTGTCCTAAGCTGTGTGCTGGGGCTGAGCTCAAGCAGCCAACCTCCTGCTGGGTTTGACTTCACCCCAGTGGATCCTTGACATAGCCCCACTCCCTGCTGGCCTAGCTGTGCTGAGCCCTCCCCTTGTAGGACAATGGCAACAGTTCCTGGTGCTGCATTTGTTCTTTGCTGTCTGGGGCAATCTGGTGTCCTCCGGCAAGCCAGAGGAGACACAAAATCCCTCCAGCTCATGGAGACAACAAAACCATATGACACGTTCTAGCTGCACTTCTTAAATCCAGAGGCCATGCTGGTCTCCGGTCTCGGGCAAACAATATTCAGCTTAATCCATACTTATATAATTCTGGGCACAGCTATTGCTCAAAGTGCAGGGTGGGAAAGCGGGGGCTCAACACTTCCCTTGCCATCTCCCCAAAGAATCAGGCTCTAGCATGTCAGGGAGAGGCAGTGGCTTGTGCCTTGCACAGGGGAAAGGAGTAGGGGGTGTCTGTCACAAACAGCTGTCAGGGAGCCCCAGAGAATGGTAAATTAGTTTTCATTGATCTTTCTGGAAGTATTTAAATCGCAATCCTCTTATGGGAAAATCCCTGCGTCTGCAATATGGCATTTTATTTACAAAAAGCCACACTTACTACACCTTCCTGCTTGGGACAGGGAGGGAGAGTCAATGAGAACGGGCCAGCATTTCAAACAGATTGATTTAGGCTGAATTGTGAATTCCAATTGGGGGGTTCATCAAAGCCCAGAGCTGAGAACAGGCTGAGCACTCTTCCAGGGCAGGAGCAGAATTGTCTGTGGAAGGGTTTTGATGCTTTCCATCAATGGCCAAGTGTAAGATTTACAGATGCACTTTCCCCTCCTCTGGGCTGCATGCAGACTGTGCACCAGGTGAGGTGGGAAGGGCAATTGGATCACTATCCCGGCCCGAACCCTTGTGTGGAGGTCAGTACACCAATATCTTGGCATCTAACACCAATGGCTGTGAATTTGTCCCAGAGTCCATGGTTTGCCAGACCTCTCTGACTTTGTGAAGATCCCCAACAATTCAGCCCACCCGGTGGAGCTCAGAATTTGCACACCCACCCTCCCACCCCACATACACACCTGCAGCTCAGGCTTCCAGCTTGATGAGCCATGAGTTACTGTTTATTGCTCATGGCTTGTCCATTGCTTTTAATAAAAATACCTGTGCCAGAGTCATAGCCTTAAAGGGAGCTTCCTGGCCAGCATCACTGCCTCTTTCCCCCACCTCCAAGCATCTTTAGGGGGACACCAAATAGCCTCAGGGCTGGTCAGACCCACCAAGCCTTTTCCCACCCCCAGCTGCCACCACCCCTCCAATAGCCCACCTCCATGGTGGCAGAGGAGCAGCACTATTAGAAAATGTCCAATCTTTATAGTGGGGGGAGGCAGGCTGAGCTGGGGGGCAGTATGAACTGGAGGCAGAGAGGTGCAGGTTGGGTGAGGGGTCTGGGCTGGACGTTAAATGGGGGGCACTTGTTGGGGGCAGGGGTTGGGGAGCTGGGCTGGGCTGGGCTGTGCTGGGCTGGGCTGGGCTGGTTTGGGGGGCAGAGGGTGGCATCATGGGGGCCTAGCTAGCTTAGCTGGGCTGGGGAGAAGCATGGGAGGCCTGGCCAGGGGCAGCAAGGGGGGCTGGCGAGCCTGAAGCAGTCTCCCAGAAGCCACAGGAGGGGGACTCTCATGGGATGCTCATCCATGCACCCCTAGTGTATGATCTATGTAACTTCTCTGATCACGTCAGCAATATAATTGTCTGATTTGATGCTGTTTAAGCCATGCAAGGGGTTCCTTTATGAATGCACGTAACATACTCCACAATGTTGTTATGATGTCATGTTTCCTGCAGCATCATGCATGCAAACAGATGTATGGCAATCCAAGGGTATATGAACTGCTTGCTCAAATTGATATTGATGATTTTAAGTGAGTTTTCTGTGCAGTACCTGAGGACTGTCAGCAGGACATCACTGTTTGTTGATTTCAGGTGAGGGAAACAGACACAGGAAAAGCTAAAGATGTCTGTTAGTGATGCAGCTGCAAAACTGGAGATGGTCTATTTGCAAGCAGAGGAGAGAGAGCGCAACAGGAGAGGGAAAAAGACAAAGAGCATGAATTTGCAAGATGGTCTGCAGAGATGAAAATGAAAGAAGCAGTTATAGCCAGAAAGGCCAAGGAAGCCACCCGCAAGCATGAGTACGATGACCACAAGGAAGCCAGAATGGCTGAGGAAGCCATCCACAAATGTGTAATGGAGCTAAAGCAGCCTGAGGTGCTCACAGTGGAGAAGGCCACAGAGGAAAGAGAAGGAGCAAAAACATCAGCTGATAGTGTTGGAGAAACAGGGCCAACAGCCAGGAGGCCCTGCACACTACACATCTAAGACACTCAGCTGTGAGAAACTGTACCTCACTTACCAAGAGACAGACTGCATTGAGGACTATTTCACTGCTTTTGAAAGACTTTGTGAACTGCACAAGGTCCATGAAGAGGAAAAAGTTCCTGTGATTGTGACCAAATTATTGGGCAAGCTTGGGCAGTGTTTAATGAAATGCCAGTTGCGGAGGCTTTAAAGCAGGGGTCTCAAACGTGTGGCTGCATGCAGCCCCTAAAGCTATTTTCTGTGGTCCACAATGACACTACTGTTATCAATATTTGCAATATCGTATGAAAAAGTTTCAGTGGTGTGGCCCTCGGGGTAACGTACTAGTCCTCATAAGGCCCTCATGTTGATTTGAGTTTGAGACCTCTGCTTTAAAGTATGATGCATTTAAAAGGGCTGTCTTGCAGAGGTTTCAGATTACACCTGAAGTGTACAGAATGACAGGGCTGTAACTACAGAGGGGTGAATGGGGCTTTGCCCCAGGCGCCCCAGAGCAGCTCCATTGAGCTGTTCTATCAAAGGGTATATTCCATGCTGCTTGCTCCAGGTGCCAATCATTGTAAGGGGCACTTTCCTAGTGGAACGTGCCCTGGGCACTGAAATGCCTAGTAACGGCACTGCAGAATGGCATTTAAAGACCTTAAGAAGGAGACAGGCATGACTTACAGCAAATATGCTCAAAAACTGTGGGATCTGTTAAACAATTGGGGCAATGTTCCCTCTAATTTTTTGTAGGCTGTGTGTGCAAAAAAATTTCTTCTGTGCAAACATTCAGAACTGGTGTGCAAATTTGTGCGAGGTCCAGCAAGGGTGGTCAAACTGGTGAGCGCCACAAAGCAAGTGGGCATGCTGCAACTAGAAGATTAACTTTACTTTGATATGGTGATTGAAATGATATTATAAATTACAAAACCTTATTTGGCACATGCTGCTTGGAACAGCTTTCTTAACGTCGCATAAAAATATTCGCACTGTTGAATTTTTTTTGTGTGTGCACACTTTATTTTGTTGTGTGCATGGGTTTTGCAAGCTGTGTGCGTGCGCACACGCGCACAGCTTAGAGGGAACATAGGTCAAGGGCTTTGACCTCATAGCATAAGAGCAGTTCTTAAGTGGATGTACAGACAAGATCAGAACCAATCTGTGGAATAAAAAAGTGAAATCTGTGATAGAGATGGCCACGGTAGCGGATGCCTTTGAACAGGCCCAAAACTCAGCAGGAAGTGGGGCCCAGAAGGTGGGGAGGCAGGGTAGCAGATGAACACCCCTCAGGAGCTCCGCCTCCCCTAGAAAAGCCCAGCACCACCCACCCATGAAGAAGGAGGGGGACTGAGATGGTAGACACGCCCCCCACCCCCATACCACCTAGGAATACCCAATATAGTTCTCCTGTGGAGGTGGGGAGCCTGAGAAGGTGTTTTCAATGTGATTCCTCTGAGCATTTGAAGCAGTGCCAGAGGCTGGCAGAGGATAATTCCTCCCCAGTCCAAGTGAATTCAGTGTTCATGACACCTGAGACTCCAGAGACACGATCGTTTTCATGACTGGCTTTGTGGGTGTCATGGGGGATGGGGGAATATGGAGTTTCTAAGTGATATCAAGATAAACACCTAAGAGGCAGTTAGATGGAGGAACACCTGTACACAACTCTCACTGGTCAGGCCAGGCTGGGTCCCAGGGGGAGCCACGTCACATGGCCTAGAAGCATACATCCAAGTTGTGGGAAGAGGGAGGATTTGTGTGCCTCTTTCCACAGTGCAGATAAAGTGTGAAAGCTTAGAAAGCAACATGACAGTAGGGTACTAGAGGAGATCCCTGAACCAATGCTAATCAGAAATGACTTCCCAAGGGGAGCTAGGGCTGTCAGGGTGGTGGCTTGTGATAGCTTGGCACACCCCACAGAAATCCAGAAAGTGGGACAAGGTCAGAACTGGAAGTTTCGGTGCCTGGGGCAAGCAGCCCTGGACTCACCCTCCCTGGCCCCAGCCTGGCCCAGGGCCCGATCCATCCGCAGCTGCCACTGGAGGTGGTGGGGAACCCCTGTGGCTGCCAGAAGTGGCAGGGGCTCCGTTACCTCGCCACAGCATTGGTGCAGTCCCCCAGAGCTGCGCTGGCTGCAGAGAAGCTTCTCCCTGTCCCCCTTACCCCCCCAAGCATGCCCAGGCGCATGCTTGGGGGCAGGGCGGGGCCACAGCCTGGCTCTCAGAGAGGAATGTGTCTTGGGGGCCAGGCAGCGGCTATGGCTCCAGGCCTTGCGGCAGGGTACAATGCTCTCTAAAGTTCGGTGTCTGCGGCTTTGCCCAGCTTGCCCCACCCTAGCTACAGCCAGTGTTCCCTCTAAGGTGCATGGGCAGGCAGGGATGCCGCCTGCACCTCTCACTCATGCAGGGATCAATGACTGCCATCCACAGCTGGCAGCCATGACCCCTACCCAGCCAGAAGACACAGTCTTCCAGCCAGCAGAGAGCTTCCCCTAACCTGGGAGCTTTTAAAACTCCCGCCCTAAGTATGCTCAGTCAGAGCATGCTCAGGGTGGGAGGAGCAGCCCATGGCCTGGACACTTTGCTATGGCGGCCAGGTAAGAAGGTCTTGGGGGCTGGCACTGGGGGCAGTCGGTCAGCTGGTGGGGAAAGGGTGCAGGAAGTTGGGAGGAAGACTGGGTGAGGCCAGTTGGTGGTGGGACTGGGAGAGCAGGCAGGTGGGTTAGGGTGGGAGGAAGAGATTGGACCAGCTAGAGGGGAGAGGGGGACCAGGGGGGGTGTCAGCCTCACAAACTGCTGCACAGCAAGCACACTAACTTGCTCAGCTGCATCAGCAGTTTAGAGGAACATTGGTTACTGTCCTGGGTGGTGGTGCAGCCCTGGAGATTACCAAGAAGGAGGACTGTGTGTCTCCTGGTTGGAAAGGAGTAGAGGCCAACTCCTGCCTGCCAGGGTGGAGGGCCATGGTTTCTATGTTCCCCAAAAATACCTACCAGCTGGTTGCAGCTGAACAGGGAACAGAACTGCTTAGCAAGTCAGGGAAGGCTATGCCTCAGAGCGAAATCCAGAGAAGGAAGCCTGAGAGGAATTTGTAGGGGGTGCAGGAATGCCGCCCTGCTACTTGAATGTTGATACCCAGGGCAAGGGGGTGAGCCCTGCTAGATGACCCAAGTACATCAAGGGCACCCAAGTTGCCACAAACACAAAACTATGAGCAGTCTTGACCCTGAGAAAGCACACCATGAACCTTTAGGAGTAGAGGATGTGAGGGAATATGGTGCCTTGGAGGGAACCCGCCAGCCAGACAGGCTCCTGGAGCTGGGGGATCAAAGCCACAGAGGGCCAGTGGGTGTGCTAGAGTTTCCTTTCCAAAAACCCATGCCACACCATACCCCAAAACGCCAAAAGCTCAAGTGCCTAGACAAGGGGAATACCAGACGGAAGAAAGGCCTGGGACTAGACAAATGCAAAGGTCTAATGGGCTGTTGGGGGTATGAAATGCCAAACCAACCAGCCCTGTATCAGGAACACCATGATGGAAGGTGCTGTCTCATGAACATACCTGTAAGCACTCATCTAGAATGACAATTGGGTACTGATGTTATAGTATGCAGCGATAATTGAGATATCCATGTAATCTTTGTAGCTAGATGTACTGTGTATAGATTTTTGGGTAAAGGTTTAGGAATGTACTAAGAATGGCAAACGGGAAATTGTGGAAGACAACTTCATCATTTCGATGGTATAATTTAAAGAGGGCTTTGAGGGGTCTGCCTCTGGATTAGTCAGTGGCTAATCCTCCAACAGGTCTGAAAGGAGGTAGGTGTCATGGGATGCACATCCGTGCACCCCTCAGGTATGATCTGTATAAATTTTCTGTTCACTTCTGCAATATAAATGTCTGGTTTAATGCCAGATATGCCATGCAAGGGGTTCCTTCATGAATGCACGTAACATACTCTATGTTGTTGTTACAGTATCATGTTCCCTGCAGTATCATGTATGTGCAGAGATGTCAAGTATTTTACATGACTCAGGGCTATCTCTCAGCATGGAAGCTGCAGAGTTACATGACAAAGACAATGCAGATTGAGCTCTCTGGCTCAGGTGGAACAAAGAACATCACCTTGGCCCGGGAAGAGGATGGGCTGATGGCGGGACTGGAAACCAATACAGACGCCTTGAACTGGAAGGGGCTTTGTGCCGGGGAAACACCATCTTGAAACCATCTCTCAGAAGGATTGGGCCCTGCATACAGGAAGGCAGAGCCCACCCGCAAACCATCACAACCAAAGCTGAGTGGTGAGCTGAACATATTTGTAGCAGTGAGGTTAGGTTAGAATGCATTTTATATCTTTTATTTGCTTGTGGTAATCCCTGATTTATTCGATGACTGTGCATTGATTTGCTATATGCTCACTTAAAATCAAGTTCTAATCAATAAACTAGTATTTGTTTTACTAAAGCTGTGTGAACTTTAGGGGTGAGAATGAGTGAGGCTGAGCATCCCCATTTCTTTGATAAATGGGCAAATGAAAGTCTATGAGCCAACAGTGATTGGAGAAGGGTCCCGATCCCTGGGTGACACAAGTTCCTCATGTGGCCTCTGGGGCTGGGGTGCTTGCTTGGAGACCATCCCCTAAGTGGCTGGAGAGCACACACTCACTGCCTGGGACGCATTACACACAGGAGGCTGGTGTGGACTGACCCCACTGTCATGGGGGGTGAATCTGGGTTCAGGAGTGAAGATCAGGGGGTCACAGCTGCACAGGGAACCAGATCCCGGTCAGGGACCGTCACAGGGACATGCCCTGCAGCTCTTGATAATAAAGGCTGATGAGTCCTGGGGCACAATGAAGACCCCCCCTCCAGTCCCCTCAGACCTAGGACACTGGCGGCAGGCAGACACACGCTGTCTTCACAGCGGCTGGGAGCTGGAGGCCGGGATCATTCACTGCACTTGGTGCAACAGCACAAGACAATCTCCCGCCCAGGAGGGACGGGACCCTGGGGTCTGTGCTGCCCGGGAGCCCCGGCTGCAGGGGGATCACGCAGAGCAGTTGGCCGGGGCTGTGCTCACAGATTGCGGGGTTTGATCAACCCCGGGTCTGCTGCTGCGAGGGGAGGAGGGATCCTCTCTAGCCCCGGCTCCGAGAGCGCACCCCGGAGGGCCAGTAGGACCAGAGCCCGGCCCGCCCCAGCGCGCAAACGGGGTCCCCCCCAGCCCTGCCCTGCCCGGGCCCCGCAGGCTGCCGGCGGCGGAGACTCACGGGTGCCATCGAAGCGCGTGGCGATGGTGTCCAGGAAGGTGTTCTGCGGGGCCAGCAACCCCTTCATCGCCGGCATGGCCCGGCCCGGCCCGGCCCGGCCCGACCTGCGGGCTGCCAGGCTCGGCCAGCGGGCTCCGGCGGCAGGTGCAGCCCGTGCGCGGTCCCGCTCCGCCCCCAGCTAATCCCGGCCGGGCGGCTCGGCGCGGCCCCGCCCCGGGGGACCCTGCACGCCTGCCGAGTGCGGGGCGGGGGGAGACCCTGCAGCCTCCGGCCGGCCGGGGGCGGGGGAGGGATTTTGGACCGTGGGTCTGTGCGGGGGTGTCCTGCTGCCTGGGCCAGCGGGCCCCCCCCCCCCCCCCCCGGGGGGGCCCCCCCCCCCGCCCCCCGGGGGGGGGGCTGCTAGTGGTCTTGCTGATCCAAGTTTGCCCTAGACGGGACCCACCTCGGGCTGGGCTCACACCTCCCTGACTGGACTCAAATCTCTTTACAGCAGGGGATTCAAACTCAAATCACCACGCAGGCCACATGAGGACTAGGAGGGGCTGCACCACTGAAACCTTTTCATGTAAGGCTATTGCAAATATCGGTAACAATGGTGTCCTTGCAGGCTGCAGGAAATAGCTTTAGGGGCTGGGTGTTTGAGACCCCTGGTTTAGAGCCAGGTGGCATCCACCCGTGCTGGGCTCCAGGAGCGCAGTACCTGCCTGTTGGTATGTTTACCTCCAGCCTGGGCTGCCAGGGCAGCGTTTTGGCTGGTGGCGCTAAATCTCTTCCCTGCCATGGCCCCATGTCACAGCCTGCATGGGGAGGCCTAGGGCTTGAGCTGCCTCAGTTGACCATTGGAAACTGGTTCAAGCAGCACAGCCCTGCGTAGATGCTCTGTGGCTCAGCCAGGACCTGCCAAGCAGAGACTCTGGGTAGTGTGGTGGAGCAGGTGGCTGGGTGTGTAGCCTGGCACCTGGAGACCTACTCAGCCCTGGCCTGGGCTTCTCCACAGGGGTTTGGGGTGGGAGCACTAAGGAGGCTCACAAAGGGTCACAGAGCAGGTCCTGTCAAACCTTGAACCTAGCAGTGGCAGGGGCCCAGGAAGGGGATCCAAGATGGCACCAGGGTGGGGGATAAAAGAGGCTGGCTGCAAGCTGACATCGCAGCAGGGGGCTGGCACCATGACCAGGATAGCATCCAGGGAGACCCAGGTTCCTGTCCTTATGATCTGGGCCAGTCACTTTGCAGAGCCTTGGTTCCCAGCTGTGCAATGGGGGAAGTCCTAGCCTGCATGTGGAATGGCTGGGGGCTTGGATGCCCTGAGGAGCAGGCGCTGGCTGGGGCTGCACCAGCAGCACAGCAAAGAGAGGAGCTGGGGATCCAGGCTGTCATGAACGGGAAAAGGGGAGTTGCTTCCCCAGCAAGGTTGATTTGCCCCCGGACCTCAAGCAGGACTAGGGCTGGCACCTGCCTGTGGGACTCTTGGCAGCAGCAAACACAGCTCAGTCGTGCCTGTTTGTTTTCCAACACTGCCCTCTGGCTGCCAGTATAGCGCAGCCCAAGCCTGGGGCGGGGGGAGAGCTGTACTGACAGATTAGGGCATCTGCTAAATAGACGAGGTGTCATTGGGCCAGCCCGGGAACCTCACTCCCCCACCATAGACCCTGGTGCCAGCCAGCCCCCCAACAATTCTTGCACCCACTAAGCTGCTCTAACCCAGCCTTGGTGCTCCAGCATTCATGAGCAAGCTCTGGGCACGTGATTGCATAGCAGGAGACAGCTGCCCCCCTCAATGGCTGCCCTGCCCCTGTGAGTCACTCACAGTTATGCACAGCATACCCACCCATCTGGGTGGCCACATGGCATGTGTCCCATTCACTGGGCAGCAGACTTCTAGGATGGCCTAGCATTGCACTGTTCCTGGGCTCACTCCAAAGGCTCCCCAGTTGCTCCAGCCCACTAGGGATCAAACCTGGGCCATCAGCGTCTCCAGAGGCAGCTGGCTTCTGTAGCCTCAGGCAGGACACCCCAGACATCGCCCGGCCCCTCCACCCAGCTGTTGTATTCCTAGGAGGTGACATGATGCGCAGACAGCTGTGAGCCTCAGATTGAGGTTTATTTGTAAATGGCCCCTGGTGCCAGCCATCACCTAAAAGAGTCCTCAGGGGTTACACTCCACCAGGACACTACTCCCTGGTCACTTCAGGAAAAATTCTCTGTAGCCACCCCACTCTGGCCTTTGGTCAAGTCCTTGGTCAGCTGGCCCAGGTACCCTGTGATGCTTGCATGATCAGGGTTGGCAGCACACAGGGCTGGAGGCAGTGGGATGTTGGTGCTGGAGGGATGGGGGGAGGTGTTCCAGCAGGCTGCAGCTGGCTGGTCCAGCACTCGCTTGCCCATGGTAAGGATGCCACTGGCATGGTTGCCAGACTGATGCAGCAGACGGTAGAGCTGGCTCTGGAAGGCCTGCGAGCCACTCTTCCTCTTGCCCAATGTGAGGATGCCAGTGGCATGGTTGCCCAAGCCATGCAGCAGGTCATAGACACGGCATGGGCAGGTCTTCTGGAGGCAGCACATAGGCACGCTCTGTCGGGCCACAGCCAGGGAGCAGAGCAGGGCCAGAAGCAGGAGGCAGGAGGCCCTGTGGAGCTGTGAGCATGAGATGCAGGCATGAGTGCAGGGACAGGCTGGTATTTATCGGATTAAACCCAGAGACCCCCCCCTTTGCAATCCCCCCAAGATCCCAGACTGCAGATCTCAAAGCCAAGACTGCAAAAATCTGTTTCCTCTGCACAGGAACTGCCAGACAGGCTCAGAACAGGGGCCCATATCCCTTGGCATCCTGGGGCAGACGGCCCCACCAAGACACCCTGCAGTGATGGGCTGACCAGATCAGGACATCAGTTCCTGATCCAGTAGTGCAAGCCCCAACTGCCTGTCCTCTTCCGGGGCTGGCAGTAGTAAGCTGGATTGCACCCTCCAGGCCCAGCCCCCCACTGCTTGCTGGAGACACTGATGCAGCTGCAATTAGCACTAATTGGCCCCCTGGCTGGCAGTGGGTGCGTCATGGAGACCAAGCTGCCCCAGGAGCCCTCCTGGCCTGATGCAGGCAGGCAGCACTTTCTGGTTTCCTTCCCGGGACAGGTAACAGCTGCCGAGGCTCTCTTTGAGTACACAGCTCAGCCCTGCACACACATCCCATCCAGCACTCAGTGAGGTCAGCAACCCTGGGCGACTCACCATCGTGCTGAGTGGGGAGCTCATCACTGAGGCCACCAGGTTGTGGGGGGAGAGACCAAGGCAGTGTGGGCAGGTGGGGCAGACCCAGGCTGGCCTTGCAGCCCTTAGGACCTGGCTTCACTTTGGGTAGCTCAAGCAGATCTTTCCTCCCCAGCATGGCATACTGCAGAGAGCTGGTCAGCTCCTGGGCTCGTGTAGCAGGGCACCTGGGCCAAGGGGAGGTGGTTCTGGGACCATGCTGAGACTAGGAGAGGTCCTGGGCTGGACAAAGCAGATTTCCCTTGCACCCCAGAGGCTGTTATCACAGCAAGGCTGGCCTGCATTCTCCAGCCACCACAGGGCAGGACAGGGCAGGGAGAAGCTGAAACACATGCCAGCTCTTGGCCCAGCAGCTCTCAGGGTGTCCCTAGTGAAGACAGCAAGACAGTGCATTCCTCCCTAGGATTCAAGGCAGCTGTCCCTGGCTCATAGTGCTTTCTTTCTTCGTGGTACATGCCTGCCCCTTCTCCACCTGTACCCTGACCTCCTCTGCCCACCCACCCCAGTCGCCAGGCCCCAGAGCTGTACCTTGGTGCTGGGCACGTCCATCCTTCCAAGGTGTCGCTGAGGGGTCCAAGCACCTCTGTGGTGTGCCCTGCTGAGCACAGAGCCACCCTGAGCCACTCTCTCTGCCTGCACAGGATTTTATAGGGCTGAACTGCCCCAAAGAATGGGTCTTGCCCACCCCCACCCAATGGTGCTGCCAAAAATAGCCCTGGGGAGCTGCAGGGACTGGACTGTGGACAGAGCTGGTCTCTGGGCGACGCATCCATTGTTTCTGTAGCTTGGTGACAGATGGCATCTGGGACTGGCTATTATGCAACGGCCAGAGCTGAGGGGGCTGGTGGCAGAGTGGCTGGAGACGGGGTGCGTAGCCAGGTGCTAATGAGCCAGTAATTGCCTAAGGAATCCACCCATCTGTACTACACAAAGCTGCCAGAAGGTCAGTGCTGGGAGGGGAGGGCATGTGGCAGTCGCCTCTAGACACAATGGCAGTCTCCATGGAGGAAGGGGGAGATTGGTCCCCATTAGGCTAATGAGCTCACCCAACAAAGAACACCCACCAACCCATCCACGCTGTCCCCGCCGTGTCAAAGGCGCTGGTGTGGCCCTGCACATCCCATACCCATGGGAAGCCAGAACCTCAGATGTGAGAGAACACCAGAGGCAGAGTTTCCCCCTCATTTCCAGCCCCCATGAGACCCACACTGAGCCCCATCAGTCCTCACCCTCTCTGCTGGTTAGGCTCCAGGGCTTGGGTGAGGGCATGATGAAGGGGGACTCTTCTCTGAAGAGGGGAGGGGGGTGTTTGTGCATGTGCATGCACCTCAATTTCCCTGCTGCATCGCTAAAGGATTGAGGTGGTGGGACAAGGGTGTGTGATGACTGCAGGGACCCCAAGAGGGCAGGTGTGATGGCTGCCTCGGCACAGACCACAGCCAACACACTGTAATCTGGCACTGGAATTGGGTCTGTCCACCAAAATGGAGCCAGAAGAACAAAGCAAGAGGGGAGGGTAGGTGACCTCTTTGTCAGGGGCAGGAGCAGCAGGGCACATCGGAAGCTCAAAGCTGGTCAGTCTCCTGGCTGGGTCTCATGGGAGCTGAGCCAAGAGCTGCAGGTGCCATCCCCCTTTGGACTGTTCTAACTTCCTGCTTGGTGGGCTAACCAAGGAGCTGTTCTACACCACATTCTCCATGCCTGCCCTGCCAAACCCCTCCTGTTTGGCTCAACTGGATGGCAGGCTGCTCTTGTGTGGGGAACTCCTGGAGTGGAACAGCCACGTAACTGTAGATCAGGGCAAAACATGCCTTGATTTTAGTCACCAGCAGGCACCCAGCCCAGGGAACTGGCAGAGCTGCCAGCCGCTTCCAGTACCCTCGTCACATGGCTCAAATCTGCAGAAATCCCCTGCTGACAGGAGCCCCGACCCACTATCCAACCATAGGGCAGAAGGCTTTCGTTGGAGGCATCCAGCTAACAGCAGTAGTTGCAGGGGGAAAGGAGCTGCGGGCCAGGGTGATCTGCACAGCATACAAGCTGTTGAGGGGAGCAGAGATCTAGACAGAGGCTGGCATTGTGAGGAATGAACCTTGCTGGCCCATGACCTGTCAAGGATGGGCCAGGGCATTCCCCTGGGGCCCCAGGCCCTCATATGTGTAGGGAGCCCCAGCTCCGGCAAGGAGATGCAGCATTGTTTCTTGGCTCCTGGGGGTCCTGCTCCCCAGACCAGGACTTAAGGGATGCCAAATGCAGTTTAGCAAAGACATTCCTGGACCCCAGGCCATTAGTAGTTTGCCAGCAGCCCCGTCTGCCCCGCTTGCTTTGCTGCCAGCAGATCCGTTCCTGAGGCGCCAGGGGCAGGCACCTGGGCACCGAGGAGTCTGGGAAGAGGTGATCGCCAGCCCCATGGAAGCCAGTGCGGACGTGGACAAGCAGGATGGGTTCCCAGTCACCTCCTCCTTCGCAGGTGCATTGGGTGACATCACAGGTTGGTGCTGGTAAGGGCATCAAGGCAGGGGCTGGAGGCTCCAGGAACACAGCCAAGCCAACACCCCCACACAAACCCCCAAGGTGCCCCTCACTCCAGACTAGCCCTAGCATTTCTCCCAGCTGCCAGGGCCAGATTTCCCACATGACTCACAGCAGCAAGCTACCCCAGCCCCACACATGGCTGCTCATGACCTGCTGCACCCATCCCCAGAAAACAACACCCCACCTGACCCCTGACTCTCCTTGCCACAAAGGGAGACACAATAGCAGTCAGCTCGGGGCTCAATACTCTTTATAGCACACGCCCTCCAACCCAGACCCAAATGCACATGTGGAGAGGAAGGGGGTTGCTTCTAGCTTCTCCTGCCCTCCCGGATAGCCCACCTGGTTCAACTCCAGGTTCACCTGCTCTAGTGGAGCTGAGTAGTGCCAGTGTGCTCTGGGATGCCCCTGCTGCCAGGTTCAGCCCTTGTTCCCAAAACCAGAAAGAACTGTTGTGATCCAGTCCTACCACCCATGCCATGCAGTTCCCTGCCCAGGCCCCTGCTCCATGCCACTCACCCACTCAGCCCCAGCCCCAAAATACCATGGTTATGGGAAGAGGGGAGGAAGGCAGGTGCTCAAGCCAGAGATGAGAAGGGCCAGACATAAGCCCCAGCTCAGTGCCCCAGGAGGCAGTTGTCCTCACTCCCACATCTCCCCATGCTGGCTGTCCCAGAGTTGCCATGATGGTCCCATAATGGCCTGGTAGGACTGGCAGTGTAGATGTACCCTAGCCCCAGAGGTGTTCACACCTCATCAGGCTGCATCTGCACTGGTGGGAGGGCACCAGGGGGGCCCCACTGCAGCCCTCCAGTTGAGAGGGGATTGCTCACAGATGAGCATTGCAGCTATGTCAGCCTAATCCTTAAGGGTGGGCCAGCCCACCCCGCACAGGACAGAGCCACTCCACAGGGGAGAAGCAGAGCACAGAGGCAGATCACGGACAGAAGCGCAGGGGCAGGGACCTGGAGGCCCAAGATACCAGCCTAAGCTGGCCTGACCCCACCCCCAGTACCTCAGGCCCCTGCTGATTCCTGCTTCTGTGTGTGCTCGCTCCCTGAAACCTCAGGAGCCCCATCGTCCCTTCCAGAAACAACCCCTCCCCCAGCCCAGGCTGGGCAGAGGACATAGCCCAACACAGGGCAGCGCGCTATTCTCCCCTACCCCAAATCCCACCTAAATCATCCTGTGCAGCCCCCAACCTCTATGGCCTGTGCTGCAGCTGTGCTCATGTCTTTTAAATGCACAGTCAAAGGCCTGGCTGTCAGCCGCTGGTAGAGCAGGGCCAGTCCTGGGGTCAGCGCAGACGGGCTGGGAGCCAGGTGTGATGGAGGAGCTGTGGGGCATCTCCCTAACAGGGACCCCAGCTCAGTCCTGACCTCCATGCTTTGTCCCACAGTCAGCAGGACCCTGTGTCGCTGCCTCCTTCTGTCTCTGAGACAGACTCCGGTGGAGCTCGGGCACGGCCCAGGTCAGGTGAGGCTGAGCCATTCCTGCCAATGCCACAGGACTGGCCGGTGTTGTGGATCTGCCACAGGTTGTCCAGTGCCTCTGCCTTGGCTTGCTTCAGGAGGTCTGCGTGGCCCTGCATGGGAAAAGGCCCAGAGGTCAGGGTGTGTGTGGCAGGCAGGGGCTGAGGCCCCAAAAGCACAGTACTCTATGGGCAACATGCCCCCCCCCACCTTCTGGAACCAGCAGATGCAAAGGCTGACTCCTTCAAGGGCTCCCACAATTTGTGAGTGCAGGGGAGCCTGGTGCAATCAGGTGCTAGTTCACTCATGGCACCAGCCCTGCTGCAGTGGTGCAGGAGCCACCATGACCTCTGTCAGCTCTCCCCCTCTCCCCCCCATTTGTGCAGCTTGGTGCCTCCTTGGGACGAGCCCCAGCAGATTGTGCAGACAGGCAACAGCAGGAGGCAGCATTTACACATTGGGGGGGGGGTGCGTTACATGCTACTGCGGCATCCCCAGAGCAGCCTGGAGTGCCACTGATTGCACACGACACCCCCTTGACCCCCCCCCCAATCTTGCAGGAGCAAGGAGCCCCAAGAACCAGAATTCAGCACCCAGTCATCGGAATGCGACACTGGGAATACGCTGTCCTTCCCACACATGGGTTGTGGGCCAAAGCCAAGACCTCCAGCTCACAGTTAGTCAGAAGAGCAGCTCTCCTAGCTGCAGCAGCAACAGGCTGTTGCCCAGGGCTGCCTGCAGAGAAAGCAAGCATTACCCTGGCCTCAGAAGCATTTTCGGACCCCAAACCCCTTCCTCCTGCAGCATCCCACCAGTGTGGCACTGGCCCCAGTACTCTCCGCAGGTCAGCAACTTCAGCATCAAGGCCTCACACAAACCATCCACAAAGGACACACTCCCCCTACCTCTGAACTGCAGACAACTCTTGCCCCACATGGCCCCTAGATGGCAGCATGGGCTCAGCAATTGGTGGGCCCTGCTTCAGGGACCTGACCTGCCAGGCCCGCCCCACACTCATAACAGGGCCCCCAGTCCAGGTCCAGCCCTGCAAGGCAGAGCCCAGCTCTCACCTGCTTGTGACCCATGGCAGAGCAGGGATCATGTGCGCCAAACTATGGCAGCAGCATGAGGGTAGGCAGGGGCCAGCTGGGGCTCACCCCACTCACCGTATTGAGACCCGCCCCTGTGATCACTCCCTCCCTCCATGGAAGGCAGGCTGGGCACTCAGGATTCCCCAAGGGTAGTGCCCCCCCTGCAGAGTTGACACTGGATGCCAGACTGTGCCCTGGGAATGCCCAGGCCCAGGCAGAGCAAGCACAAACGAATGTCCAAGTGCAACACTGGATCAAAGGGCACCAGCCCCATTGTGGCCCCACTGACGTCCCAGGGCACCTTCAGGGCCCAGCTACCCCTCAGCTCCAGGCCAATCCCTTAGCTCTTGCAGCCAACAGACATATCTTGGCAATTTGCTGCCAGCCACATCCCGAGAGCCAGCTGGGAAATCCAAGGGCTGGCTTAGCCTTGCATAAGCAAGCAGCAGCAGCAAAAGGCACCAGGCCCCATCCTGGCCTCAACCTGAGGGGCAGGGGTGGCTCTGCCAAGCCCAGGGCGAGGTCCAGCAAAAGAAGGGGTCACTGGACTGGCAGAGCCCTGTTGGATAGCATCCAGCTCTGATATGTTCTGCGCACAGCCTCCCACTCTCCAGGTACAATGCAACATCATCTGTGCTGCAGGCAGTTCTCAGTTATGTGCAGCTGGGGATTTTCATGGATCAGGTCTGAGGAGCTGCACCACGATGGGAGCAGAACTCAGGTCTCCGGTGTCTCCTGCTACATCACTGCATGCAAGGTAAAGCTGGGCAGAATGGGAGGAGATGGTGTTGCCAAGGGCTCATATTTTGCTGGGACTGCACACGGAGCCCCAGCCTCCCTGGTGCACATCCCCTGTAGGCAGGGGTCTGGTGCTGGCTGCAGGTCCCACAATGCTGGCTGCGGCTGGCGGCTGCCTTTGGGGCTTACTGGACCTGGCAGGCCAGTGCTTGTGGGGGGGGTTGGGTCTCCAGTCCCCACACAGGGGTCATGACCCAGCCCAGTGTCTGCTGAACAGGTGACTTGGGCTCCCAAGTACTGGAGCAGGTGGTCCTGAGGCCAGCAGCGAGGCAGCTGGGCCCAGAATGGTCTGGATGAGCCAGGCTGGGAGTGAGGGGTGGAGCTGGCTGGCTGCAGATGTCAGGACAAGAGGGAATCAGCCCTCGCCACTAACAATGCACCTTTGTCTGCAGTCTGGCCCACGTCCAGCTCCCCAGCACTGCCTGGTGAGCCGGCACCATGCGGGATCCCCAAGAGGTTGGGCTGGCAGTAGGTCACATGGTTGCCTCTGTGATACTGTCTGGATCTAGAGGACTGTTTATTATTATCTTTCATATTAATATTTCATATTTGTAATAATCCATGTAATATGCCATGTTTGGTACCAATACAAAGTTTGTAATGTGCTAAGAATAATTGTATGGTTTATATGTAGGTGTCATATCTGTATTAGGCATTAGGAATATGTTTGTTCTATTTATGTTTCAAGTTATTGGATTCCAGAGAACTTCCAGACTGGGTGCCTACAAACTTTTGTTTCTCTTAATGGCTCATTAAGGAAGCACCCAGGGACATTGGGCCTAGGGAAAAACCAGCTCATTTAGTCACCCAGACTGACCATGTGACTCAACTCCATTTTGATTCGCAAGAATTCCACACAGCATGAGAAAGGCCAGGGGAGATAAAGGGCAGAAGCCCTATCTCTGTTTTGTCTTCAGTCTCCAATCTGCAGCCAACACCCTCTTCTTGAACTATTTTGCTAGAACTGAACAAAGCACTGAGAATCCACCCAGGTGCTGGGCGTACACCAGAGCAATTGGACTAATCTGCAAACTACAGATTTTTCAAGGACTTGCCTCATATGGACTCAATCATTTATATGTATATGATTCACTTTGACCCTTTAACATTTCTCATATTTTGTTTCTTTTCCTTTTAAATCAAATCGTTAGTTGTAGTTACTAAAGGATTGGCTGGCAGCTCGGTATTTTGTGTAAGATCTAAGCCTATATTGTTTTAGGTGACATGGCAGACCCTTTGAGGTCAGGAGAACCTATTTCTTTAAGAGATCCAGTGACTCGGTGGGGACCAGAGGAGCTGATGTGCAATAAAGGTGCTATTTCGATTTTGTTATGCTTCGTGATGACCAATGTAGGGAATCAGAAGCATGTTTTGCTACTGACTGGGAGACTGGTTTAAGTACTACCTGTCAGTGGTTTTGGGGTCTGGCCCCTGGTTTTGCAGCTTGCCCTGATTTTTGCTCATTCAGGAGGTTATCCCAGGAGGCCTGGGTTACAGCCTGGAAGAAAATCTGCTCCTGGGCCAGGATCAACAGGGATGTGAGACAGCTGTGACCATCCCAGCAGGATGTGCAGGGCCACTCCCAGTGCTAGCACAGAGAGGGGAGCAGGGCAGGCCTGAGTGTTGGGTGTCCTGGGTCCTATGCCTGGCTCCTTAAGGAATTCCCTCTCTGCACCTCAGTTTCCCTGGCAGAGCAAGGACAATGCCCATTCTGTTGGTTTGTCAGGTACATTGGCACCATCTCTCTGAACTACAACAGAAAATGCCAACTTGCTGCACTGCCTGGCATCCCACTGCCCCAGGAGAGGAGCCTAGAGCTTCACCCTGACAGGCTGGCTTCAGCCCTTACCCCATCCCATGTACAGGTGGGGAGACTGAGACCCCAGGAAGGGAGGGACCAGGCTGGGCCCACGGGTGTCAGTGGCAAAGCTGGGGCCAGTGTTCTCAGCTCCCACTGGTCGTTGGGCTCATCTCTGGCTCTTTAACCCGAGGGAAACTGAATCAGGAGAAAACCACTGCAGCTGAAAATGCAGGGGGGAGCTCCTCCACTTCCATCCAACAGCGGCCAGCCCCCAGCCATACCTTCAAGACAGTGATGTTCCAGGCAAAGCTCTCCAATGCCTTCTGCAGTTTGCGGCCTTTCAGCCCCTCCTTGGCCTCAAGATGGCGTAGCTCCTTGTGGAAATCCATCCCTGGGGGGCAAAGCACAGGAGAACCCCTCATGCAGCCACCCAGCAGGGGGCAGGCATATCCTGCGCCCCCCCCCGGCCACAGTGGGAGCCACCTGCAGGCACCAGAATGTCCAGGCAGCTGGGAGTACCACACAGCTGGTGGCAGGGTACCCGGGGTGGTTTGGACTGAGATTGGCCTGTGCAGCTTGCCGGGCCTAAGACTGCTGCAGGCACCATCCCAAGGGGTCACTGCCCTGGAACTGTACCCCATACATTGCCATCCAGACTCCAGCAGCTGGAAATCCCTGGCCCCAGGGAATTCCCCTGCATAACAGGGGTTCCCTGGGAACACAGGCCCCAGGCTCCCCCAGCATAGGATTTCGGGGGGACTGGTGCACCCAGGGGATAAGTTAGAGCATCCCCAAAGCCCAGGAAATACAAAGGACACCTGATGCCCACCTCAACTGATCCTGAAGGCTGGGACACGTGTGATTCCAGCTGGGAGCCAGCACCCCCCCCATAGGATGCAGACACAGGCTCCTGTGGGTGCTGTTTGAGGTGTGGCATGGGCAAGTGGCCCCAGGGACAAGGATAGGGTGTAGGTGGAAGAACAAGGTTCCCAAGGGCCTCCTGCTGGAATCAAAGGTGGAGAGGGGGCACTACCAGAACAGATGGTGGCACTGGGCCCTCCTGCCCCCCCCCCCCCAAGGGCAATGCCCCTGCACTGCTCAGCCCAGTGAGGGGATAAGAACAGCCCCCAGCAGGAGAGGATCACCTTTTCTCACCCAGTCAGCAACTTACAGCTGCATCCTGGGTCCTGCTATGCTGAGACCAGGGTACAACCTCAAGAGCAGCTGCCAAGGTCAGACACATCCCCTCCCAAGGAACACCCACCATCCCACCCGCCTGTATAGGGCCACAGCCACTTCTGTGGGCGAGGCAGCCTGCACAGCACAGGGATCCCATGGGCAGCTATGTGCATGTGTGGGCTGAGGGCCAGTACGTGACCCTTCACACCTTGGGGGAGTCCAGGGACACCTCCCAAAACACCCACCACCCCAAGGAGCCCATGGAATGCCCCAGCACAGTGTCCAGCT
The DNA here is from genome assembly GCA_007922195.1 of Podocnemis expansa. Classification (NCBI taxonomy): domain Eukaryota; kingdom Metazoa; phylum Chordata; order Testudines; family Podocnemididae; genus Podocnemis; species Podocnemis expansa. The sequence goes on from ML681990.1 coordinate 19,941,774, forward strand.
CACACAGGGCCCTGTCTGCCCATCTTTCCTTCCAACTCATTACCACTAACCTCATGAACTGGAACAGGTGGGAAATGGTGACATTATGGGGAGGGCTGCGCCGGGCACCCAAGCACTCAGGATGCACAGTGAGCCCTGGGACTGCATCAGGGGTGGCCAACACTAGGCATGGCTGTGGAGCTCCCCCATGCTTCCCCAGGGTGTCTCTCCCATCTCCACCTGCCAAGCCACTGAGGATTGGGAACAGACAGTGGACAGACAACACCAATCAGGACAGACAGCTCCATGCACCCCCCCCCACCAAGGGTGACCCTACACCAGCCCCCACCCTGCCAGAGTGACCCCACAATAACTCAAGAGATGCAGCTCAATGCCCCATGTCCTCAGGGGCCTCCCTCAGCAGATGCCCTGCTGAGCTGGTCCCGTGCAGCACAAGGCAGGTGAGTCAGCACCAAAGGGGTTAAGCCGGCAGGCTGTGCCGCGCCCCCGAGTGTGTTCTATATTTACCCTCCCTGACTTGGTGCCAGCTCTGGGCCCCCGCACAGGCACCCACACGCTCCAATTCGCCCACCTGCAGTCAGTCAATCATCCCCGCGCTCCACAACTGCTCCCCCACCAGGGCACAGCCCAGAGACAAGGCCACACCACGGGCCAGGGAGCTCAGCGCCTCGGGCACAGCAGGGGGAGAGTCATCAGGGGCTGCTGGCAAGAGTGCAGGCAGTCTGGATGTCTCCCCACAAGGAATGCGGGAAGCACGCTTGGTGCAGAGTTCAGCTCACCAGCAAGACATCTGGCTCACCAAGAACTGGGCCAAGGCCCAATAAACTCATCTCACCTGCTCCTGAACACCCCAATGGGGACGCCTTTCCTAGGCCTGATGGCAAAGGACTGCCCATCCCATTGTGTCTCCCTGAGCCAGATGAAGCTGCTCTCTGCTCCCCCAGAGCCACCAGAAGGAGTACGGATGGGCTGGGCAAGCTTCTGGTGCCATGGTCAGAATAGTGCCAGAGAGCCCTGGAGGAATTTAGAGGGTGGGCATCAAGCCAGGCCAGGGCATTTCAGAGGGCTTGGTGCACCCAGGGGCTCAACCTTGGCTGTCCTCCTTAGGTTGCTCCCCAGACCCTGGAGGGCATGGGATGGGCACACACACTCCTCTGCAAGCAAGGGGGCTTCCAGACCATTCAGTGGTGGGCAGTTGTCCCTGTGCCCTTCCCAGACCCAGGAGCATGGGACAGTCTGCTGAGGAGGGGACAGGATTTGGCCCTCCCATGAGGGATGGGGGAAGAGAAGGTTATTAACCCTTCCAGTGCAGCAACACCAGGGGGCCGGCACCAGGAGCACTGCTGGCCCAGAAAAGACCCAGGGCTCAGTGCAATGGGACTCAGGGCTCGTGCTGCCGCCACAGCGTGCAGCCCAGCTACAGACCCATGGCTCAGGTGTTGGGACTTGGGGCTCGAGCCTCATAACCCTGGCACCAGCAATGCCCCTGGCCGGCACTCCACAGTAAGCATCAGGGTCCACACTGGACCCTCCTTGACCAGGCTGACTGGGGGGTTGGCTAGGATCCTGTCCTTGGTGTGGCAAAGATTTGACCCGGTCCCACTGACTGGCACCCTAGGAAACATGCTCTACCCCACTGCACTAATCCCGGTTATCTCTCAAGTGTCAAGTTCTTTGGTGTGCCCTGTGGAACAGCCAGCCAGGGCGTGGCACGCTCCGACCCCTCACCCTGCTCACTACAGCCTCAGCACCCACAAGCCCAAGCATAATTCTTCACGGCCAGGACTGTAGGGATGGAGGGGCACCAGGAGAGTTGAGAACAGGTGCCGGGAGACCAGCACTAGCTGGGGGCTGTGGGTCACGATTGAGGGGCACCGGCAGAGCTGGGGGAAGCCTGGGGCAGGGACAGCAGCAGTGCAGGCTGGAGGGAGGGGCACCAGCAGTGCCTGACAGCAGCACCTGCCTGTGTGGGTTCTGCCATGTGTCTTTTATGCCGTACCACTCAGTTGCTGCTGACGCCGTCAGCCCCAGCCTGTTATTTCTGGTGCTAATTATATTCTGGTGGTTGGCAGCTAACGATGCCTCTCTGCTTCCTCGGCAGCCTCCTGTGTCGCCCGTGCCACTCCCACCACTGCCGTCGTCCTCTCTGATGCCTGCCAGTGGTGGGGCTGGCTGGGTGCTAGTGCTGTCCAGGTGGCTGTTTCCTGTGGAGACTGTGCTCCCTCCTACTCTCCGGCTCCCCGCCAGGTTCCAGACCACAGTCCAGGGCAGCAGGGAGTGATTTCTGGGTCCTGACGGTCAAGGCAAACAGCCCCCCATCACCACCCCCTACACTATCTGCCCACAGCTGTCCTGGGAAACAGGAGACATGTCCATGGGGACAGACAGGTGGGTGGCTCATTCCCAGCAGCTCTACACAGAGTTCCCCTGACGACATGTGCAGAGTTCAGTCCCATCAGGCTGCACTTGGCTCCCACATGGCCAGCGGCACCAAGGTTAGATGGAGGCAGCTCCTGCAGTTGCAGCACCCATAGGAGCCACCAACTCCATCCACACCCACACTGCCAGGGAAGGCCAGAATATGCTGACTGGGAGTAGGGAATGAAGCCTAGGTCCCCTCCCCTCCAATTCAGCCTCCAGGCGGTGGGAACAGGACAGGTAACCTCCACCAGTGCCGTGCTTACTCCTGCCAGCAGGTGTCACTAGTGATCAGTGCAAACGCTGCTCTCTGTCCCCCTCCAGCCCCAAGTGCCCATTGCCCCCCAGCCAGACCAGAGTCCAAAGGACCCAAACCCTGCTTTGCAGCCATTGCCAGTAGCCTCCAGCCAAGCATGCAGCATCCAACCCTCATGGCACATACCCGCCTGCTGGGCCTGGATCAGCCTGCCGTGCACAGCATCAGCAGATTCAATCAGAGTGCGACTGGTCTGGATTGTCTGGGGGAGCAGAGAAGGGGCAAAGTGAGGGAGCATGACAAGGGACAGCCCCACCCCTGCCCACAGGACCAGGAGACTGTGCCCCCACACAGGCCATGCTGTGAGCTAGGGGAGCCCCAAAGTTGGCAGGTAGCAGCCCAGTGGCACAGCCAATGCAGGCTCCTCCCCAGCACCTGCTGCAACAGGTAGCTCCCGATCTGGGAGGGGAGGAAACAGTTCCCCCACCTGGCAGCTCAGCAAGCCCAGGCCTCCCTGCTCCTAATGATGCTAGGGGTCTGGTGCTGCAACCCAGCCAGTGGCCAAAGACCAGTGCTCCTGGATGCGCAAAGGAAGGAAGCCACTTCAGTGATTCCTTGCACCCACTGGCATCATGTCTGCAGGGTAGCTGTTTACCTGGCCACTGATGCCATCGCTTGAGGGTACCAGGGGTGAGCAGCAGGGCCAGGAGCCCAGAGCTGCACTAGCAAATGGACCCTGGACGTTGCTCCAGGAGGCTGTTGGGTCTCAGCTGTGGAAATGACTCGAGTCTGGGCAGCTGCCAGTGTGCCAGGTGAGAGGATCAGGCCAGCTCTGAGGCAAGGGACAGCTGGTGCCCAGGGCCCAAACCCAGCATGCTGGGATGTTGCCTGCTCCAGCAGGGAGCCAGCTGGGCTTGGGAGGCACTGACTCGGTGCAGCTGCAGCCCAGCCTGTGGGGCAAGAGGCATGGGGGGGTGTGCTGGTGCTTACGGTCTCATAGGCGGTGAGCACTTTGCGCAGCAGCTCCGGGACAGCTCCCTGGGCCTCCATGGGGGGGTACTGCTCACCCAGGTTCAGCGTGACGCTGGGGGCACTTTCATTGGGTGCCAACCATGTGGCCACTGTCAGGATGCACTGCTTCATGGTGGCTGCTGGCGTGAGGCCGCACAGCTCCTTGAAGGAGACCAGGGCGTTCTGCAGACAGAGACATGGGTGAGCCGTGGACCTGACCATGGCAGGTTGTCTGGGAACCTTCTGATTAGAACCCAGGAGTCCTGCCTCCCAGTCCCCCCCATACACTCTGACCCCCTAAGCCCCATCTCCCTCCCAGAGCGAGGGGCAGGACTCAGGAATGCTGACCCCTAACCTCCACCATGGTACCAGCACAATACCTGAACATTCTCCCGCAGGTCAGTCGCCTCGCGCAGTGGCTGGGTGGCCGTGCGGAAGACCTCATCGATGGCCTTGATACCTGTAGCCCGGGTGGAGGCGTACTCCCGCACGCGTCGGCCCTTGCGCCCTGACAGCCCTGACAGCCCCCGTCGTTGCCCCTTGCCCCCGCCAGGCCTGTCTGTGATGGCCACGTGCACAAAGAGGGTGGCGTGGGGCAGTGGCTCCCCAGTCAGGGATTGCAGTGGCACATGCCGGTAGCCACTCTGCAGGCACTCGAAGGGGATGGTGTACTGAGCAATGAACTCATCACCGATGTAGTCATCGTCCAACACGACAAGGCGCAGCACGGCCAGCTCAGGCAGGTTGATCTGGAACTCCAGGCTCTCGTCGAAGAGCGGGTTGTCGCCACTCTGCACCACCGTCTTGGTGCGCTGCTCGGCACAGTCGGCTGGGATGCCATGGATCTCGGCGCAGATGTATGGCTCCACCACATCACCCTTGGCCCCTGAGCCTTTGGGCTTGGGCAGGTTCTGCCCACTGATCACCTTAAGGTGCAGGAGCTGGGCTGGCACACCAGGCAGCGAGTCTTTGGCATTGGCACTGAAGTAGGACACCTCCTCCCGCATTACAGCTGGCCGGAGCACATAGCCACAGGCCCCGTTTTGGCGGAACCAGCCTGTGTTCAGGTCCATCATGAGTCCAGGAGTCTGGAAGTTCATGGCCACCATCTGACAGCCACACTTCCAGAAGTCCTGTGGGTTGACATTGCTGGCATCGATGCGCATTGGGCTGGGGTAGACCCGTGACAGGAACCGCTTGTTGTAGCTTACCAGCTCCTCGGGGCACTCGTGGGCAAAACGCCCAGCTTCCACCTCGCTGAAAGAGCAGAGCTCCCAGTAGTGTTGCCCACGCCGCGAGGCCTCAAAGTCCCGGAAAGGCACTGTCTGACACAGACTCACAAGGTCCGACAGCTCCCAGCTCAACCGCAGCCTGCGCCACCTGCCCCCTGCAGGTGGTTCCCTGTCGTCCTCATCTGGGCGCTCCCACAGCTCTGGGCCCTCCTCCTCGTCTGTCACATCCCCCTCGCTCTCATGGCAGCTAGGTGGCAGCTTCCTGCCCTTGATGAGGATTTTGCCTTTGAGTTTCTCTGGGGAGGGCAGATAGACCTCCTCAGGGGCAGGGGGGTCCAGGTACAGCTTGCTACCCAGGGTTTTCCTCATGTACTGTGCCATCAGTCTCTGCTGTGGGACTGAGCAGCGCACAGACAGGCCCAGGATGAGGGGGTAGGCAGAGGCCTCAAAGGCGTACTGGTCAATCACGCCCACCACGCTGCGGAAGGGCACACGGGATGCAGGTGAGCAGTCCCCATAGACCAGGGGCTCACCATCTGGCCCATCCCACACCACCAGCTCCAGACTGCGGCAGCCAACCCGCAGGGCGCTGATGTAGCCATTGACGCCCCCCGTACCCCAGAAAGTGCCCTCCCGAAGGCCAGCACTGTGGGCCGAATTGATATAGTAGTGGGACAGGGGCTGTGTCATGTCCTGGCACACCTGTCGGTGCTGCGGGTCAAAGATGGAGCAGTCAGAGGACAGAAGGTAGCGGGTGAAGCCGTCAATGGCCAGGTAGCCCTTCTCCCTGCCCTCCTTGGAAGGTTCATATTTGCCAATGATCTCTTGGCACGTTTCCTCAGTCACCCCCTCCATGCCCTGCTCCACCTCCAGGAAAGTCATCAGGTCCCTTAAGCCCAGGGACTCCTTGTTGCTGGAGAACTGGACCAGGAGGAAGAAGATCTCAGGCCTGGTGCACAGCTCACAGTAGGTCTCCACAAAGAGATCGCAGGCCACGTCACTCCCTGGCCGGTCGCTGGCCTTCTGCAGCTCCTTGAACTTCAACTCAATAGTGGAGGCCTTCATGCCAGGGTTCAGGGCCTTGATGAGTTGTACAGCCCGAGACACAGGGATCTGGCCCACTTTCTCCAGGTCAGCAATGTCAAAGACTGAGGAGATCCAGGAGGTCCGGAGGCTGGGGTGCCCTGCCTCAGGTGCCTCTGGTGAGTGCTTTCCATAGGACACCAGGTATCTCAGCCCCATCACCCAGGCATTCACCACATCGGCTGAGCTGGCCACCAGGTCCAGGGACTCATAGTTGTCCCCGTAGATGATGGAGAAAGCGCACTCATCGGGGAACTGATCAGAGAGGCCATTGCTGCGCAGCAAGGGGGTTTTCTTGCCCACCCGCACCTCCTTGACAGACTTGATCTCAATCTTGGCCTTCTCCGAGTCCTTCTTAGAGGGCTCCCAGCGCAGGTAGCGCAGGTCGGGGTCCAGCACAAAGCAGCGGCTGTACATGCGGGAGTTGGAGCGTACCTTCTTCATCTGGCAGCCCTCCAGCATGAAAGAGATGCAGGCTGCTGGGCTGTTGATCTTCCTGTCACTGGGCATGGCGCTGAAGGATACTGTCTTCTTCTTCTGCACAGGCCTCTGGCGAGAGCCATCCTGCAGGGAAGGGGAGAACACAGTGGTCAGGCAACTGGCTGTGCAACCGCTGACTGGAGGGGCTGGGGTGAGAGCCACAACAACCCTGGCCAGGGACAGGGCTAAGTGCCAACTGCTCATGGAACCAGGTTTGTAGAGACCCTGGCCAAAGTGAAGAAGAGTCCACTGACAGGAAGACAGAATGCAGCTGGCCCCCAACACAGTTCTGGCATGGCTGACACATGTGAAACAGCATAGATGGGAGGAAGGATGCTGCAGTTTGGACTCATAGCTGGGTGACTCTGGACACACCCTTTGCCCTTCCCAAGCCTTGGGGCCATTCACAACCTTGTGCTGCTAGCAGCTAACAGCCTGGCGGATGGAGTTGGGACCCTAATGTCCCTGAGTCTGCAGGAAGCCCGCCCTGCTGTGATGAGGCACCATGCACCTGGAGCCAGATGGTGCAGCCTCCATGGAGCTGAATTGGCAGCCACTGTGTCCCTCACACCTCATGGGTGTGGCTGGGAAACCTCTGCTAGGAGTGATGGGTCCATCTGCTGGGCATGGACAGCAGGCCAGCCACATCCCTGCACACCTTTATAGATTGGGAAACAGGCACTATGGAATTGTGCAGGCCTGATATCATAGGGCATGGCCAGGAGTAGATGCCAAGAATAGCCCCCCTTGACTTCCACCGGCTCCCAAAGCTGGAAACAGCACACAGGAGTCCTGGTGCCCAGCTCACCCACTCCAGCCCTCCATGAGCTTTCAGGATTCAGTGCTCAGCACATTCCCATTGCACAGCACCAGCTCCTTTCCACACCAGCTCTGTGCTCAGTCCTGGTTAGACATAAGGGGTGCAGGGCAACATGGCCTGCTTCTGCCCCTTCTTTACAGCTAGGACCACCAGTCACCAGACGAGGGCCCGACAGCAGCCAGCCACCCCAAGCCCCTAGCCTCTTTCTGCCACTGACCATCTGCAGGGTGCTGATAAGGCGTGACCTCTGCAAGCTAAATATAGAGCACATCCTCCCTGTGAGCTGCAGCAGCCATGCCAGGATCCCCCCGCCCCCTTCCTTCCACCAGCGGGTGCTTCCTGCTGGGAAGGGTTAGAGGCCGTGGAACAGGAGCTGCCTTCCCAGCTCCCCACAACACCACGTGTTCTTGATGCTGGTGACCACAGGCAGACCTTGCGAAGGGCAGCAGAGTGCCCCAGGACTCTTGTCCAGCTAGATTTGTCTCTCTTTTAAGCTGCTAGCCCAGTCCATGGCTTTCCATCCCTGCGCTGCTGGTGCCCCTCACACCTGACCCACCACCCAGAATGAAAGCCTGCACAGACATCAAGACCCCAATTGCAGAGTGTGGGAACTGGTGGCAAAGGGATTGACATCCCACACATGCCCAGCAGGTGGGGAGGCGCAGTGGGAATCCCAGCTCCAACTCCCCTCCCCCCCATGCTTCTGTCTCAAGGTGATTCTCAAGCTCAAACCTTGGAGGAGACAAAACAGTGCTGTGCTCCGAGGTACTCCACTCCCAGCTGGTAGCAGCCAGGTCCATGGCTCCTTGGGGAGGGGACCAATGGGGCCCAGGGCACGTGGATGCCCAAGGATGTCACTCTGGCAAAGAGAGGCAGCTCAGGCTGGACAAATGGGAGGGAGGAGGGATTTCAAGGAAAAAGCACCAACATTTTCTGAGCTTTTCCGCAAAGCCCAGGGGGGGTTTTGGAGCTGCTCAGGGGCGAGAAGGCACCTGGCCCAGTAGGAGAGCCTTGACTCTGGGAGTTGAGCAGGCCTGGGGATGCACACAGCAGTGGGGGTGGACAGGGCGAAGCCCAGGGATGGGGTTGAGTTAAGCAGCTCCTGCCCTGGGATTAAGGTAGGTGGGGGGAGGGAAGAAGGTCTCAGCTAACCAAACCATTCAGCCTGCCAGGCCAGGGAGAAGCTGAATTCTTTCGGGGCAGGCAGGGGGGAGAGCTCTGCAAGGCTCATCCAAAACCAGATTGAGGGCCTTCTGCCTATAGACTGAATGACGCAGGGACATAGTGGAAGCTCAAGGACACAGCAGCCTCGGCTGGAAGAACCCTTTAAAGTGGCTGCTCCCACAAGGCTGAACCAGAGCAGACCAGTCATCACTGGAGTGGGGACCAGCCACAGGAGAAGCCCCCAGCTCTGACAAACCCACCCCACTCCACTGACCTTTTAATCCAGGCTCTGGGGTTTTTCTAGTTAAGATCAGCTGGTGCAGCCTAATCCCAGGACCTGAGGTTCCCGCTTGGCTTGACTGAATCCTGGCCTGCCCCACCAGGTACCCACCTGGCAGTGGCACAGAGAGCAAGCACCCCTCCGCTCCTGCCCTGCGGCTGAGAGAATCAGAACCAGGGGCACTTGGCTTGCTCAGCCCAGAGCCAGTGTCCCACCTCGACACCCAGCAGCGACAGGGTGAGGGAGGGTCCCTGGGGGCTGTCTCTGCTATTCCAACAGCCAGGGCAGGGTGGCAAGACTTGGCATGGGGCGGCTGCCCCACCTCTAGAACCTTGGAACCCAGAGGGGAGCAGTCAGCTCTATGTCCCACTCCCAGTGGGGAGAGCTTCCCACCCTGCCAAGCCAGACTCTTTTACCTCCATTTTCCTTCCTTCCTTCTGTTCAGAGCCAGGCGCCAGGATCCAGCCAGCTGCTCACTCCAGTGACCTGGCCACTTGGAGCTCCTTTCCTGTGCAAGGTGGCCTGGTCCATCCCAAACCAGCCAAACACCCCCTGAACCAGCAGCTGCTGTGTCATCTCCCCCACCCCCAGGTCTCCAGGCTACTGCCTCCCTTCTGTCTGCCACAGGGATCTGAAACCTGCAGCGCCAGTGCTGCATGAGGCTCTTTGGCTGCCCCTTTGTGGCTCTGAGCTCCAGGTACACCCCTGCCACTTGGGGACCCTGCAGGTGGCCTGCTCCTAGCTATGGATTTCCATGCCATTGGGGGACCCTGTGGGGGGCTTGCTCCTGGTTCCAGGCTCCCCCTCCCCACCAGGGGACCCTGTAGCAGGCACCCTGGCCTAGCTTCCCCCCCACCAGGAGGCTACACCCTCTGCTGCTCTCAAAACACTTGCTTATTGAAGGAATTTTTTTAAAAATGGCTCTTCTTATCTTTCGGGTTGCCAACCCCTGGTCTGTTAGCACAATTGATCTGTCAGGCTCTTCCTCAAATGGATGGACAGATCACAGTGCCAGCACTGCCTGGCCCCCTTCCCCACTGTAAGCCTGCTCCTTTTCCCCCAGGGAGGGACGTGCCCACAGCCCCTTCCTCCCAGATCAGTCCATCAGCACTAATGTGCCAGGCACTCACCAGGCAGAGCTGCCCACATGATGGGATTCACATTCCCATTCAACACTGGATCCCCCAAAGCCAGCCCATGGGGGGGAAGGGGGGGTTCTGATCTGCTCAACCCCTCTCTGACAGACACCCACAGGGCTCATTACACGTGGAGCCGGCCTAGGCACTGCCAGTGGCTGCATATCAGCCTGACCTCGCTGCGGAGCCAAGCACTGGGACTTCAGTGGGAGAGACAGCTGGCCGGACAAGTCCCCTCTCACCCCACCACTAATGCTGGGGAGGGTAGTGTTGGAGCAGGAACAAGCCCAAGGAATGGCTGCTCTGAGGTCCATAGGCAAAGATCTACACAGAACAGATCCCCACATCTACTCCTTCAGGGCCCTGGCTGCCCCCCACTTCCCCCAGTGGTGGACACTTCCCAGAACCTTGCCCTGGCCTGAGGTCTAGAAGATTAGAGAGAGCTGTTTCTAGAGGCACTGCCTCCAGACCTAGCACACACGGGCAGCGCCTCCTCTAAGCTACCTGTAGAATCTCTGCACAGACCCCCAGCTCCAGTGGGCACACACCCATGGGTCACAAGTGCAGCTGCGTGGAGCTGGGACAGTTTTGGGGCATAGGATGTCAGAGGGCCTGTGGATCAGAAGTGAGGGGCACAGGCAGAGCTGCCTGGGGAGGAACCAGGGCTGGGCAAGTGGGGCAGCAGGTCAGGAGTAAGGGACACCTGCGGGTATTTCTTCCTAAAACTCCAACCACCCAAGAACGCATACCCCTGACTCCTCACCAGTGGCGCAGGATGGGTAGAGCCTGGAGAGCTGCGCAGCGTGACACAGACTTGGCACAAGAGCCAGCTGCACAGACGCCACATTGATTGAATTAGGCTGCATCGTCCCTTTCTTTGTGCCAGAGCATGGCGCACAGCCTTCCACGACTGGCAGCATAGCTTCCCACAGGCCAGCACCCAGCTTGCATGGGGCCCTAAGGGACTGCACAGACCCCAGGATTGCTATGAAGCACGGACCAGGCTGGACAATGAGCTGTGTGGGGTCCATCCAGAGGATGCTGGCTGGGCTCCCAGCAGAGTGACAGACCAGGGTTTCCTGACTTGTTCCCCAGGGGCACTCCCAGGAGCGCTAAAATCCACCAATGCAGGGATTCCCCTGGCAAGGGGATGTGAGCAGGGGGGAAGAGCTGGCCTGGATCACACCAGGCCTGACCCTCACCCAGCTCACTGGCACACACCCAAGCCAGAAGCAGGTGCCAAAGGCAACCACCAGGCAGGGATATCCCTGGGACCAGCCAGCTCTCTGCAGTACCAGCCCCCTCACCCCGGCACTGCACGTGAGGAGGGGGACAAAGTCAAGGATCCCCAGCCCATGAGAGCAGCCAGCACACTGGAGTTGGAGGGGGAAAAAACTAATTCTGGCCCCCAATGGACTCTGCAGAATTTTAGTCGCAACACTGGAGCAGAGGGGAAAAGCGCACAGGAAAAGGGAAGGTAGTGTCCCACCCACCCCAGCAGGCTGAGAGGAGCAGGGCTCTGTCATGCAGCCATCCAGACCCCAGTGGGTGGAGTGTGATGAAGAAGGGATACTTTGGGGATTTTCTCTGGGTGCTATTTGTGTGCCTCCGTTTCCCTTATGTGTGTTGCTTAAGTATATCAGTGATGGGACCTAGGCTTGTGATCAGTGCAGAGAGAGACCACTTGAGGGTGGATTCACTCCCCCCCCCAATATCTTGTAGACAGATCCGACCAGGACCCTTGCCTCTGCTCTGACCTGTTGTATAGGTTGAGCAGGTGAAGATCAGGGCACTGGCCAGTTAGCCTGGGAAGGAGACACAGGACGGAGAGTGACTAGAGCTCTGGTCTGAGGGTGGCTGGGAGGAAGAGATGAGTCCCCTGGGTGTGGTGTGGTGGGAGGATGCCCAGAGAAGAGGCCTCCCCAGGTTGTCGCTGCTGTAACTTCTAAACAGTCAGCCGGACCAGCCTTTCCATGCTGTGATCCTCTGAACTAATCAACCCCTCTGACTTCCACAATGGCTGGTAATTGCTCTGACTGTGGAGGCCAGCTGCATGGAAGGATTCCCCAGGACCCTGCAAAGGGGGTCTCCTGGGAGGGAGGGGTCCCTGACAGAGCAAAAGAGCTAAACCCTTCAGGATCAGATGAAGGAGATGACTTCACAGATGTGGGGAGAGCCCAGGGGTGGCAGACCCTTCCCAAGGTGCTTTCATACTGTCTGGCTGTGCTGAGAAGAGGGTAGGTCCATGGAGACCCACCATGGCAGAGTCTTGATCTGCAAGGAGGAAGGAGGATGAGAACACAATTTCTGTGAGGCTCCTTCACGTGAGGGCATTTCTTCAGTTGCTTCATAGCTGTGAAAAAGGCCTGGCAATGGCTGTGGAGCCGTGGACAGAGACCCCTTGAGAAGGCACAGGAACAAGTTGTGGGATGGGGGTGATCCCAGAGGATGGATGATGTACCATGCCAGCTGAACAGAGAACACATCATCATCACCCTGGTGCCTATGCTGGGGATGGTGCCTCTGCTGGTGCACCCACCAGCCCCCAACCAGAGCCAGGCTGGCTGTGAAATATGGAGACAAAGCCTGTGGAGACCTCTCTCTTTCTCTGAGGCAAGTGGCCAGCCTGGCTAGATGGGACCCTAGCTCTTTCTGGAGCTCAGGGAAGGGCCAGGCTGTGTTTGGTTTGGGGAAAGAGTCCCCCACTCTCTCTGGCTCCAGTATTTTGGGTGGGGGTCTCTGTCCTTTCTCCCTGAGCAGGCCTTGGGTCCTTGCTGGGCTCACTGGCCATCCCACCATCCAGTCCAGCCCTCTCCTGATGGTCCTGCACCAAGGCATGCTGCACTCCGCTCATGCTGCAGTTTCTCAGGGGATATGGCAGGAAGAACAGCACCCCCAGGTGCTGCCCACAGAGCAGGATGTGCCCCCTGGAGGCGGCCTGTAAGGAGCAGAGACCAGCCCGGCCATCACTACCCTCCAAGCAGCCTCGAAGGGTGGGCAATGGGCACTCAGCAACAGCAAAGCACCCATCTCTGCTGCTCACATATCCACCCACATCTTACTCCCTGCAGGACCAGGTGGTTGGGGCTCACAACAGGGTCAGTTGCACACATAGGGCCTCCACCCAGTCCCAGAGGCACCGCCCTGCGCACCATGCCCCGCTCGCACCACCGGCCCGCGAAGAGAAAACAGGAAATCCAGCCGGAAAGGAAACGCCGGGTGGGGAGCTGCTATGATCAAACAGCTGCTGGGGCCTCCCTGCCAGATGTGACCTTGGAGGGACCCAGCCTGGCCCCCCCGAGAGACACATCTACAGCCACTGGAATAGACAGACACACAGCCACGGGGGAGTCATTCCACAGACCTCAGGGCAACTGCCAGGAGATTCAGCATGGAACCCCTTCAAGGAGCAGCCTGGGCTCACTTTGGACGCACTCTATGGGTGAGCTGAGGGTCATCATGTTTCCTTGGGGGATTGATGGACAGTGTGTTTGTCCACCCCTGCTGCTCCGGTGAAAGTGGTCACTGAACAGAGCAAGGCATCCCCAGGTCCCTTCATGCATACTTTGGCTTGGCTCACAGGCTGTCTAGGGCTCTCGGCTGCCCTCAGGAGTGCGCACAGCTTGCAGAGACAAGCCCCAGGGTGCAAGCATCCTTGCTTCTGGGGCCCAAGGTAGCCAACTCAAAGCCAGTCTACCACTGCTGGCCCACGCTCAGCCTCCAGGCAGCAGGGCCTTGGCACATGCTGTGGCAGGCTCTACCCAAGAATCTCCAAGTACTCTGTAGCTGCTACCTACATCTCTATCCAGGCACAGGATGGAGCTAACCACAGGCTGCCTGGCTCCGGTTACACGAGACGAGCTCAGAGGCAGGAAGAGGAAGTCGAGGCCTCAAGGCAGCCGGCACCTGAATGAGGCCCCTGGGAAGCTCTGCAAGGCAAGAGTGGCTCAGAGGCCAGAGCTCTGATCAGGGGAGAAGGGCCCATACCAGCTGTGCAGTGCACTGGGCAACCAGCTGCAGTACATGGCAAGTGGCACCGATGCACCATCAGGCACAGGTACCCCCATGGTTCTCACCATGTTCCCATGCAGCCAGTGGCAGTAAATGCTCCCAGCAGCCCACATGGGCACACAGTGAGTGGCACCTGCTGGGTCAGGCACAAGACAGATGCCATCACAGGAAAGCACAGACGGACAGAGAATCCAGAAGCCGACATTGCTCTCACTGGGACACACCTCAGCTAATCACATGGGCCAGAACAACCCGGGATGTACTCTATGGGCTTACTCCTGGCACCAAGGGCTGTGTCAAACCCCTTCCAGAACAGCAGCTCCCCACCCTCCAGCACCAGGCAAGGCTCTCCCCTCTCCGCTGTGCTCAATGCCAGCCCTGTGACCAGCTCCCACTCCCCGCATGCAAGGCCTGGGTACACCTTCACATCACCATAAGCTAATCTGTTGATCAGTTGATCCAGTTAGCTCCCCCAGCTCATCCATTCCCACTCTGTGGGGTGGGAGTGCAGGGCAGAGCTTGCTTGTCTCCTGGAGGAACCAAAAGCAGTTGAGGTTCAGGCCTCATGGCTGGAGGCAGGCCCAGATCAGCAGCAGGGCCCAGCCCGTGGGCTGTGCAGACAGGGAGATACACACATAGCAGATGCACCTTCACTACACCAAGAGGTGCTGAGCCAGCCTGGCTGCACCCCAAGGCACCACTGTTGCCCTTTCTCCTACCCACAGTGGGGCACCCCATAACTGCCTCTGCTTCTGCTTGTTTCTGCCTGGACCTGAGCCCACCCTACTGCCCTCTCTCTGCAGCAGCTGGCTCCACAGTTCGGCCCCCTCTGAACTCCGCAGGGCAAGGACCAGAGTGCAGCACCCAGCACCATCAGTCTGGGGCTCAGCCAGGCCCCCAGAACCACTCTGGCTCCATACAAAGCCCAGTGGTCAGTGGCAGAGCTGGGAATGGAAACCAAATGTCTAGGCACCATCCAGTGCCTGGCTCACCACACTGCTCTGCCCGCAGGATGCTGAAGAGAAGCCACAGTGCAAGCCAAGCCATTTCAGAGGCCACAGCAAGCTAGGGCAGGAGTCAACGCTGGGTTACTTGACAGCATACCCAGCCAAGAGCTTGTCCTCCTCCCACAGCCTTGGGGAACCTGCACGGGTAGTAGACCCAAACAGAAGCAGAGGGCGGCCAGGCTCAGCCAGGGCTTTTCTAGAGAAGACCGTTTCTGCCAGGAGAACAGAATGTGAAATGCAGTCTCCACAGCAGCACCGGCTGCCACAGGCAGTGAGGGGCTGGCACCCACCCAGCCTGCCGAGACACCCACCCCTGCAGCCTCCAGAGAGCAGGAGGGGCCAGGACCCCATCCCCAGGTCACAGAGGGGGAAGGTGAGGCATGGTGCTGGGAAGGGGCTGGCTGCACAGCAGGAACTGGAAGACAAGAGGCCCAGCCTTCCAATCCAGCTTCAGACTCCGTGGCCCTGCCCAGAGCTGGCCTGGCACAGACCCCAGGAGTTTTAGTTCTTGGGCCCCACCCCTTATTCTGACCACCGTGGCCCCACCTGCACCAGGCCCCTACTCTCTCCTGACGGGGGGGCAGAGGACAGATCCCAGAATACGCCCCAGGAAGGCCTGGGGCAGACCCACATTTGCCCACCTAGGGAGTTATTCCCCTAGGCCAAGCCTGAGCATTAGTCTGTGCTTGGAGCTAGCCAGGGCTCAGGGCAAACCTGTTGGGACTCGTGGAGGTGATCAGCTCTTCTTCCAACCCGCCTCGCCCAGAGCCACGGCCAGCCCTGCCCTGCCTGGTCAACAGCCTCACACACCAGCAAAGAGACCCGGTTAGACACTGTGGCATTTAGTGGTGACCCAGCCCCAGCACAATATGCTCACTTCTGTTGCAGGTTCTGCCAGGAGACCTGGTGACCAGGAACATCACACCAGCCCCAGTGTTCAGCTAGGGACCATTCAGCTCTCCAGGATGATGAAAGGGGTGCTTTGTTCAAGCCAAGGAAGGCTCAGCACTGAATCCCCTGCCCCAGCTGGGTCAGGGTCTTTGCCAAGGACTGAGGGAGGTGTCAAAGTCCTTCCCCGCCAGTGACACTCACCTGCAGCACCCACTCAGCTGCACCTGGCCTTTCACAGTGCCACTTAAGCAGGGCTCAAATTCAGCTGCCTGTTTGCCCCTTGTGGGGGACAGAGCCACTTCTTTAGTGGTGTGAGAACAGAAAGGACCACCCCAAGCCCATCCAGGAAAGAGGACACACCCAGTGCCACTCCTGTCAAGCACTCCCAAGCAGCAACCCACAATCCAGGGCCCTACAGCTCCCCAACTGGCTCTTCAGGCCCTCAGCAAAGGCAAGCACCAAGGGGATATGGCAAGAGACAGCAGGAAGGCACCGCCTGTCTGTACCCATCCTGGCATCCACCAGCAGCGGCGAGAGCAGCAGGCTGCATGCAGGAGCCCAGCGAGGCAGGAGCCAGGATATAATTAAAGCAAAAGATGTTTGCTCTTGAGCCATTGCAGCATTGGCTAAGTGACTCACCCGTGCGGTGCTCATCCCTCAACCCCAGCCCCCAGCCTAATGTGGAGCCCAAGGCTCAGATGTGACTGGCCAGGACTATCCCACCCCAGCCACAGATGCAGCGAGAGGGCGATAACCTCAGTGGGATTCACTTGGGAACATGTCGCTTGGCCATGCCTCCACCTAGCTCTATCCTAGACACTCACACCTGCAGACAGGGAATGACACAGAGCAACCCCTAGCAGAAACCAGCACGGGCTCAGCATGGGTCCCACCATCTCAAGGGGCAGAGCAGATGATCATGGCAGCCAGGAGGGTCCAGACTGCAGAGCACCTGGGGCATACATGATGAAAATGCCTCCAAGGATCTGTCCCTGCTCGCAGAGCCCAGCATCCCCAGGAGTTTTGCCGGGTGAGAGGAACACAGAAAGAGAGAGACATAGTGGTTATCATGGACCAAGTCACACCTGGCTCCAGACAGCTGCCCTGACTGCATCCAGACCATTGCCACCAGCTCCCTCAGCAGAAAGGACCCGCAATGGGACCTGGAGAAGGGCCAGTGCTGGCTCCATTCACGCACAGAATGAGTCCTCAACAGCAGGGGGTGAGAAGAGTCAGGACTTTCCAGAGAATGGCACAGTCTGTTCAGAAGGCCCCCTCACAACCTCTGAGACACACACTCACCACCTGCCATGCAGGTGTAGCAAGGTAGCTAGCAGGAGGATTTGAGGAAAGGGACAAATTGCCCCGGAAGTACTGCACGGTCCAGACGCTCACTGACACACACCACCCTTGCAACAGAACAAGATGGCAACAGGCTGGTCAGTCCCTGGGAATCAAGCTCCTCTGTGGTCCTACCCACAGCTGCCTCCTGCCAAACATCCCCTTCTGCAGCCTGCATGCCACCCTATTCCCTTCCAGGCAATCCAGCACCCAGCCTGGTGCCAGAGCTAACCCTTGCGTGTGGTCAGAGGGCACAGTGAGGCCTAGGACAGCTTTGATGCAGGACTGGTGGGTAAGTCTTTCACACCAGGGCCCAACCTGTAGGGGTTGCTGGTGGGAAGGCAAGGAATTCTGGGACCCTGGGCTCAGCAGCTGCCTCTGAAAGGGCACCAGCATGCACGAAACAGGAACAAGCAGGCGCCACTGGTGGCTACAATGAGCACAGCTTCTGCCTCACGACCCAAGGCTCAGAAGAACATGCGGCAAAAAAACGTGCCATGTCTCAACTGGCTCCTGGGAGCCAGTTACATCCCACAATGTGGGCATGAGCACATTTGAAATCAGGGCTGAGACAGCAGATGAATCCAGCATGCCTTTATTCCATGGAACTCATAGCTGCAGGAGATCATCAAAGCCAGGGGAGCCGGGGTTTTTCCACTCCAGCTGCAGGCTGACAGAAGCTCCGGTCACTTGCAGGTGTGAATGAGTGTCAGTGGTGGCTCCTTCCTTGTTTCTCGACTTCTTTAACCCATGATTGAAGAGTTCAGTGATTCAGCTAGGGGTCAGGGTCTGTGACAGGAATGGGGACAAGATCCTGTGACCTGTGATGTGCAGGAGAGATAGACTAGATGATCACAATGGCCCTTCAGACGTTACGGCCTTTGAGCAGGACCAGGGGTCAGGCTAGGCGCCGTAGAACCCTGCTGGTCTCCCTGGAGCCAGGGAATCAGCTCAGCCAGCAGCTGTCAATGCAGAAAATGAGGGCAGAGATTTCATCTGTCTGTGCTGAGGGCACAGCAGGAAAATTACCTCCAGGGCAGCTTTATCCGTGGAGCTGGGTCAGGAGATGCTGCCAAGGGCTTAAGGGGAACAACAGCACTTTGATTGCCTGCATGCAGGTAAGTGCTCCCTTTTCCAAGGCAACAAGGGGCCAGAGAACAGAGCCCTGGGAATGTACTGCAGCATGGGATGCACCCCCCCCCCCACGGTATTAATAGCATGGCAGAGATTTCATCTTAAAATAGGCTGTGAAGGGGAAGAGGCGGGCTTTGGACAGAGGCGACCTATTGTAAGGACTAGCCAAGGTGACGCAAGAACACAGGGGAGCAGATTCAGAAATACACACGCGGCTTCCCACTCACCCAACCAGGCTCATCCCAGGGACCCTCCTCACCAGAGACACCTGCAGTGACTCTTCCACTGCAAGGGTGGATGGTCAGACAGAGTCAGGCAACAGTGCCCCCCTCCCCTCCCCTCCCACAAAACAGGGACCCACCAAGGAAAAGGAGACAAAGCCCCCAGAAGTCAGAAGCAAGGTCCCTTCTCCACACACAGCCCCACACTTCACGCTCATCAGAGCCACCCTAACCCCAGCACCAGTGCTGTGGATGCCATGGGGGCTGGGGCAGGCTAGATGTGGCCACAGATGTACATGGGCAGGTGTAAGTGTGCCCCCAAGACAGGCCCTGTCCCAAGGATCTTATAACACAACAGCCAAGCCCTGCACCAGTGCTGCACGCTGGGCCAAAAGCCAACTCCAAAGCATCACAAGCCACCCCCAGATCTGAGCCCAATGACCAGGCCTCACACACCTCAGTAGGTCGAGCAGCTGCCAGGCTCAACTGGTGCCATGACACACCAGTTTGGCAGGGACCAGAGACCAGGATGAGCACCACTCCCCCACTGACAGAGCACAGGCCTAGCTAGGTGGGATCAAACCAGAACCACGCCACATTGACACCCCCCCCAGTGGGGCACATGAACACTGGGGGGGGCAACCCCATTCAAAGAGGCTATGCAATCAGAAAGCAGGATCCTTGTCTCCAGTCTTTCTAAGAACAGCTGGGAAGCCCCCCCCACAGCTTAGCATCACCTAGGGACCAGGCTGTAAACCTCCTAGCCCCATCTGCTGCACTTAGGACAAGAAATGAAATGAGGCAGCACAGGCCTTCCAGCGCTCTAAGACCTCCCCCATCAGAGCCAGGAAGTCCCCCTGACCCTGGCTCCCCATACCCCCACCTGCACTCCCCTTGCCAGTGCCAGGGCCTGGGGCAGGGGGGAGAGTGGACCCCGCACAGTTCCCCCCGCCTTTAGCTAGAATGGTGGGGCAGTTTATGAACAGCTAGGGGCAGAACCATCCCAGTTTGGTGGGGTGGGGCTGGGAACTGTCAGTTACCTGTGGCGGAGTAGGTATAGGACCCAGGGGCCAGCCTAGGGAAGGGCAGGAGGGGGAAAGGTAGGGCTGGCAAATCCCAGACATGGACTGGGTGTTGGGCTCTGCCCTGGAGTCCCCCACAGGAAGCGGGGCTCCCACGTGCAGAGGATCCCAGCAAGGTGGGGAGCATGCTGGCAGGAGGACAGGGGTTCTGGCCAGGCAGGCAGGTATGGGGCAAGCGCTGCTGGTCCCCAGGGTCCAGGCCAGCAAGGTAGATGGGGGTGCAGGAGGTGTTGGGGAAACCTGGCTAGGTGGGGACAATGTGAGCCCTGGCCAGGCTGGAGGAGGAAGGAGATGATGAGGGTCCCAGGCCCGTGGGGAAAAGATGATAGGAAAGGGTAGGAGATGGGATCCAGGGGATCCACCAGCTGGGGAGACAGTAGCCAAGTCCTGGCAGAGGAGTAGCAGGACATGGGGGAAGGGGAGGACCTGGGGGTCCAAGAGGCAGGTGAGGTGGGTGATTATGCGGCTGGAGGGGGAACAAGTGAGGCAGGTCCTGGCTGGGGGGTGGTTATGGGGCTGGAGGAGGAGCAGGTGAGGTGGGTCCTGGCTGGGGGGCAGGTGAGGGGTCCCGCCTAGGGGGCTGGTTATAGAGCTGGAGAAGGGACAGGTGAGGGGGCTCCTGGCCGGGGGCAGTTATGGGGCCGGAGGCGGGTCCTGGGCGGAGGGGGGCTCGGCGGCAGGAGGGCCGGGCCGGGCCGGTCTCACCTTCATGATGCTGGCGCGGGGCGCGGCGGGCACCGGGCTCCGCTCCGCCGAGTTCTCGCGGCTGCTGCCGGAGCCGGACGCGGAGCCCGGGCTGCCCCCGCCCCGGAGCCCGTCCGCCATCCCCGCCTCCGGGCAGCCGCCCGGCTCCGCCACCCCGAGCGCCCCGCAGCCCCGCGCAGCTCCGCCGGGAGAGCTGGGCTGGGCCGGGCTGGGCTGAGCGGGGCTGGCCGGGGAGGGGCCGGGGGCGGGCTCGGGGCGGCCCCCAGCCGAGCCCGGCCCCCAGCTCCGGTCCCGGCCCCTGGGCGCTGGCGGCCCCCTGCGCCCCACCAGGGTTTCCCCAACGCCCCCCAGTTGTCGGCTAGTAACAGCGGTATACCCATTCAGTGAGCATCCCCAACGCGCCCCGCACCTTCCCCTACACCCCCGATTTCAAGTCCTGGGGAGAATCCTGCACCCCACACCCCCACCTCGACCCCCACATCCCCACCTGTGCCCCTGCAGCCTACGTCACAGCCCCACCTCCTGCCCCCCCACATCCCATCCCCTTCCCCCCTCCTCACCCCCCAGCAAAACAAACTTCCTCTTCCCACCCCCCTAGACACAACCCCCTGAACACGCCCACGCCCCTTCCTCCAGTTCAGCCCCCCACCCACCCACCCCAGCAAGAGCTCACCTCACCCACCCCCCCATGGACCCCCTCACCTCCTGCCAGACCCCCCCCCAGGCAGTCAGGGGGGGAGTTGGGTGAGGGTTTGTGGCAGGGCTGTGCAGCACCTACCTTCCCTTTCTAAACAGGGATAACAGCTCCTGCTGCCTCACCTTTTCCACACCAAACTGCTCTGATCTTTGTTGTATATGGACTGTGAGTGAGCACCTGCTGACAAGGTCCATCCCTGGGTATGGGGGCAGCACCCAACCCCATGGAGATGAATATTGGTTGGGATCTAGGCAGCACTCAACACCATGGGACTGAATCTCAGCTGGGGCCTGGGCAGAGCCTAGTGCCCTGGGGCCAATTCTCAGCTGGGTGGGGGCCCAGGTGCCACCTGAACACAAGACTGTGGCTCAGGCAGGCTGCAGCTCTCCTGTTCATTCAGGTCACCAGGCTGAGGTGCTCAAAGCTGTGGCCTCAGCTACTCTTCTCATGTGAGTGCTCTGAGCAGCCCAGTGTGCGGTGGTGTCCCTGTGTCTCCACTGATTCCATGGCAGTGGATCCCGTGGCGGGAGGGAGGCCTAATGAGATCATCTCGATGCAGAGCCCTCATATTGGCAGCACAGCTGGGAGAGCCAAGCTAACAGGCCTGAGCATTGCAGCACATAGAGGTGCTCACAGACAGAAGCGAATTCAGCCAGGGGTGCAGGACAGAACCCATTCATTCTCCCCAGTGCAAGAGGCCAGCAGAACAGATGAGGAAGCACCAACCTGTAGGCAGGAAAGGCCCCTGACCCCATGCATGCAAGGCCCAGGGCTCTGCCAGCCAGTGAATAACCCAGAATCCAGACCCCTGCTTGGATCCTTGCAGAAATGGCAGCAGAAGAGAACAAAATTAAAGCAAGAAGCTTGCAGGCTGAAGCTTAGAGATGGCCAGAGTAGGGCCCCAGGGACAGCACCAGTGGGGTGCTGGCTGCACCAGCACAGAGGGTCAGGCCCAGACAGTGGGAGTCTTGTGGCACCTTAAAGATAACTAATTTCTCTGCACGTAAGCTTTCATGGTCTGCAACCTACCTCATCTGATGCATGAAGTGGAAACTACAGTTAGGAGGTATATATACACATGCCAGGATGGGTAAGAAGCATTACAATGGGGAGGGCAAGTGCTAACAACTCTCACTGTTTTTGCTGTATACAGACTAACATGGCTACCCCTCTGGAACAGGCCAAGACCAGGCCAACAGAATAAGGACAAGGTCAGTGCGACCACGGAAAAGGCTGCACGCACATATTGTATGTGCATTTAGACATATGGATGCACATGCATGTGTCTTACAGATATCACAGGCTCTCCCTGACTCCTATGGCAGGAAATATTAGGAACAAGCCAGCCAAGGCTAGGGCCCTGTAACACCTACCTTGGCTCCCAGCTACATTTGTCAGTGGCCTGCCTGCTGCCAGATGGGAATTGCTCCAGCCTAGTCAGGACCAAAGTCACCCAGGTAGCTGTGCAGTCAGCACTTGTCCCCCTAAAGGGAACAGGAAGAGGCCCTGAGCCAGCAAGTGGCTTGGCGGGGGAACAGGCTAGGTGTACGGTGAGCCTGGCTGAGCAGTGGTCTGCACAAGGGCACAGCAGGAGAGGGTGCGAGGCTTCCTTCCCAGGGGCAGGGTTGCAGATGATGGAGTTGAATGTTGGCCATAGGAGGAAAGCCCTGGCATATAGCTGTTTTGACACACTGCAGCTGCCCCTCTGTCAGACAGCTCTCTGTTGTATGGCGCTGCTCTCCAAAATCTGATCAGGGGTTCCAAACCGCCACATGCCCCACACACTTTGCACAGATGGGGCCCGACCTTCAGGACACACTGAGGGAGGCCAGATGCACAACAGGGCAGCTTTTTGTGCATCTTCTCATGGCAATGCCTCCTACCCCGGCTCTCCCGGTTCCTGCTCCAGAACAGCTGTTGCCCAGCAGGCTTCCACAGCATCACAGTGCAGTTGCCCTACAAATAAAATCTTGACAAGCTGTTGGGAAGAGCTGGCTCCTGTGCCCACTGCATTTGTCTTTGAAAGGCTCAGCAGCCAGGCAGTCCCCAGAGTTCCCCAGACAGCTGCTGAGTTGGTTAAATATTCATGGGGTGGCCTGACTTCCTAATGACGACAAGGGAAACAACAAGGGGAACTCTTTAATCAAGCAAAGAGCCAGCTTCAATCTAGAAATCTCTTAATGGGGATTTAAAAAACCCACTCACAGCACACGGCTGTTATTCACTGATAGCCACAGAGAAAAATCCTCCTTTATTTGGCTGTTTTAAACATTAAATGCAGGCCCCCCCCCCCCACTCATGGGTTCATAAACGCAGGCACAGGTTGGATGCAATATAAGGGCCACCAACAAACGTAGCCTCCCCAGGGCACAAGCCCTGCCTTGCAAATGGTAGGCACAGAAACACAAGCAAAAGGCCTTTTTGCTAGCAGATCCAGCCTGACACAGCCCAGGCATAAATAGGACACCTTCGCTGGGGGCTTAAAACCAAGCATGATATCCCTGCAGCCCCAGCAGGCTCTGCATATCCCCATGGAGCAGAGTGATTGGCTTCTCAGGACACACAGGCTGTTGGTCTGAACCCATGAACCAAAGGGTCTCTGGCACTTTGCAGGTGCTAGCATGAGTTCTTCCACCCTGGAAGATCAGGGCTTCGGCTCTAACATACCCTCCCTACTTCTGCAGCGGTCACCTCCCCCAGGTGGCTGCATTCCAGGGGTGTGGCACAGGTGAGAGAACACACAAGGCACAAACAGAACAGATGGGGAGAAATTTGTTAGGAACATCCACAGTAACAAAGCCAAGGGCAAGGAGTCTCCAGAGGCAGAGAGAGCTCCCTGTCCTTCCTCGCTAATCCCTCTTCCACCAGACACTCCCCACCCCCTGCTTCTATGCACAATCTCAGGGACACGCATGACAGAGGACAGTGCACTGGTCAGAGCACTAGCCTGCATTCAGTTCCTGGCTCTGTCCCTGATGCCTGGGGCCTCTCTGAGCCTTAACTCCATGCTGTGCAGTGGGAAGACCAGCCTGTCCTACCCTTGCTGCCAGCAGCAGAAGCTATGGGATAGGGAGGCAAGGCCCACCAGGGGTTGCTGCCCACCCCACCTTCATTCTCTTAACAGCATGGCCTGAGGCAAGCCTCCTTTACTGGAGCCACCCCATCTCCCTCCCCTCTCCATGCATGGGGCAGGAACACATAGAGAAAAGTGTGGAATGGGCCACCCCATCCCTGACACACACCCCTTCTGGCCAAAATCCTGGGACTCTGTCTCACTGAACCCATTTGGGAGATGAACTTGATGTTGGCGCCACCTGGTGGGCAAGCCGCTGCCTGACACAGCCACCCCCACAGCTAGTCCCAGATAGTCCAGCCCCAAACGCTGTGGGACTGGCGGTGCCCTACACCCTATTGGGGTAGGATGGAGCAACTTCTCAACTTTGCCTCCATGCCTTGTGCTACAGACAGGGGCCTGCTGTTCCCCTGCATGTGATCTGTGCCAGGAAGCCAAGGAAGGTGCAGCACCTCATCAGGCAACCTCTCTTGCTGTAGCACTTTCCCCCTCCCAGCCAAGTTCCCAGTGCAGCTTCTGCCTGTGAAGTAGCATGACGCCAGGCAAGGGGCTACCCCACCGTAGACACAGAAGCCACCTCATGCCCCACAGTGTGGTTCCCTACACCAGGGATCCTCCCTGCCCCACTGTGAGCAGCAGCAGCCTCAGAGCAAGTTGCCGGTGCCATGGGACTGGCTGGGCATCAGGCCGACCTCAGGAAATGACTCTGCTCTGGATGAAGTGCAAGGAACGTGTCTCCCTCAGCACTCTGGGCATGGGGGCTGGAAGGTCCACAGTGTCCCGTAACTCCAGGAAGGTCCCCACCGCCACGAGGTACAGTCGCACTGGCCCGATGCTGCCCTTGAAGCGGAAGGATTTGTAGACAGGAAAATCCTCCTGGAGGCACTGATCTAGCTGCAGAGAGAAGGAGGGGGAATCCTAGGCCACAGGCAGGCAAAGCATTCAGGCTCCTGGAGCCGAGCACCAATGCACATCCTGCCCCAGGCAGTCAGTCTGGATCAGCAGAGCTCAGTCTGCCCAGGCTCCTCTCCCCATGGCAGTTGGCCCCAGCCCCAAAGTGCCAAAACAGCCTGTCCTGAGTACTGCTAACAGGTGTGGCAACTTCCCAGGCCCATTTTCTCCTCTTGTTGACATCTGCAGGGCCAAGTTACCTCAGCAACACCCAGGCCCCCTTGGAGCTTGGCTATGCTCCCAGCCGCTACCAGACCTTGTGGGACGGGATTCTACCATCTGAGCCTCTGGCTCTGCAAGGGCGACTGTGCCCTTCTCTGTCCCCAACATTTGTGTGCGCCTTGGTATGCCCCTTCAGGAGCACAGAAAGGGGCATAGGGGACAGTTCCCGCAGCGCAAAGCTGAGCAGTCAGCACACCTGGGCACCCAACCCATGTTGCCCCCCTCTTGTCCAAACCCAGCTACGGCCACACAGGTGGGGTGGGGAGCAGAGCTGGGGGCATCCCTGAGCAGACAGGATCATTCCCTCCTGCCATCTGGAGGGGGAAGGGCTATCCCCCTCAGGACTGGGGCAAGCTGGGATGGGGAGACACTCACCTGCCCGTGGCTCTTACCCACGCCCCCCTTCCCAGGCTGCTCACCTTATAGCGCTGCCCCTCTGACAGGTCCCGGAGACCCTGCAGCTCGACAAACACCTGGTAATGGGGGGCGCATGCCCCAGAGGAGGCACCTGGGGAGCAGCACAGACCCACATTAAACCACCCCCCCCACACACACACTTGGAAGGGCAGGGCTGACAGCATCTTCGAGGCCAAGGCACTCAGGCTGGCCTAGCACCCCGTCCACATTAGAAGGACAGGGACAGGGGTTGGGAGTGGAGAAATCCTGGCACAAAATCACCTACAGAGGTGCAGAAACCCAGACTGTGCCCAAGCCAGCTGGCTGCCTATCAGTGCAGGCCCCTTACTCCAGATGGGCACAGAGTATCTAGTGCTGTCTTATTCCCCAAGCCACATGGGGGCTGCCCCTGCACGGCTGTTTTTCTTGGGTCAGCAGGGCCTGGAGAGTAAGTGGGGCTGAGACAACCCAACAAGTTTCCCCTGGCCCAGCCAAGCCATCCCACAGCACCAAGGCCAGTGCTGGCCACAGTCCTGGACTGTTTAACCCATCCTGCCTACCCATCTCACCAGCTCCACAATCAAATCCAGCACCAGGAACCCAGTCTAGGACTGAGCAGGTCAGCTGGGTCTGAGACATGCATGGGAGCAGCAGCTGCAGAGGCAGAGCAGGGAGGGATGGTGCCTTGAGCCAGGAACCCTGGTCACTTGCAGGGCCTGCTCAGCCCAGAAGAGGTGCTTACCCAGGAGGCTGCTCTCTGCACAAACATAATCAACCAGCCGGGCTCCTGGCCACAGGGCTGTGGTGCGGTGCAGGCTCCGATAGAAGCCATCCTCAGGGATGTCTTCCCCACGCACACTCAGGATCTGGTTCAGCCTGGAGAGCCAAGGCAATAAGAACCTCAGAGGACCAGTGAGGGATGCCCTCAACCCCCCCTCTACCTCTTCCCAAACCACCATGTGGGGCAGCTCCCATCCGGTCCCCATCATTCCCCAGGAGCAGCTAAGAACGTGGGGAGCTGGCAGGGCACAACCCTCCTCACCTGCGCACAGGCTCCACCATGGGGCACTGGTTGTGGAATCCAGTCACCTTCAACACCTCCCCGACACGGCACCTATCAGACAAAGGAGGGGAGAGAATGTGAGCGACAGCCATATCCACCATCTTCTGCCAGCCCATCCCACAGATAAGCAGGGCAAAGATGCCCTGGGGTGCAGAGCATGGGGGGCAGATGGCATGAGGTGAACAGGAGGTCAGAGGACAGATGCTGTGGAGGAGCGCAAGGCATACAGCTGGGGGGCAGGTGGCAGAGGCAGACACTGTAGGGAGGGTACAAGGTGCAGATAGAATGGGGCAGAAAGCACACGGGGCAGGGAAGGGGGCACCTGTCCAGTCCAGCTTGGGCTGTCAGCACCAGCTCATACTCGTGGCCCTGGCACACATCTGCCAGCAGGAGGGTCTCCGGGGGCCCCTTGTTGCCCTGCCCCACTGGCAGGAACTCACAGAAGGCCCAGCCTGGGCACAGCAGGTAGTGGGCATCAGGCTGCTCCGGCCACAGATTCACTCCAAGTAGAGCTGGTGGGAGATGCTGGGGTTAGCAGAGGCAGTGCTTGCACCCTCCACTCCAGCCCTTCATCCCCATGGATGGACCCACAGCTGCTGATTCCTTGGAAGAGGGAATGAGGCGGCTGGAAACACGTCCCAGCAACATGATAAAGCCAAGGGTGATGACCCCAACAGTCACACAGCCCACTCCACTCTCCCAGCCAAAGGCAAACTCTCCCATCCTATGTGAAGAGCCGCACCCCACACTGCTGCTCTGTGGGGTCATGCAGAGCCAGCCCAACCATATGAATGAATTAAGTGGTTGCCCAGGGTGCTGTGCTTTAAGCAGTGCCAAATTAAATGGAAATCAATTTTTTTCTCTATTTAAAAATATATATATTAATATATTTTTTCTATATTGAATGAGAAGGTGAGCACACTGAAGTCATAGTTCACCTAGGGCGACTAAAGCCCTTGGGCTGTCCCTGTGACTCAGGTACCAGGCAGGGCTCACGGGTTGCCCATCATGTGTGGTGCTGATTGGACCCAGACACCCCTTTACCTCCTGAAGCCCCATAGAAGGGGGAGTAGAAGGGGAGGCCCTGGCATTCAACTGCCCGCAGGATGTTTCCATAGAGTTCCTCGCCACTGGGCTGTGATGCTATCACCAACTGGAGCCGTGGCCATAGGCGCTGGGCAATGCCGACCCAGCCCCTGGCACACTCTGCCCTCAACTCAGCTGCCCGAGCTGCATCAGGAGCCAGCAGCATGTCCAGCCTGTTTCGGGTCTCCACAGGCAGCTCCAGCTGGGTATTCAGGTTCCCCAATGCCAGGTCCTGCGCCAGGCCCTCCCAGCTGGTGCGCAGGAGGCCCAGGGCATCGTAAAGCTCTGAGACCAGCCTGGCCTCCAGCACCCGGAGTGACTGCTGACGCAAGGCAAACAGCAGCTGCACATAGAGTGATGTGGCTCGTGAGGGCACTGTGCCCGCCTCCACTGGAGTGCAGTAGAGAGTTGTCAGCAGCCAGGTTACAGCAGGCAGGGAGCGGTCTGGGGCCCAGGAAAAGTTGGCAGTGCTCCGCGGGCTCAGGGCCTCTGGGTGGGCTCTGCCAAGCACATCCAGATACAACATGGATCCCTGGGCAGGAAGAGAGAGAGACAGGAAGACAGATCTGGGGCTGCTAGACACCAGCCAATGCATTCCTGTGGGGGTACTAACCTGAAATCCTCTCCATCCACCCCCAGGTACCAGCCTGAGACCCTTCCCATCTCCCCTGCCAAGATCATGAGATCCCCCCAATCTAGGACCCTCCCCCCACCTTGTTCCAACTTGTCTCATTCCCCCCTGGTGGCAGACTCCCCCGCCGTCCCATCCTCCAACCCTGGCTCAGCCCCAGCCCCCCAAGGCTCAGCCCCAGGCTGGTGCAGCTGGGCCACAACTCCAGACCGAGCAGCACAGGCAGTGCCACAGAACACACAGATGGGGCAAGACGAACATGGGGTTCAAGCTGAGGTGCATTACTCCAACCCCCAGATCAAGGGGGATCCCCAATCTGCAGGACCCAACTGGCTCCCCACACACTACCTGCAGGGCTGGGTCTGTGGAGCAGCCACTGAGGAACAGGGCCCAGGGCCTCAGGTGCAGGGCTGGTCTGTTGACCCCATGAGAGCCACACTGGGCCAGAGGGCGACACTTCCGGAACGTGTCTGAGTCTGCAGGGAGAATGATGGAGAATCAGGCTGAGACCTGCCCTGCCCCATATGCCCCTTCCCCCATCCCCTCCGACTCTGAGGCTGCCCTTGGGCTAAGCACATGGTGCCAGGCAAGTGCTTCACCTCCCCTCCCAGTGCTGGGCCTAGCCTGCTCACAGGGCACACGACACCCTCGCCTGGGTACCTGGCTCTGGTGCCCCGGCTCCTTCCAGCAGCCGCCGCAGGAAGTGCTCCTGACTCTGCCGCACATCCTTGCAGCCCTGCTCCAAGTGCTGGCGCTGCCGGCCCATGGCCCAGCCCAACACCCGCAGTGCCAGCCAGTGACGGAGAATGAGCCACCAGGACCACTCTAGTCCGCCGCCAGCACCCCAGGGTTTGGTGCCCCCCAGGTAACTGCGCCACACCCAAAGCAGCAGGGCCAGCGGCACTATGGCTAGCAGTCCAGCTAAGAACATCGCAGCAGTACTGTGAGGAAAAAGATGGTGGGGGGGGGGTCTGTGGCACAGAGAGCCACAGACCCCCAATAACCCCCCACGCTGGTCTCCCATTGCTCCCCACTCTACTACTCCTGATACCCCTTCATCCTTTTGTTCCCCACACTACCCACCCAGGCTCCCCACTATCCTCGACCCCAGCCCCCCACTGCCCCCAGCACCCCCACCGAGTCCCACTTGCTTTCCACTCTGCTACCTCCAGTATCCACCACCTGCCCCCCACCTGCTTACTCAGCCCCACCACCCCAGGAGCCCCCAAATCTCCCAACATCCACCAGGGCCCACCACCTAGCAGCCCCCAGTACCCCGCACATGCCTCCCCTTATAGCCCCCCAAATACCCTACTACGTCCCCAGTGCCCCCACCTCCAGCCAGGGCCCCAATACAGCAGTGGCCAGTAACACCCCCCCGCAGCTCTTCGGGCCGCACCAGCCCCCCTCCGCTGGGGCCAGCGTCTCCTGCCGACACCCCCCCCCGCCTTACCCCCGGATATTCCGCCTCCAGCTGGTGTGACGGAGAATTAAAGGGCCGGCAGCGGCCGCGTCTCTTAAAGGGCCAGCCCCTTACACGCCCCCCCCCCCCGCCCCGCACTCTGGGGGGTGTCCCTTGCTGCGCCCCCTGGGGACAATAGTCGGGAGTGGGGGGCACCAAAAGAGCTGGGGGGCAGGGTCGGGGTAGCAGGGGGCTCCGGGTGGGCAGTGAGGAGTAAGGCAGAATTGGGGGGGCAGGCCAGGATAACAGGGGGCTCCGGGTGGGCAGTGAGGAGTATGGCAGAATTGGGGGGGCAGCCCAGGATAACAGGGGGCTCCGGGTGGGCAGTGAGGAGTATGGCAGAACTGGGGGGGGGGGGCAGGCCCAGGATAGTGCGGGGAATAAGGGGCACCAACAAAGCCGACAGCGCCTCCTGAGCTGGGACTCTGGGCACAACCCCGGCAATCAGGCGAGGCCAAAGGCAGTGTGTGTCTGTCTGCAGGTGATGCCCCCAAACCTTCCCCCTGGAAATCTGGTTTTCTGCCCCAGTTATCCTTTCCGCCCCTCCCCACCAACACCAGAACCCAGGCACCCCATGCAGAGCTGTCACATCTTAGCGCTGGGCGCCCACCAGGCAACTTGGCTTTGCTCTTTAGTTCAAGGGGAAGGCACCTGACACCATTATAATGGGCAGCAGACTCAGGCTCTAAATGGAAAAAAACAACAAGCAGTTATGTGGCACTTTAGTCTTAAAGTGCCACACAACTGCTTGTTGTTTTCTAAATGGAAATACAACCCCCTCTGCCGACTGGTGATGCTGCCAGAAGGCAAGTGGATGAGCTCCACATCTGTGCCTCCTCTCTCTAACACCCACAGCATGGAGACAAAGCCAAAACAGCTTGTGGAGAAGTGGGAACCCTCTGCTAGGTTAATAAGGGAAGACATGGGTGTTGACCCTCTTTCTTTACTATTGGGGTGATGGAACACAGGTGGGTGATATGAGGTAGAACCACTAGGGGGTAGGGGGTACTATTTAGGGAGCCTGTACCTGGGACCCCCTGCTGGTCACACTGGATTCAGCTGGTTGGACCAGGGGGTGGAGAAGTGGGCAGAGCAAGGAGGGGAAGAAAGGTGTGATGAAGTAAGGAAACCTCTTGGGCTATTGTGGTTCTTCTTTTCTGTTCCTGTTCTTTGGTGATGGTATTCTGGTGATGGGACACAGGGGTGTGATAACTATAGGTACCACTAGGGGGAAAGAGGCTTTAGTGTGACCTCACCTGGACCCTCTGGGGGTGACGGGTTGTGGCTGGTTTAGACCAGGGGCAGGGCAGCTGGATAGAGAGAACAAATGGGAGAGAGGGGAGCAAGGAAGATGGAGGTCAGAGGGGCAGGACCTCCAGGGCTTGTCCTGGGGGTTTACTGTCAGCCCTCCTGGTTGATCTGAGAGCCAACTGTCCTAGCTGCTGTGCAAAGTGGATTGCTAATAAACCCTCTGACTTCTACGCTGGCTGAGTGTCACTGCTGATTGGGACTGTCAAGGCTTTTTCCCCACTCTGGCACTCTGAGTGCAGAAGGTGGGGGCCCGCAACAGGCCAGAAAAGCCACTGGCCTTAAAGCCTGCTCTTAAAAGTCTCCAAGGCCTCCAATTCCTGGCCTTGGAGTGGTATCGCTGCCACCACCCAAATGCAAAAAAACCTCTTGAGACCCAGGAAGGCGCACTTGGGAATTCCTCCCTGTGAGGTACTTGCAATCCTCTTTATTCCTCTCTCAGGAAAGTGACTGAACCCCAGCTGCAATATGAGCTGGAACTGGAACAGGGTTCCCTCTAGTAGCTGCCTGTGCAGTCTAAGGCACGGGCACACAAACCTCTTGCCTCTCAGGACACAGAACCAGAACTTGCTAAAAAGGTAAACTCTTTAATCAAAAAGAACAGATGATAAACACAGAGTTGCTTCTCTGGGAATTAACTTAGGTAGTTACAGGGTAGTGGGGTGGGGGGTTGGGTTACATGTGTTTAGCACAGAGAAATCCAAAAAACAAGCCAAAAACAAAGAAAATACCCTGACCGTGTCTAAGTAAACATTCCCTGTTCTACCCACACCTGGTCAGTAACAAATTTAACTTATCTCTGGTAAGGATGTTGCTGGAATCTTCCTCAGGCCCCTCTGGCCTCCTCCTGATCCTTCCAGGAGCTCTGCTACATCCAAACAGGCCCAGGCCAGGCTGCTGTTACCATTCAAAAAACTGTGCTTCGTTCCTATTGGCTGTCCTGGGACTCACTGACCAGAGTGTTAACCCCTTCCTCCCCAAGGGTTATTACAGGGACGGCTGGGACCCTTGTGGAGGGAGGACCCCCCCCCCAAGGGAGACCAGACAGAGCAAGGGTCAGACCCTCTGAGCCTAGATTTGGGAGCTGGCTACAGGTAGCGTGGAGACCCGGGTGCTGGACAGGAGAAGGCTCCACTGTGGTAGAGTCCTGGTGGGCTGTGGACAGAGGGGATCCAAGAGGCTTTTCTGGGTTCTCCATGAGAAAAGGACCAAGGGGAAGGAGGGTAGTAGGGAAATGGAGGGTCCAAGAGACAGGACCCTGCCCTGGGGTGTAGCCCTAATCCCCTGGGGGTTTCACTTCTGTTTGTTCTGATGATGCTGATACCAACTGTCCTTGCTGTTGTATGAACTGGTTTGCTAATAAACCCTTCGACTGCCACACTGGCTGAGAGTCGATGCTGATTGGGACAGCTGGGACCCTCCTGGAGGGAGGAAACCCCCTCCAAGGGAGACCAGACAGAGCAAGGATCGGACCCTCTGAGCCTGGAGTTGGGAGCTAGCTGCACGGAGCGTGGAGACCTGGGTGCTAGACGGGAGGAGACACCACCGTAGCAGAGTCCTGACTGGCTGTGGACAGAAGGGATCCAAGCAGCTTTTCTGGGGTCTCCATCACACAGCTACAGCAAACAGGTTCCAAAGCCCCTTCCTGAACCCTTCCCCTCGGCAGTCAGCATCTGCCCTTCCTCCTCCCTGAGAACAGCAAGGTGGGCACTGCCGGTCTGGATCAGCCCAGGGCTCTCAGCTCCTGTCATCAACTGGAGAGCTGGCCCACCCATTCAGTGAAAGATGCAAGAAAAGATGCAGAGAGAGGAACCTGCCCCTAAGGGGAGTTCCTTTCTGCCCCCCCCCCTGCTCCTGGGACTAGGATATCAACATCCCTGCACCTCTCAGAGCCATGCTGAGTGTTCTCCTGCTCCCTATAAAAGTCCTGCAAATTGGTGTAGGGGGAAAGGAATCAGGTGCTGTACTTGATGCTAATACAAGAAGCTCTCATTCCTGTAAGGGACCTTTATGGTAAATGCAAAGCCACACAATTTGCAGCCCCAGAAGAGTCACCAAGACTTTATTAGTGTCCAAAGCTTGTCTGGATCAGAACTTAACACTGAAAACACACATTTCAAATCAGGGGATTTCTACATATAATGCTTTCATTTTAAAGAAAAATTATCACAAAGTATTGCCAAGGCTGGGTTGAAGGAGAGATTCTTTTTATTTCCATGCTCTTCCTTGCTACAATAGAAAGGAGGGGGAACCTGTAGACTCCTCAGCTCGCAGCAATGTTTTCCCTGCTTCTCAATGAAATTCAGTTCTAGTTCTGAAGAGAGCTCACCGCAACTATGGCAGGGTCACAGCAAGAGAATTTTTTTTCCCCTCTTCCAGTAGTGGAATTTGTATTTAGGTTTTAAGGAAAATATTAGCAGTATCTGCAGGAACCATATGCTGGGCAAGGCTTCTGCCTCAGGGAGCTGGGGGTAACCAGATCCTCCTGCACAGGCGGCTGGGGAGTTCCCTACATGAAGGACCATGTGCCCACCTTGCAGCTAAGCACAGTCACACAACAGATGCCACCTCTGAGCAGGTTTATAGATAGACCAATCACATAAAGCTTTTCCTTCTGTCTGCTCCCCCATGCCCTCCTGCATACAGGGCTCAGGATTTCAGCAACTGATGCAGACATGATCTGCACTGGGGCCATTTATCTAGTTTCACACTGGGACAGGCAGTACTGCTCCCAATGGTGTCTGCAGTGGAACTCAGCCTGAGAGCAGCTCCACACTGGCTGGAGCCTAGCAAGTACCTTTCCTGCCCACCATAGTCCAGAAGGATGCACTGGGGCATTCCTGGAAGGCTGTAGGGACCACAGCATCTCCCCAAGAGGTGATAAGCAGGGTGCCGCTGTCCATAGTTGTGGGGTGCTAGGCAGCCAGGGCTCCAGGCAAGTGATGGCACAGCTCACTTTGCATGCCACACCCAATGGCAACATTGGAGGGGAGCTACGTTCAGTGCCAGTTACCTCCAGCCACAATGCCAGCCCAGCTGATTGACTGTCTGGGGGTTGCTGTGAGTCCCCTGGAAAGCTGGGGAGGAAAGTCACAACTTCCCTGTCCTCTCCTGGCTTCCCCCACGGAGACTGGCCACTGAATCCTGCCAGCAAAAACGTAGTGTGTCCTGAGCGGCTCCCCCCAGGATGTCCATCCGTCCCTCCACATGGGCGTAGATAGCTCAGCCCTGGGCTCAAACACTTACTGCCCAGCCCCCAGAGCTCAGAAACAGCCCTGCCCAAGGGGATCTGCCTGACCCTTCCCCAAACCTGCTGGCTGGCTGCTGAGCCCAGAGCAAACCCTCCCACAGAGACACCGAAAGCCAGAGCTTTGTGTTACAAAAATAGTCTGTGCTTTATTTACTCAGCCATAGAAAAATAACGTCGAAGGGCAGAGAGGGAGGGCAGCCGGGGGTACAGGGGGGATGGCCACCTGAGACATACTTCTCACTGACCCCGGCCAGGAGTCCCATTCCTCCTGCACAGCCAGCAGCTGTGCCTCTTCTGAACCCCACCCTCTCCCTTACACAATGTGAACCTTCCAGGAGGGGGGGAAGGCAGCATCCCACCGGCTGATCTAACACTGACAGCAGACATGGCCCTGTGGCCAGAGAAAAGATCCCAGTCCCTGGGCCAGATGCGGTCCCAGAAAACCACTTCCTGGGTGGAGGTTGCATGGGCTGTGCCCAGGCAGCTGACACCCTCCTAGGACAAGTCAAGGAGTGCCCTGAACCCCATTCGCCCCTCCACACACCCCCAGCACACCCACCTCCCTGGGCCAGGGGAAGTAGTAACAAAAGGAAAGCACATGAACATGTAAGTCCTGATGTAACAATTACCACAAACGAATGACCCACCCCCCACCCACTGCATGGCTCCGGGGTACAAGGGCCGGGAGGACCCAGCTTGGCGGTGGGTGCTGGGAACACACAGTGGGGCTCCAGGGCCTGTTGACGCACAGGAGCAGATCTGCAGAAGCAGGAAGGCGAAGGCAGCCTCCGAAAGGAACATACAGGGAACCACACGACACACCTGCTGCCTTCAGTACAGGGGTAAACACCAACGAGCCAAGCGCAGCCTGCACACTGCAGCCGGCGCAGAGCAAAGCCTGCAGACGAGCGCCTCCCTCCCATGGGCCCACACACACACAGACACTAACGCAGGGCTGATCTCAACAGGGCACGTCCCCACGTCATCACCCAGGGACACAGCCACTGGATCAGGGCCGCGCCACGGTGCAGAGTCATGACTGAGTGTGAGGGATCCACTGACTGTCCATCGGCCGCCGGAGAAGTTCCTCAACATGTCGTGCGACGTCCATCGTATCATCCAGGTCAAAATCGCCCTCGGGATCCAGCACGGAGTCAGGGCTGAGAGAGAGAGAC
Organism: Podocnemis expansa; assembly: GCA_007922195.1. Classification (NCBI taxonomy): domain Eukaryota; kingdom Metazoa; phylum Chordata; order Testudines; family Podocnemididae; genus Podocnemis; species Podocnemis expansa. The sequence goes on from ML681990.1 coordinate 19,977,360, forward strand.
AGGGAGAGCCTGGGGGAGGTAGCCCAGCCATGCCAGTGAGCCAAAAGCTGTGTGCTCCAGCTAAATGGCACCCAACCACTCACACTCCCCTATCAAAGGGGAGCCCCCTAGCTCCAGGACCATCTGGCCCAGGGCAGCGGAAGGAGCAGCACCTACTTCTGCGTGTAGACATTGTAATGAGGCTGGGAGCAGATGGCGGGCGATGGTGCCTGATCCATGTAGGTGGCTCCTACAGTGGTGGGATCCCCAGATGCGCTGACAAACCTGGAACAAACAAGGAGACATCAGCTGGACTGGGGATGCAGGGGCCAGGGGAAGAAGAGCATGGTGGCAAGTAAGGACCTAGCACCATGCTGTAGGCCAGGCTGCAGACGTGCCCCAGCCGATGGCAACTTGTGTCCCACCAGCTCACCCCCAAGGCTTAGGGCTGCTTATCACAATGGGAGCCTGGGGGATTTCAGGTGAGCCTGGTTCCTGGGTCAAAGCAACACCCAGCTCCCCTCTGATGGGAGGAAAAAGTCATGCCCACAGCTGTGCCCACAGCGTTTTACACACTCCCCACATGCTGCAGAAGCCAGACCAGCAGGGTCTGGGCTACAGCCACAAGCAGAGACAGACATCTGTGCAGACCGTGCTTGGCCTGCACCAGTCCCTCCTGAGTGCCAGAAAAGACTATCGCATCCTGGTCAATTCCTTGGAATATTTTAAATCTTCCCAGTACCACACAGGCCCAGTGCTGACTTCACTCATGACTCACAGGATCCCAGCACTGATCACTCACAGGTGGGACTGCCAGCTTGGAGCACTCATCACTTGCTCTTCCACCAAGTTAGCAACCCGGCTAAGCAGCTTCCCACCCCTGCTGCCCAGAGGCCCAGGCAGAAAACAGGCTGCGGGACAGATTCTCGGGGTTGGGCCAGTATCCAACATTTTCTCAGTGAGGGGGGTAACATTGGGGCAGAGGGAGAGAGAAGCAGAAGATAGGACAGGACAGCACATGGACAGACATGGGGCACAGATGCATATGGGGGCACACAGACAGACATGGGGGCACAGGTCATAGATGGACTTACTCTGGCACCACTTGTTTGATCTGTGGTTTCACGTATCCATCCACGGCTTTAGCTGCAGAAAGGGTGAGAGAGAGAACACAGCACTAAGGCAGGGAGATGCCAGGGGATGTTTTAGATGCACCAAACTGACTGCATTGCCTGGGCTAGTATCCCATTGACATGAAACTCCAACTGCCCAGAGAGCTGGCCATTGCTCTTTGTTTGGGTCTGTGCCACAAGGCCAGACGCCACTGCGAAGAACTGCCACTGGTTGACACTAACAGCACCATTTCCCTCAACTCCAGAGCTTAAGAGCGAGTGTACCAGAGGGCAAAGGGAGTGCAATGTGCATAGGGCACAGTGTTTCATAGGGCAAACTCACAGAGAACCGGTGTGTAGTACTTGGAGAAGACCTCATCCTTGGGCCGGTCAGGAAACACGTAGATGAGGTAATTGAGGTCGCCCAAACGGTCAGCCAGTGAGCGAATGGAGAAGTCTCTAGTTGTGAAGGGCATGAGGTTCCAAAACATCCGTTCAGCTAGAAAAGCAACAGTGGAGAAATACAATGGTGAAACACAATGTCCGGAGCTGCACCTCTCCTCAGATCCACGAAGCAATATTGCTTAAGAGGAGCCCCTGGTGTTCAAATGTCAGGATCAGGCCTCAAGAAATTACAGGTCTGGCTTCAAAATAATGTCATCTCCAATGATAATCAACACTGTGTGCTTCTTACCCACCTTCTGGCTTTGAGTCTTTAGGATTCCCTCACTGAGGCCTGGAAACATGCTGGCCTTGTACATGAAAAGTGAAATTCTCATGCAATCACCTAATTCCAAGAGCTGGGGCTTAAAGAAAAATCCCAAATGTTGGCTGACTTGCAATTCAAGTCTTATGAGCATCCCGCCTGCTCGGGCAGGAGAGTTAGGGCTGCTGCCACAGTCAGGCCTTACAAGTTCCTTGGATATTTTCCACAAGATCACTTTTTAAAAGCTTAAGTGAATGCAAACAGCTTTTCTCTACATTCACCTTCCCTTGCACCATAACATCCAGCACAGGCTAACAAAGAGCCAGAAAGTGAAACTAGCTAAAAACAAAAGTGAAATGAAACCTCATCTGACATTGGTGAAGCTGAGCTGAGGGCCAGAAGTAAAGCAGAGCTGCGATGTTATTTCAGGTTTCACAATTGACTACGTCACTGAAAGAAATACAGAGATGGACCCTGCTCCAGCTATATTTTCACTTTAGTGGCAACTCTTGCAGTGAAACCCCATTCAGAACATTTCGGGCAGACAAGTCACTACTCTGTGTTGACTCACCCCACAGTGACTGTTCTGGATTGCAGAAATGGGAAAAGAAGTCACATGACAGGAGCAAGTGCTGATGGTTCTCGAGAGCTCGCATACACAGCGGGTGTATGACTGTGTCCACCAGACAGCAGTTAAAGGCCAGCCAGCCAGCCAGCCAGAGCTAGTCAGGCCAGTCTGACAGCACCCGCACCAGTACAAGCTATTTCTCCATAGGAAGGGGAAAAGCTCTCCTGGTCTAAGGCCCTTTTATCCCCATAACAGGACACTGATAATCACTCTCCCCCAGTCACCCCAGGACAGCTCCTAGCAACACAGCTGCCCTTCGAAGCTGGAGGGGCTGGCAGCAGGAACTGCCCGTGGGACGCTCTGTAACATGGATAGCTCATGGGCCACAGATGGACTCAGCCTGTAAGAGAAATTCCCAATCACATGGAGGGGCCGAGTCAGCCCCGTTCCACCCCAGGGACGAGTCAGGCTCCATGCTGCCCTGGGACACACTCACGGGAGTCAAACTTCCAGGCGATGGTGATGCCCCCAATCTCAGAGTCGCTAAATCGCAGCAGGAACGTCCCGTCCGGCTTGTTGATCAGCAGGTCGTGCGCCTGCTGCTTGTTGACAAAGCCCAGGATGGCCCTAAAGCACAGGGGGGAGGTGAGGGGCTGACGCTTAGGGGGGAGGGGGGGGGGGGGGGGGGCGGGGCCACACTGGCTGTTATGGGAAGGAGGCTCTCACCCGTCATTCCAGTGAGGCTTAAGATGTTTCTTCAGCACCTCCATGACCCCATCAAACCACTGCCAGAAGGTGTAATTCCGCCCAGGCAAGTTTTCCTGGGTTAAGAAAAAAAAAACCCTGAGTGTGTCTGAACCAGGAGTGGCTAGTAAATGGGCTTCTCTCTCTCTCTCTCAATTCCATTCTGGCCACAGGGCTTGACACCAGGCAAAGAGCCCATCCCACACATCCCACCATGAACACCAGGCATCTCTTGAATGCTGGCAGCAGGATGGGCATTCCAGTACCAAATTCCCACCTTCAGTGCCAGACACCCTCCAAGCACGCTCTGCTCCCAGGAGCAGTTGTGGGCATGTTTTCTCATCAGTACAATCCTGTCATAGCAGACAAGCCAGGCATCTCTCTTGAGCAAGACAGAGAGAGGCCAGCAGCAGAGTGGCACCATGAAAGTGTGCTGGGTCCCTAAGCCAAAGGGAGATGGATGCTAGCACAGCTGCCTGCTTCATTTTGAGAGGAAGGAGCATCTAGCCCTAACCTCATGTGCCCTGGGGCCAGAAGTTTTGAAGGAGGCTGGCTGGACAGCCCCAGTGTCCGTCCTGGGTTTGCAGTCTGTCAGCACCATCTACTTCTTGCTTCTTCCCACCTGATGTTCTGCAGTGAGATGTGGCATCACCCCGTGTTGGAGGGATGTCTGGCCAGATGCCCCAGGGGATTATAGACTACGGTTATGGAGCCCTTGACACCAGCTGCTCTGGCCAGGAGCCAAGAGCGCCTGAGCGAAATGGAATTGTAGTGACACCTCACCAACACCTACAGTTGATGCCAGTAAGTTACTTGGGGGATCCCATGGTCCAGAATGCCAGGTCACCTCCCTTCCCCTGCCCAGCCCGGAGCCAGGCATCTGAAGGCTGGCTTGTGACAGGCCCCACTGGCTGTGCCCCACAGCTCACCCTGTTGAACTGGGACCAGGAGACAGACATGGTGCTGTACTCCTCCAGCTGGGCACTGCTGCTGTTGAAGAGCTTCTGGGCCAGGAACAGCAAGTTCTCCTTCGTCAGCCCCCGGCTGCTCTGCACCTCCGCCTTGAACTTCATGTTGAGAGCCTCACACAGCTGGGGCCACAGCACCTTGTCAGGCACGGCGAACGGCACCCGGCCCTGTAGGAGGACGGGGCATGGGCACCCTGAGTGAGGGGGCTGCAGCTGCACTTGGGCAGGAAACCCCACAAGACAGGGCTCCGGCCCCAGGCACTGACCACATCCCAGCTCCCAGCCCACCACAGGGGCCACCCAGGGCAGGGATGGGAGATGGAGAACAGAGAGGGATGCAAGAGGGTTGGTGAGGGGCTGGGAGACCCAAACCCAGGGACTTGCTGCTATGGGTGGGCCCAAAGGCAATGCCAATGACAGCCCCAAGTGGAACAAGGAGGGGATGCTGTCAACTCACTGGCTCGGCAAAGGCGTTATCCCAGAGCACGGTGGCTGTGGCATTGTTGTCCTGGCTCCCGTGCACGATCACCACCACAGGAAGGGACAGCGTCTGTGGGAACCAGCAGAGATGGGCAGAGTGGAGGGAAGATGCTGCAGAGGGGCCGGGGCCCAGAATCCCAGGGGCACTGGGGGCCAAGGGGGAGCTTCTGTCATGCTCTCTGCTGGCACTAGACCTGGGGTGCAGGTGGGATCCAGCCCTGCCTGCTGCCATTTCCCCACATGCCACTGGATGATTTTGAATCAGACCCACTTGCATGGAGTCCAATCGCCATCCCACTGTCATCCTTGCCCCCGGCACTCATCCCATGGAGCACAAGCCACCCATAGCTATTCCAGCTAGTGACGTTCCCTCATCTCAGAGATGTCATTTCAATGATGGTGACGTACTGCCAGCATGCAGGTCAGCCCTTCCCAAGCTGACACCAGCCCCAGAAGGGCTCTGAGTGCCCTGGAGCATGGCAGGGCCCTGCAGCAGCTGCAGCACAACCAGAAAAGGGCAGCACCCCAGACCACCTTGGTACTAGTGTCAAGCCAGCTTTACCTTGACCTGGAAGACCAGCTCATTGCCACCAACGCTGAATTGCGACTCAAAGAGGATGGTGAACTTCTCCTCCGTCACTGACTCAGCGCCGCGCCGATCTGAGCGCTTGATCCGCTTCAGGGACTAAGGAAGGCAGAAAAGAGAGTGTGAGCAGTGGGCAGGGGGTGGGATGGGGCCTGGGCAGTGCCAGCAGCCTGGCTCTCACCATGTTCCTGAAGTGGGCGCTCAGTGTGCCTGTGGCCTGGTGGTACTCCATCACACAGCAGTTGTTCAGGATCTCCCCACTGCTCTCGCTGCAATGAGAAAGGCAGAGTCATGGGCTGGGCACTTGGCAGCTCTGACCTCCCTGGGGCCTGGGGGGCAGTGCAGTGCCAACACTCACCAGGGGGGCAGATCCCAGGATACCCATGTGGGGAGCTGGAATCTGGCTGCACAAGCAGAGAACACACAGCTGCCAGGGCCCTGGGAGCCACAGTGCCCCCACATCCCAACCAGTCAGATGCAGAGAGCAAGGAACCAACCCCATGGAGCCCTGCCAGAGCCCCCTGTTCCCTCCCTAGGATCCCCCAGGAAAAATGCTTCTCAGGGCCCCACAGCTGAGGGGCAGGCATACCTGGGGACCAGGGATGACTGGGGAGTGACGGTCAGGATGTATCCATAGGAAGGACAGAAAGTGGCTGAGGAGCCACAGGTAGGAGGGGAGATGGACAGGGGTTGCCCACAGGCAAGGGGCAATGGTGCCCAGGGGCAGGGGTACCCGGAGGGAGAGAGGCATTACTTGCGGGTGCTCTCATTCTTCAGCAGTGCCTTGGCCTGCTGCTCGCTGATGATGGTGGCCTTCACCTGGGGAGGGTTCATGTGCACATTCAGCTTCCCCCCCACCAGCAGCCTCACTGTGGCTGCAAACTTGGTCTGCGTCTTCAGCACCTGGGGTGGCTGCTTCTCGATGATGAAGGTGCTGGGGAAGAAGCCAGTGTCAGGGGCTGTGGCTCTGAGATGGGGCTGAAGCTATGGCCAGCTTGCTGCGGTGTGTGCGTCCATAATGGCACCACACCTTTGCCCCTGCCCTCTCCCCAGCTCAAAGCACCAACCCTCTGTCTCCCACAGCTCACAGCACCTAACACCCAGATCCTCTTCACAGCTCCCAGGCCAGGCCTCACAATGCACAGCACCTGCCATGTGCCTCTTTCTCCCAGCTGCAGCATCCCTGCTCCCAGACTCAGCTGCCAGGGCCCACTGCAGCTGGTTCCTGCCTCGGCAGGATTGGAGCAAGGACCTTGGCTGAGCCTGCCCCTGTTCCCAGCCCTATCCTAGCTCAAACTCTGCATCCCGTCTTCCCAGCTCATGTGGGGCAGAAGGGCTCAGAGCCCATCAGAGTCTAGCTAGGCCCCTGCTCCCTGGCCTGTGCTGGGTAGATGGGCTCAGAGCTCATCAGAGACCAGACCACCCCTTCCCCCCTGAGCCCGTGTGGAACAGATAGGCCCAGAGCCCAAGAGGGACCAGCCTGGTCATGCCCTAACATTACCTAGTCACCAGGGCAGAGATGATGTCCGTGATGGTGCCATTGAGCTCAACCAGCATCTCTTCCACAGGCCCCGGGATGGGCAGCTGCTGGCACAGGTGCTCGGCCCGACGGATCTGCTGCCGGTTCTGCCAGATGATCTCAGCCAGCTTCTCACACCTGGGATGACAGGGCCCTGGACGGGTCAGTGCTCTGCCAGGGCCCAGAGACATGATGGCTCCACCCACATCATCCTCTTGGGGACCCCCAAGCGAAGCTATCCTCAGCCCAGGTCATCCAAGGTTGATCAAAACCCTAAGCAAAGCTCGGCTAACCCAGGAATCCAGTCACCTGTCACTGGTGACTCCTGAGCCATGGACTAAACACCCTAACTGGGGAACACCGTTACTGAAGAGGGTCACCCCTCTAGACGCCTCCTGGGACATGGAGGCAGCACTGGTGACTCCCCCAGATTCAGTGGTGCCAGTGGCACCATTTGGTGCCTTCCCAGCCAACTGGCAGCTCCCGGGCACCCAGCCCAACCCAAGCCCCTGTTTCCCCAGGGCTGCAAGCCCTGTCCCTGGGTGGTGCAGACACACCAGGATTGCAGCACATCTAGGGTGCCCTCAGGGGGCCCGCCATTCCCAGCCAGCTGCTGCCGCCGCTTCCACTGGATCAGCTCATCATCCAGGATAGTCGTCTGCTGCTTTCGCAGCAGCTGCAAGGTTTTCTGGTGCTTTTCCGCCAGCTCCTGTGAAGTGAGGGAAGAGGATGGGATGGGAAGGATGTTACTGAAGGGGGCTGGCAGCAGCACCGCACAGAGAATGGCTTGGCACTGGGCAAGGTCATCTATGGGAGGCACTCAGGGTGATAGCCTCAACTGGTGTGTGCTTTGGCCTCCAGAGCAGCTCTCCAGGGCTATAGGTCCTGAAAGGCTGCACAACACACCCGGGAGAGCGAGGGACCACAGACCTATTGGTTCTTGGCCACGCACCCCCCGGGGATGGCCCTGGCACAAGGAAGGGGAGGGAAGGAGGTCATGGAGTCAGGGCTGGAATAACACCCCTATAGGGCCAGGGCTATAAGATTCTGTAGAGCCCCTGGCTGGCCACCAGCCAGCCTGGGTGCAAGAGAGTGGGGTCTCTGGCACCCAGGGAGCCATAGTTATATTTTCACCCCTATTAGCATGGGAGGGGTCAGTGGGCTCATGTCCCACTCTTCATGCCCCGCCCCACCCCACCCCCATCAGCAGCAGCAGTGCCCTGCAGGGTCAAGAAGAATCTGTAGGCAAACGTCCTGCCCCTCCCCTGCTGTGGGGGTGGTGAGGCAGCCATGACAGTTTCTCCATGGGTACTTCCTCATGTCCAGGTCTGGGCTGGAAGATAACCTAGCTGTCTGTGAGCTGTGACAGCCTGGGCAGTGGGGCTCCTGCTCTCACACTCCCGCCAGCCTCTACTCCCCCCCCCCCATCCCTCAGAGTGTCCCCTCTACTTACATCAGCTTCTGCTCCAGGCTCCTTCTCCCAGCCCCAACCTCCCTGTCCCATTTCCCCTGCATCGCCTCATCTTCCCTCCAGCCACCTACTGCCCTTTGCCCCCACCCACCCTTGTCTTGACTCTTCATACCCCCTCACCTCCTCCAGCCCCTCACATTTCTGTTCCCCCCTCTGGCCCAGTTCACACCCCCACCACATACCCCTGGACACTCTTCAACCCACTTTGCAGCTCTGGCTCCCAGGAGTCAAGCCCAGAGGAGGCTTCAGCTCCTGCTCTGCAAACCAAGACAGGCACAGACAGCTTCCCAGGTGGAAAATGGCAGTCAGCTCAGCTGGGAGGTGTGACCAGGAGGCTATGCTACCTGAAGCAGGGGAGTGTGGGAAGATCTCTCTTACACTCCCTCCAAGCAGTGCCTCCCAGCGAGCAGAGACCAGCCAGCCAGGGTAGGATTTTTGCAGGACCCCCCAGACCCTCAGCCTGGGGCCCAGTGCTTCAGTTCCTAAAGCCTGCTCAGAGCCCTGAGAGGGCACAGGGCTGGCACTCACCACTCGGTATTGCTGTAGTGTCTGGGCCTCCCGGTGCAGCCAGGCCTCCAGCGATGCCTTCTTCTGCTGCAGTGTCGTCTCACGGGACAGGCGCTCCTGAGGGCCCAGCTGAGACAGCTGGGAGAACTGAGCTGAGGAGGAGCCAAGAGCTTCAGGCCTGAGCCCTGCCTGCCCAAGGCTCCCTGCCCTTTGGCAGCATCCCCAGAACCCCTGCACTGGGCCTACCCATAGTGGGAGGACTCACACCCAGGACCTATGGAGGCAGTGGGATGCAGGGGACTCCCCTGAGGCTACAGGGAACTGTGTCTGAGAGCTCAGATTCCTGCCACCTCCTCAGAAGGGTGTGGGTGGGGGAAGTGGGAGGGGTGCAATGGTGCCCCCACCCCATAGATCATGGGTCACCACACGAGGCAGGTCCAAGCTTCATCCCAGGATACTCCCTGTCTCAGCAAGGAGCAGCCAGCAGCCTTGTGCACCAGTTAAAACTGGTCGCCCCCTTGGAGCTAGGCTATTTGCTGGCACAGCCAGTGTCTTCCCTAGGATGGGATCTCAGGGTGAAGCTGCCTCTGCCCTTTGGGTCCCTCCTTCTCCCTATGACTAGAGCATGGCCTTGGCCCCGGGAGGCTGTGCCCCCTGACCTTGGAGGCGCAGATTCTCCTGGTACTGGATGATGAAATACTCCTGAGTCTGCTGCAGCTTCTTCAGCTCGTTCTCTGTGTCCTGGGTGACCAGCCGCAACTCCTCAAAGGTCTGGTTTATCTGCAGGTGCTTCTGGGACATGGCATCTGCCAGGCTGCTGGCTGGGGAGGGGCTCTGCAGAGAGGGGGTGCCAGGCAGGGGAGAAGAGCTCAGGTCAGTGCAGGGGCTGGGACAGCCCCAGCCGGCCCCCCATGCCCAGGGCAGAAAGAAGCAAGACTGCAGGGGCTGCCATGGGGATCAATGCCAGGCCCAGAAGGTGGAGGCTGAGGATCACACCATGGGGCAGTGGCTAGAGCCAAAGGCACAGGGGGTAGGGGGGTGATGGGCCCCAGCAGATGCATCACCTGGACTGAGGCTGTTGTTCAGGGTCCCTAGGGTGGGGAGCAAAATGAAGCCCTCCCTGGTTACTCACATTGGTGGCCTCCCGCACCAGCCGCTGCTCATGGTAAAGGATGTGGCGGATACAGCGCACCAGCTCCATGGGGCACCGGTCATACGTGTTCTGAAGGAGGAGAGCAACAGGCTTGAGCTAGGTGCACAGTGGGACTGAACTGGGGCCTCACTGTCCCACCAGCCCTGCCAGTTCCAGACTGGGTCAAAGGAGGCCATGCACACTGGGCTTGGACAGAGATGCTGCTGGAGAACCACCCTGGCCATGCCTTGCTCCAGCCTCCCCTGCCAGCCTTCCCAGGAACATGGGTGGGGATCACCCCAGCCTGACCATGACAGGAAAGCAGCTCCACTGAGCAGACTATGAGCCTGTGGGGGCACTGCAGCAGCTTAGGGGCTGCAACATGGCAGGTGAGGGTGCTCGGAACAGCAGCAGACCCATATGTGGGGCAAGGAGACAACAGCAGTGGAGAGGGCTCAGGGACGTGCTGGTCCCTCATGGTGTGGTGAGGGGAGCAACAGGTACCAGAGACCTTCTGCCCTCACTCCCTGCACTCTTGCTTCTGAAGCCCTGGCCTTGTGCTGGGCTGGGCAGCCCATGGAGATACCCATGCCAGGGACCGGCCCCTGGGCAAGACATGAAGGCACCCACCTGCAGCTGGGTGGCATAGTGCCCCAGCTTGATCTTCAGCAAGAAGCCATCCTCGCCCACCTGGTGCTCCGCTTTCTTCTGCAGCTCCTGGATCAGCCCCTCCAGCAGCTGCGTGGCTTTGATGTTCTCCTGGGAGTTATCCAGGTCAATGGAGTCCCTAGTACAGAGAAGTGGGCAGGGGATGGGGGTAGGAGGAGTGGGACTGCAGCTAGTCTCTGGCCTATCCACTCCAGCTGAGCACAGTGACTGCATCTGCAGGGTGACCCGGCCCACCATCACCAAGACCCCATGCATTGATCCTTCAGTACCAGGGCCAATTAAGCCAGTACATCACACAATGCACAGAGCAAATGGGAGCAAAGCCCTGCCCTGTGCCTGTACTCCCAACCCAATGCCTGCCCCCTGGACCTCTCACTGCATCTGTGCCCCCCCAACAGGGAGGGGCTTGCCATTAGTTGGGGTGTCTCTGAGCACCCATGTAGCTAGGAAAAAGTAGGGTACTAAGCGCAGCAGCAACTGGCCGAAGCATCAGGGAGCAGGAGGCATGGCAGGGAGCAGAACCAAAGCTACAAGCCCACGTGCCCTGCTCCTTAAGCGAGGGTTCCCTCTACTGTGGCACTGTCAGATCCAAGGAGAGATGCAACATCATAACTCTCTACTCTGTACCTGCTGCGACCGGCACCCAGGGCTAACTCATGACAAGGACTCTGCACCTTCTCCCATAGCCCTGCCTGGAGACGTGTGAGAGGCAGCTCCATGGCTTGTTTACGTGATGTGGCCTCTAGCACAGTGTTTCCCAACCAGTGTGCCGTGGCACACAGGTGTGCCCAGAATTTTTTGAAAAACTTCTCAGAGCTCTGGATTGCCTCATAAATATTCATGAGCTTATTTGGAGACTATATGGTAGTGTGCCTCAAAATAATCAAAAGAATCAAGGTGCGCCAGGGCAGAGAAAAGGCTGGGAACCACTGCTCTAGTGCATAGCACCCTGCAGGGATCCCAGCAGGCCCATTCCCAGCCTCTTGGAGATGGGTGAGTCAGGGCACTGGCAGCCATGTCACCATTTCTCCTGTGCAAGGGCTGGAATGTATCTGCCAGGCTGTGGGGCCAGCTCACCTACCATGCCTGGCTCTCAATCCACTGTGCCAGGTAATGCCGCACCTCGATGGGGAAGTGCTGGCCGTACAGCGCCTGCATCTGGCGCAGGGCCTCTCCCTGCAGCTGCTGGGCCTGGATCCACACGGCCATGGCTCAGAACCTGGGGGCAAGGAGACGGCATCACGATTACTGTCACAACATCATGGTGAGTATTGTCACACACATTTCAGGCAAGGAGGGCCCCCCTCCTTGCCTGCAGACTACAACAGTGTCAGTCTGACAGCCAGCCGGCTGCCCTGCTTGAGGTGGACTCTTTTCTAACGCAGAAGTGACATTTCCTGACTCTGACCCCACAGCACACTGCTAGGAAATGCTTCTGGCCACCTGTGATCCGACTCAGCCTCCCATCTTCTACAGAGAGCCCCTGGAATGGAGGGATGGAACGCGATCTCTCTTTGTCATCACGTGACAAGAACCATCTCCCTTAGCAATGACCTAAGAGATCTCAGTGGTGGGCCAGCCAAGCCAAAGAGAGAATGAGGGCCCAGCAAGGTAGCTCAAAAATCATCCACCCTGAAAAGGGCCCAATGGAAAACTGCTTGACAGAGAGGAAATATCCACCCCCCCAACAAGCCACTGTCCTGGAGGCTGTTTCAATGAGCTGGCCAAGAGTGTGATGGAAAGTGCCTGTGACCATCCAGGAAATACCCACATGCACACAGAACAGATTGCTGGGGGGATCCATGCACCCCAATTCCTCAGGGGGCACAGAGACTAGCTCCTCTATGACACAGTCCCTGTCCTGTACACTACTGTGGGACCATTACATGACCAAGCCCCCAAGGCCCTTCATCCAAGATGGTCCATCTGCTGCAGCCTGGCTGCCAACTCCAGTACCGGGTCTTACGTGCTTCCTGCAGGGTCCTTACAGCACTCAAGGGATGGGAGGCACAGAGTTTGGGAGCACAGCCAGCGCCCGCCCGCCTGCTGCTGACTATACACAGACGCTTCGCTTCGGAGAAAACAAATGTGTGAGGTTGGGGTCGGTTCTGAAATCGGATTCTTTGGGCTATTTTGGGCTGGTCAGACTCTCCAAACACTAGGGGAAAGGTGCCAGTTTCTATTCCAGGACCAGGCCATGCCACACAGTGACACTCCTCTGCTGCACTTCACTCTGGGCTCTAAGGCATTTCAAGTGGCTCATGACAAGAGCCCCCACAGTAACACATGTGATCTCTGGGGACAAATATAGAAAGGATGTACAGAGAGACAGTGCCTATAAAAAGCAAGAGCATCCCTCATCACATGTGAAGCTCCAAGAGGCTTGGAAAACAACTCATCAGTAGCAGAGTTTTGGAGGTGATGCAATGAGGGGAGACAGGGAAAGGGTTGTGCAAGGAGCTCATGGGCCAGGAAAAGCAACAGCAGCCCATATTACATGGACAAACGATGTTCAAGAACATTACTGAGGGTTCACAGTCAAGCAGTGGAAAGTCAGGAAATGCCGCAATTAATGCCTGGACAACCTTCCGCGTGGCATTTCCTAGCTAGTTGCTGAGCATGGCCTTCGCACACTTAACATTTTTGCAAGCCAATTTTCTGTCTAATATCCTAGGTTTGTATAAAGACAAAATGGGGGAAAACCCATTGAAAACCCAGCCACTATATATCCTGTGGCATCATGCTGTCCCACCAGCAGGCCTGAAGCCTTTCCCTTTCCCACCCACTGCAGCTCTCTGTCACTTGAACTAGCCAAGTAATCCACAGCAAGCAGACGCTGTCATGCTGCACATGGACCTGACATTAGTGGGCGTGAGCCAAGCTGCCAGTGGGTTTCATGTCCTGTTTGACAGCAGAGGAATGAGAGCCTTGCAAGCCTTGGGCTCCAACCCAGGCTCCAGACGCGACATCTTTAGGGCTTGCAAACCCTTCTGCCCATTATCCCCATGACCTCTTCTGCCCAGTCCTGTCCTGTCCACTGTCCCTGTGCCAGTCCCAGCTCCTTGCCCTAAGCCCATTCTTCTTGCCACACTAGGCCCTGTCTCCATCGTTTCCTATCCTCCCATCTGCAGTTCCTCTCCACTTCGAGTCCCCTCCTCCACCAGCTGAAGCGTCTCTGTGGGGCCCCTGCCAGCCCCCAGTGCAATGTCTCTCTTCCTTCCCCCACCGGCCACCACCTGCCCCCTCACACACACATTCTTCAATCCCACCAGGTTCCCGGCCCAGGCTCCCTCCCTGATCTCTCTGCCCAAACTCAGTGCCTCCCCTCTCCTCATCTCAGCCTCTTTGCTCAGCCAGTCTCAGTTCTCCCATTTCCAGACTCCTCAGAAGATCTGTCTCCCACACCTCCTTCCTCCTGCCAATCTGGTTCTAGTCCAGACTACTTCCTGAACCAGTCCCAACACTATTTTCTTCTCTGTTCCCAGACCCCAACCCTCAGGCCCCATCTCCTCTGCCCCCAGCTCCCCTACCCCACTGAAAAGCAGGCCCTGCTTACAGGCTAGGGGGGGCTTGCTCTTGGGAAGCAAGGACTTAAAAAAGAATGTGGGGCCGCCAATGGATAATGAGCTGAACATGAGTCCCAGTGTGATGCTCCAGCCGTAAGATCTGGCTGCACAGAGGGAACCTTGAGTTGAAGCAGAGAGGTTATTTTGCTTTTCTGTTTGGCACTGTGGGGTACTGTGCCTCATGCAGGCATGCACAATCCAAGGAGGGGGTTGGTATGTTGGAGAGGGGTTGGAGAAGTGCCACAAGAATGACTTAACGGTTAGAAACCAGGCCTTACTGTGACAGGCTCAAAGAGCTCCATCTAGCTAGCTTCAGAGAGAGAAGGTGAATGTGGCATTTGCTCAGTCTCTAAGTGCCCACATAGGGAGGAAATATTTATTAATGGTCTTAGACAAAGCTCTGACATGACCCCATGGAGGGAGCTGAAGCCAGAAATTCATGCCGGACAGAAGGTGTGCGCTCTTCCCAGTAAAGTAATTCCCCATTGGAACCCAGCTTACCCTTAGCTCCATCTGAGCAGCTCCAGTGCCCAGAAAACACCTGCAGCCCACATCCAGGCAACACTGAGTCTCCTGAATGCCAGGCCCTACTGAGCACCTAGGGCTATGTGCCTGGAGGTTGGGACAGGGCAGGATCTGTGCAGAGCTGAGCACCATGCAGACCTAGACCCGCCCCCCCGCCCATGCTGGCATCTCTCCAGTGCTGCAGAAGGCTTTCACTGGGGACCCTGAGGCCTGGCAGCAAACTCACTATTTCCACCACAGAGCAGTGTCCCTGGCACCAATCCCTTCCCGCCAGCGCTGGGTCACAAACTGCCGATCCCAACCCAAGTACAGGATACTCACGGCAGGAGCAGGTGTTCTCACTTTACTTTTACCCTGCCCCATGCACCGTCCCTGGGCAGCGAGGGGAACCCTGCCTCTCAGCGAACAGTCCGTGCCCCACGCTCCCAGCGTGGCAGCGCAGCACTGCCGTTTCTCAGGCTGCCCTACTACAGGAAGGAGCAAACAGAAGCTATTTCCTTCCAAAATGTCAGCTGCCTCTCACAGACCAAACAGCAAGCACCGGGCTCCTGGCAGTTTCCTCTCTGCCGCAGCAGTGAGCGCGCAACAGTGCACTGTTTCCAGCCATGCTTGCTCAGGAGCAGCAGCACAAGGGTGTGTGGGACGGCGGCAGCATAAATGTCTCAATTGGTGGGGCAGCTGTAGACCCCCATGCCAGTGGTTTCCAGGAATCAATCTCAGAGCCTGCCCTCAGGCTCCAGCAGGTCTTGCTTTTTAACAGGGTGCGGAAGTAAGGGGAGGGGTCTGCACATGGGCCTGCACTCACTCAGGAGACCTTGGCAAGATCTATGCCCCCCACACCATGGGACTGCCCCCATTCCCTACTGCTTTGGATTTATGGGGGCCCAGATGTGCCCTAGGGATCTGCAATGCCAAGAAACAGTCCCTGCCCAAGGAGCCGAGACACTCCAGTCCCACACCTGCTGTGGGGGGGAAACAACACGCAGGCAGCAGGGGGCATTGAAAAAATGAAGGGTGCTCACAACACACCTGGATTTGCCCAGGAGACAGCTGCTTCCAGGGTGGATTTGAGGGGACAGCCAAGGTCATTCGCTTGCCCTGGAAGTGTTTCCCTGTCATCAGGCCCTGCGCAATTGTCCCTATCCCAAGCTGCACTCCAGCAGGCACATGCTGCATTTCCCAGTGCTCCACAGTCCAAGCTCGTTATGCCTGGCCTCTTCTGCCTCTCAGGGACATTGAACTCCTCATGCTGTCATCTGGGCTCCCAGAGGTGTCCTGGCATATCCCACTGGCACCCAAGAGAGGGCATAGGGTGCAAGGAGGCAGCCTCAGTACTCAACCAGTCTGCACAGCAGCTGAACGCTGACACGGTGAGCAGATGCTGTTGCATCTTAGCTTCCATCTGAAATGTGACTTTTAAAAATCACATGTGCACTGTGTGTGGCAAAAGTCAGACACAAAAAAGGTGCCAAGTATTCTCTATGCCACCCAAGAAACAGCTAAGTCGGAGTCCCTGCATGGCAAGGGCCCACACAGGCCAGGAAAGCTTTGAAAGCAGCATCTGGAGTGAAGGTCTGGGAGGACAGGTTCCCAACCAGTACCTTATGGAACCAGGCAGGGACCCTTCCTGACCACAAAGAGCTAACACCCTGGGAGATGTGGGATGCAAGCCCACAGCCCTCTGGCCAGGAGACAACTCATAAAGCAACATGTCAGCCCCAAAAATCTCAAAGAGGCCCCAAACAGAGCTTGGCCTCCTTTCTTTGCCTTCTGCAACCACAAAGCTAGAAATTCCCTTTCCCATCAAACAAATTCTCCTATCACTTCAGGATCCTCGAAGGTGGAACTTTAAAGAAATGGCCAAACACTGCCACAGTCAGAGACATCACGGGTGGGAGCCAGCGTCATGAGTGCCATGCCTTTCCCTCATGCCGGTTACAAGCCGTTCGCTTTGGAAACGTCTGCGTAGTTGGGTCGTTTCATGTCTGCCTGTGGTTTCCCGCGCATCTGTTTCTGGCGGAGCTGGTACCAGCTGTGCTGGAAACAAAGTCTTGTTCAAGTGGTTCGGTGGGTTGACAGGGTTTTGTTCTTCTCTTGCAGATGAGCCCATGGCTCGCTCTGTCAGCCTCTCTCTGCAGCTGGTCTATGCAGGACACCCACCACTCCCACAGCCTGACAGCCCCCACTGGAAACTCTGTGCCAGGCAAGCAAGGGAAGAGAAACTTCACAGCCTGTGCTACACTCATAGCAAAGAGACGGTATCAGCTGTGAAAACAAAATATTTCCTCTTGAGAACGATAGCAAAGGGACCAGCTCCAAGCAAAGCCATTTAATGTCAACCATCCATCCTGGGGTGGAGATCACCAAATCAACAGTTAGGCCAGTTCTCACTTAGTTCATGACTCCAGGTTTCTCCAGCCATCAGTAGGAGGTGCTCTCCTCTCAGTCATTAGCAAATTGAAGCTTCATCGTGGCAGCAGCAGTGAAGGCTGGAAGTCGGAAATATGCATTCTGAGCTCTCACAGGCATGAAAGCCCCCAGGTATTTGTCAGAAGGACAGAGGTTCTGTTAACTCAAGTGTCCTTCCAACTCCGGTTATCAGTGTCCCACCTCCTCTTAAGTCCCCCAATAGCTGGATACTATTGCTCTTCGCTTCCTGTCTTGATGCTCTTTCCTTGCGTAGCTAAAAGTTGATGCACTCTGCCCCCCCACCTCCCATGGCTGCATTTCAGAGGAGGGCAGCCATTCCCCACACTCTGTGAAGTGCTTGGGTTTCGTCCAGGGTGAAAGATTTCACGGAAATGCAGTAATTCAGTTTCCAAATCTAACAACACAGTAATCACATTTGTGACAGGTAACCCACATTCTATTCGACCACCTGCCATGCAGGGAATGAGCAGCAGAATAAAGATTGGGTGGCTGGATCTCAGAGTTCACGCTTGTCATAAGCTTGTTTTCCCTGATTGTATATTGGCCAAAAGCATTCAGGAGCTAAGCTGTCTCTTCTCTGCCTGGAATTTCTGAACGCTACGTAAGAATTGAAACTTTAGAGGTGAAACCCTGAACCAACCTGGACCTATACATTCTTTGCAGGCACATGACCAGTATCATCTCACTCAGGGCTGGCCTGCACATGAAAGTCAATCTGGGGTAAGGGAGGGTGTGAAGTAAAAGTGGCTCAACTGTTCCTAATTAACTCCATGTGCAGTCACTCTTATTCCAAATAAATTTAATCCATTTCCAAAGTGGACTTAATCAGGAACAGCTCTTGACTTCAGAAGCTGTGGCTCTGAGAAGAATACCAGACATTGCAAGCCATGCGATATGATCCCAGGAGTTGGCCACTCTCACAAACAAAATCTGAAGTGGCATACAAATAGCCATTTCATGAATGAGAGAGGTTTTGTCACTGTGTTTCCTACACACGGCATCTGGGCACTTTACAGCCTCATCTGCGCCAACATTTTCCTACAAACTCCACATCCCTGTAGCTCCACAAGTGGCAGTACAGAGGAGGGCTAATCCACAGAGGCCCTACTGCCTTGCTACAGGCTGTGGGAACTGCTCCACACGAGAATGAAGCACAGAGAGAGGGAAGACGACTTGCCCAAGGCCCCATGGTGAATTGGGTTGCAGAGCCAAGAACAGAACCCTGGAGTGCTGGCTCCCAGTCTGGCGTACAGCCTATGAGAATGCATGCTCTTCCATCTAATAAGGATAGAGGTGCTTTAATTCCAGGGCAGGATTCAAACTTGCTACTCCGAGTCCTAGGCCACCCTCTGGTTTTCAAGAGTTTCCTCAGCTCTCTATAGCAGTGGTTTTCAAATTTTTTTCCTCAGGACCCAGTTGAAAAAAAAAAAAAAAATCATTTATGCCTATGACCCAACAATTACATCTCTGCAATGCATATTCTATTCTATATTCTACTCCAGTCTTTTGGCAGTGGCAGCAGGAGTGCTGCAACCCAGTACCTGAAGATCTGCAGCCCAGTATTGGATCCTGCAAAGGTTTGATGGATGAAGCCTGAAAAGGGGTCACAGTACAAAGGCTTCTGGTCCTCTCACCAAACGTACCAGCAGCTCATTTCCTAGCACACACTTCAGCCACATTCATTACCAGCAACCAGCACAGCTCTTCTGCCTGTTTGCTCCCTGGAAGGCTCCTAAAGTTTGAAAGTTATCCCAAAGAATCTTCCATTCCAGGCACAAGAGCAAATCAGCAGGAATCAACCACAAAGCCAAACAGGGCTGCCCCACCACTGATGCCACTTCCGCTTTCCCGGAAAAGAGGCCAAGGAGCTTTCTGAAGGCAACTGTGGAACTCGAGCCAGGGATCTGTGGATCCTCCCAGCTCACGGAGCTGATTCACTCTGCAGTCCTGCTCCAAGGAAGTGTTCTGGACATGCAGAAACACCACATACAGCTCAATGCACTCACCACACTAGTTCCTTCCTGAAACAGGCCATGCAAAGCAGGCTGTGTGAGTGGACCCATCACTGCTCCATTGCAGAGAGGAATCACAGCCCTCTGGCAAATGAGCCTTCTTTGCAGCTTCAGAACCATTTCTGAGGTCAGGAACTGTTCTGTTTACCTCTCCAGTCATTGCATGCTTCTGGCTGGGACATTCTGGCCGAACAGCCATTGTGTGCAGACCTCCAGCCAGACCTCATCTCCACAAAACTGAAGCTCAGCTAGCTACCAGGGTAAGGAAAGGCAGGAACTGAAGTGAACTCACCAGATTCTAAGGGAAGTAAAACATGCCCAAGAGAGCCAGCTGCACTCACTCTAGAGAAGAGGTTTCAAACTCAAATCACCACGATGGCCACATGAGGACTAGTACATTAGCCAGAAGGCTGCACCACTGAAACCTTTCCATACAGTGATATTGTAAATATTGGTAACAATAGCGTCGTTGCAGGCTGCAGGAAATAGCTTTAGGGGCCGCATCAGCCCTCAGGCTGTGTGTTTGAGACCCCTGCTCTAGAGGAAAGCATATTTAGAACTTGTACCAGATGTGATGGGGAAGGCAGGGCTGAACCTGGAGCTGGGATGGTTTGTGGGCTGCACATGCCAGGCCCCACTTCCCCCTTGTTGAGTTTGCACTGGTTTCACTCCTCTCACAACAAGCCTTGCCTTGGATGTACAGCAGAGAGGCAGGGGGATCAAGCCCACTTCTTCAATACAAACATTCACAATGCAGGAGCTGGTAGGGGTGTCAGGCAGCAGGATTTTCGCCCTCAGCCACAGAGCAGCTCTATACGGGTTGCTTTCACTGGCGCTTTTGCAGCACTGCACAGGGGGAATGGCCAGAGCAAGGCTGCCCGAGGCTCACACGCCCCTACCCCAATGTATGAGGCTCAGCCCACCTCCTGTGTGGCCTCCCCTGCAGGCCAGCCACTTTGGCTGCATTGCTGGTTAGCTGTCCCCCTGCCCAGGAGGGTGCTTGTGGGTTCATCCCTTGGGCCCTAAGATTCTAACCGGGCCTTAAAGAGCAGACATTTGGGACAAGGAGCCTGCAGGACAAGGCTGGGCTCTCAGCAGGCGTAGCTCCCAGCCCAGCAACCTTGCGCAGGAAAGGCTGGCCCAGGCACTGCCAGATGCAAAGCTGCTGCCTCCCCTCAGAGCCAAGAGCATCGCTGCCCCAGGGAAGGACCTGGGGCACTGGCCCAAGCCCCGTCCCCTGGCCACAGGTCATGCCCCCAGGCGGGGACAGGGCACGGAGTGGCAGCTGCAGCCGCGGGGCCGCCCAGCCTTAGAAGGGGCCGCAAGTAGCCACCACTGCCGCAGGCAGCTGGGCCCAGGATCCCCAGTTGGGGACAAGGCCAAGAGTGGCAGCTGCAGCCGCGAGGCCGCCTGCCTTGGGGAAACGGCCACCGCTGCCGCGGGTGGCTGGGCCCTGGATCTCCGGCCCGATGCGGACGGAGACTGGGAGAGACAGGGGCCCCTCAGGACACAGGGCACTGGCACCGGGATTTGGGGCACAGGGCCTGTATGCCTGGCACCAGCAACACCCCTGCTCAGAGCACACGGAATCAGCGGTGCTGGGCTTTGAAAGTTCACAGGGCTTGGCCTGCTGTGTGGCCACAAAAAGGGCCCTATAGCTGGCCAGGCCCAGGGCTGCGACATACAGCCCATATTCCCTACCCCCAGAGCTCAGCAATGGCAGCAAACTCCTCTCCTTTGGGTGCTAGCTGCCCCCCAGGAATGAGGCTGCCCATCACCCAGCACCAAACATTTCTGGAAGGAAAGGTATCACCACATGTCACTTCTGGCTGCAGATGACACACTCTTAGCTCTCCCTAGGGAACAGAGTGACGGGAGGCTTGAGCAGGGAAGGTTTATCATGGCTGAGCCTCAAGCCCAGAGCCACAGTAGCCGTGAGGACAGTAATCAGGCTGTGAGGATGCAAACAGCTTGCTTAGCGAGCTCTGTGGAAATCTAATCTCTGTTCTTAGCGCCAGCACCCCCCACCTAGCATAACCCAGACACAGATTACATGGGCCCTGGCAGTGACTTATAACAGCCCCCGCATCACGGAGTGCCGCGGGGGGGTTGACCCTGTGTGGCACAAACAAGGCCACACTAAGGCTTGGGCTCTGCCCCAGCCCAGGGGCTTTCCCTCCTCAGATGGGGATTCCCCAGGGAAGAGGCTGCAGCAGACCAGGAGCAAGCCAGGACCTGTACTCAGAGCTCAGCCAGCTCTCTCTCTCTGTCACGACTCACTTCCCTTCTCAGGAAGAGCCTCAGGTGCCCCCTCCTGGCAGCTAGAGCAAACCAGCAGCTAGCACATGGGGACAGCAAGAGTTAAACCAGGGGTAGCCAAACTTATGGAACTCAAGAGCCACACAAGTTGATTATTAAACCTTTGAGAGCTGCACTGAGACATACAGACATATTTTACCTACTCCAAAATTACTAAGTTTAAAATTCATTGCACTCTTTACTTTTATCATAAAAAAGATGGTAAATATTGATCCTACTAATGTCAGATTCTAATAATTACTTAAGGTTATGATGAAAACTAGGCCTATATGGTAAAGACTTAGTTTCTCTCTGCCGTTCCGACCACGCCACTGCTTCTCCCCACCCTCTCCAACAATGCCATGCTTCTCCGCACCATCCCAAGTCCCCAACCTTGCCACTGCTTCCTGTCTCTGACCATGCTGTGCTTCTCCGCATCACCCCTGAGTCCCCAACCATACCGTTGCTTCCCCACCACCTCTGACCATGCTGCCACTGCCCCATCATCTTTGAACATGCCATCATTTCCCCACTGTCTCTGACCATGCTGCACTTCTCTGCACCATCCCTGACCATGCTGCGCTTCTCCCCACCATGCTCTTCTGCGAGCTGCACTTTTTCTTTGAAGAGCCACATGCGGCTCACAAGCGCAGTGTGGCCATGCAAGTTAAACCAAAGCAGATTCCCATGAAAGACCCCAGGAACCAGCTCTGTGGGCCTGAGCACAGGGCCCAGAACAATGTGCCCAATAGGGTGCTAAGAGTCACTGAACCTAAAGGGAAACCTCTGAGGTGATGGAAACAATTTAGGAGTGCGGCAGCACCCCCAGCCCAAGTTCCAGTGCTTACATCCATGCACATATCTGCTTAATTCAGGCACGTGGCAGTCAGCTCCTTAGGGTGTCATCTGCTGGGACCTGTGGAGGAATCTCCCCTGAGGGGTGCCCCCCATTTCTGTTCCCCAGTGGTCTGGCTGGGCCCCCATAGGGGACTAATCCTGCATCCCCCAAAACTAAACCCTGCCTGCAGGAAAGGCTCCTGCTTTTAGACTCAGCAGTCCCAGACTTGAGCCCACAGGTGACCATGCCAGGGTAACACTACAAAGGGCCGCCCACTGGGGGTTAGAACTGCCACAGGTTGAGAGCACAACTTACTTCTGAATTCATATCCTGTGCCAATCCCAGCATCAGAGCAAGCTGCCAGTCACAGGGTTCCCAAGGACCACAGGTAGGCTTGTGCTTCCAGGCTGCAGATCTAACGGGTTGCCCAGGAGCCCGGCAGGTCTGCATCGCCACAGGTTTCACCGGGTCCTGTTTAGAACCACTAAAGCGGCTGGCATAACACATCCCAGCTTAGTGAAAGATTCACCTGTGCAGCTAGCATGGAAACCTAGTGATCTAATGAGCAGGCACCTGCCTTTTCACCTAAGATCATTAATAATGATCTTCCCCATTCCTTGCTGCAAGCCATGTCCTCCATAGCCCAGAGCTTCACAACAACCCAGCCAACTAAAGACCAGGGACACCAGGGACGGGCTGCTAGCCTCACAGCTTTGCAAGGGAGCAAGGAGCGGAGATGAAGAGACACATTTAGAAACAGAGAGATTATTTCAAGCTTACAGTGGACAGGAAAGCAAACAGGGTCTGAGGGTTTCTCCAACCCTTTGCTGACTCCTGGGACATGGGGATTAGCTCTACCCACATTTCCCGCAAGGCAGGTCCCTGTGCTCCCTGCCAGGGAATGCAGGGACAGGCTGCTTTGCCACCCAGCTGGAGTGTGTTTCAGATAGCTGTGCCGGGGAAGGGCAGGCGGAGGCTGCGGCTCCCACCACCTGCTCTTCTAAGCCCCTAACCCGACAAATTGGATCCAGCCAGGCATTTTCCCTACCTGATGAGCCACGTTGCTGAGCACTTAATCTGTGGAAGATATCCCGCTCCAGCTGTCCTAAATCTCTTGGGTCAAGCCTCTGTCTGAACAAACCCTCATAAGTACAAAGAGCGGCCCAGCAAGGCCCCACTGCAGACAGCTTCCAAATGGGGCTGGATCAAGCACACTACTTTCCATTTCCACAACCCCCCCACCCCCCACCCCGTGCTGTTCTGCACAGGGACTCCAGGGGTCCACGCCTGTCCTGGGCCAAGGCAGGATAAAGTGCATTCCAGCATGCAATTATTCCTGGAGCCCCAAATTGATGTGTTAGGCTCAGGAAAGCACACAGACCACGACAATCCATTTAGTTGCCAAAGAAGGCACAGATGGCATGTGTGGGGCGCTCAGCATCTCAGGCTACATTCTGGAACCACTCAGAAGCGGCTCCTGAGACAGATACTCATGGCTGGCACCACTGGCTCAGACAGAGGTTGGGACACGAGTCTGAGTCACAGGCCAGCCCAGAGCCCTGCCAGGTGTGGCTTACAAGTGGGAAAGCAGGTGCTGGTCTCTGATTGAGTCATACCAGTCAGCCCCTTGCACCGGGGCAGCAGGAAGACCCTGCCTGTTGGCCAGCCTCCCTCACCTGGAACAGGGTGGGCTCCAACATCCCAGGCTGCTCATTACAGCTCCTGGCATGTCCGTCTACTTGCTAAGGATGCCTGCGCTGGGGCTATGTAGCCACAGTCTGGATGGAAACAATTCCATACCAGCCATCAGAGGGGTGGGACCTTTTATTAGCAAACTTCTTCTTTGGAGCCATGTGCACACGTAGACATCTAGCTCCTCCCTCTGACAAGTTCACAGCTCCTCTTGTCCCTCTCGCTTCCCAAACCATGCCACCGGTGCCACGCTGCTGGCACAGACTAGCTGCCCATGCCAGCACTCAGCGCCAAGCCTCATCACATAAGTAAGTTGTACAACAGGGCTGGGCTCCCAAAAGCCTTGTCCTTCTTGTGCCACCATAAGGGACATGGAATCACAAAGGGCTGGATCTGAGGAGGTGCTGAATGCCCTCGACATTGCAGCAGTCAAAGGGAGACAAGGGATTCTCCATGCCAGGACTTGCCTCTGGGACGCTGGAGCATAATTGAGGGACATGATCAATGGGCAGGGAAAACAGGCTGTAAACCACTGGTGGGCTTCCCATCAGGAGTGAGGGACAGGAAGGGCCAGAGTGGGAGGGCAGGAACCCCAGGCTAGAACAGCCCTAGGGAGCTGTGAGTCAGGGTTGAGGAGTGTTAGCAGATGTGTGGGAACTCTCAGATTCCCAGACTGCGGTACATCCAGATCTGGGACATTTTACCCATGCCCAGTCACACACCCATTGAAGGCAGAGTGCATCCTCTTCAGCAGGGACAGAAAAATACACTGCACCACATGTTCTCTAAATTCAGGCAGCGCTCCATCACACACTCAGGGTTGATGGGTACAGAAGAATGACTACAAAACACTTATTTTCAAATGCCCATTGTGACCAAACCCCTCAGGACATTCCAGTGCCAACTGCATGTTGTGCAGCACCTAACACAGTAGAGCTGTCAGCTTGGGATGCTCCTGAAGTTCAGAGCCCATCTACTGATAAGGCCCACCAGGGGAACCAGGGCTGGTGGCTGAGAGTTGCAGCCAAGAGCAGGGAGCCAGAAGTGGAGCTAGAGCCGCAGCTGTGGAGGGGGACTGGAGCTGGCAACAGGGAGAGTACATAGTGCTCCATCCCATCCCCTTGTGGTGGCTCACCCAAGCTCTGCCAGGCCCCCTAGACATCCTTCCTACAAGGCACATCCCACAGTTTGGGGTCCGCTGGTCTTTGGAATGATAGCCTTGCTAAGTGCTTTATCTTGCAGAAAGCAAACAGCTCTCCATTTCAGAAGAGGTGCCCATCTTTTAATGGTGACCCAGTCTAAATCAGAAAAAACTGTCTTCCCTTCACCTGCCAGGAAACACAGGCCTTGAAGCTACATTTTAAAGCAAAGATTCTCTGTGTGGTGAGACAGATTAAACCATTTTCTACACATCATGGCTGCACTGATGTTATTGAATTGGCATGGAAACTGTGTGACCAGTCCCCTTTGTGGCCACTCAGGCATTGATTTTACAATGCCTTTTACCCTGATTTACCTTAAACTGATATTCTCTGAAACCAAATTAAGTGTGTCAGAGTGAACAAACTAAAGAGCCAGAATTAGGGTGTTGTATCCACATCACTAAACCAGTCTGTAATCCATTTCAGCTAATCAGTGCAACTTGGGTACCTAGACGAGGCCTAAGTGACATTTGTCAAAGGAAATTCACCCTTGAAAGCTGGGGCTAATCCATCTCCCAGATGCTGCAGTCCAGTTGGAGTCAGGATGTAAAGTCTGAGACCTTGTGGGGTTTTCTGACTAACCTTAGGCCTTGTTCTTAGACTAAGCACTAGCAGCCATATCAGAAGATGCCAGCCATGAGGTACGCAGCATGTAGTCACATCTTCACATTCCTGAGATTACTTCAAAACACGTTCCAGAGGGGTAGCTGTGATAGTCTCCTTCAGCAAAACAAACAGGGGGTCCAGACTCCTTGCTTTTTTCACTTCCAAACAATATAGTACCAGACTGTTAAAATGGTGATGCTATCCTAATGGGTCTTACCACCACCAAAGAAAGAAACATTTTTAGATGCTTAAAGAAAATTTTGTTTAATGTCATTCTGTCTAGAAAGACAGTTTATCAACAACTGTGGTTATAAAATCTACACTTTTTATTGTTTTGTCTTTATGGTACCCAGTTTTCTATTGAGTAGCTGAATGATTTCTGTCTGGTTCTTTGATTGTTTCTGTCTGTTGCATAACTAAGTACCTTATTTCAAACAATTAAGGTGCTGAGATATGATTGGTTAAACTAAGGACTGTTTTGTAGTGCACTAGGATTGATGTTTTGTTGTACTTTAGTCTAAAATGATTGGTTAAGCAGGACCCAAATTTTAACTATATAAACTGGGATCCAAAAAGGAAGGTCTTTGGATCCTAAGTCCAGAACCCAACCCAAGATCAGAGCTGCTAGACCTCAACACCCTGCCAACCATGCTCTGGGGAAGCTGGAGAGCCCAGAGATGATATAATCCTGATTGGTCACTAGGAGACATTTGTCTGCCTTATTGGGAGTGGTGAGCACTGTATGCTTAGCCTGTGTATTGTGTTTGGTAATTACTAATAAACAGAGAATAAGAATACTGTGTAAGGCTTCTTCACCAGTCAAAGATCCTGCAAACCCTCAGAGAAATACACCTGTAGCCCTACGCATTGGGAACTTCAACTGGGTAGCTCAATCAAACAGGTTACACAGTCCTACAGTCTGGGAGTGGATGTCAGCCTTAGACTGTGAATTGGGTAAGTGTAGGTGCCTTTGCCTGGAGCCCTATGGATTGGGAAAGGGTGGGGGTTGCTTCAGGCGGGTTACGCCTTGAGCCCTACAGATTGGTGTCCCTCATGTGCAGGTAACAAGGAGCATTATGAAGTTATAGATAAAACATTTTTATGGAAGAGCTGAGAAATGAGATCAGCTTTGTTTCCACACACAAGCATCTGACACCTGCTGGCTACCATACTGCAATGAACCCTGTGGCTTGTAACTCCAGCTCAGACATTTCACCAAATCACATGGCTGCACTACCTGGACAGCATCTTGAACCAGAAATCTCAAAACACATCACAAAGGTTAGTGATTCCTCCAGTGACTCTCCCAGCATCACACAGTGCCACACAGAGCCAGAAGAAAACCCAGCTTCCCTGACTCAGCACCAGCCATGCTGTCCCTCTAAGACGTTAACTCGCCACAGTAGAGGCTGGATGCCCTTTTCACAGGGGGCTCAGTTGGGGTTGTTCTGCTTTGAGCAGGGGGCTGGATCAGCTGACCTCCTGAGGTCCCCGCCAACCACACTGGCTAGGATTCTGTGACTGCCTGAGCATCACACTGACCCAAGCCAAGTGAGCCACACACCAACTGAGAGGGCTAGCACCTACATTTACCCCTTAATAGACCTTGCTCTAGTTCACCATCAGTCCGATCTGAAGGTGTGATGATGTGACAGTGTCATGCACCCCACACCGTCAAGCCCTGGTGCCGGTCAGCCAGCAGACGCAGTAAGCCAAACCTGAACGTCCATGGCCCCTAAACCATGGCTCTTTGGCTCTCCTCCACTGGCCTGGCCACAACAGCTCTGCCTCTCCAGTCAACCAGCAGAACTGGGCTTCTCAGAGAGACTCTGAGGAGAAACCCAGACCCATTAGGTCTCCTTCCAGTGCGGACTGGTGGTCAAGGCATGTCTCGTAAGGGAAACAGGCCTGACTTCCAGTGCCACTGCATGGCAGAAGTCACAGCTCTCCCTCCAGGACCAAGCTTGTTTGACTTGGAACTATGAGTTGCCAGCTTGAAAGGACAGAGCAACTCTGGTCTGTGCAGCACTCCAGGTGCTCCCACTTTGGGACTTGCCTTGGAAGTGTCTCTGCACCCAGTGAGACTGCCTGGCTTACCAATGGAAAAAGGAACTAAAAACCTGACTGGCTTATCAACGGAAAAAGGAACTAAAACCCAAGGACCAAGTTTCACCTGGTCTCCAGCGTAGTTCAGCACTGGCAGTTGTTCCTGCAGTTGAGTATGGAGACAGGCAGCCTGGCTGGGAAATCGTGGGCTTGCTCTATTGCAGGGGTCTGCAGCCTATGGCTCCAGAGCCACATACAGCTGTCTGGTGCTCCCCTTGTGGCTCCAGGCTCCCTTGGGCCAACAGGGGACTCTGTGGGCAGCCTGAGCCGGGCTCTGGGCTCTCTGCAGCACTAGGGGAGCGTATATCAGGCTCCAGGCTCCCTCCCTGCAGCAGGTGCCCTCCCTGTCCCAGCTCCCCCCACCAGGAGACAACATCCATTGCAGCTCTCAATACACTTGACTACAGGTGGAATTTTTAAAAATGCCTCTTCTTATCTTTTGGGCTGCTGAGCCCCGCTCTTGTGGTTAAAAGACATGAAGCTTGTCAGACTAACTCAACTGTATCTAGGCCCGGGGGCAGCTACACACCAAGAGCTCAGGGACACACCAAGGTCCTAACCACAGCAAACAGAGTAGAGAGGAATGACTCCTAAGGCCCGTTATATGGGGCAAGAGTGTTGTTACTGTGACCCCTGGAGTGAGAATGAATGACGCTTGGTGGAAATGCAAAAAATCAAAGGATCCTTGGAAACCCAATGGGAAACAAATGGAGTGTTTTTTGCACACACCAAGCTAACTTGCTGAATGGATGTTGCTGACTGAAGTGTGGGTACCAAACCCAGCTGGACAGCAGACTGGAAAAAGGACTTTTAAGAAAACAGAGATTAAACTTAGAAATGTGATTAAGAGGCGGGCAGCCCTGAGAAAAAAAACAACAAGCAGTTGTGTGGCACTTTAAGACTAACAGGTTTATTTTTTGCATGAGCTTTCGTGGGAGAAGATCCCACTTCCTCAGTTCACCCATCTTCGAAGCATCTGAGGAAGTGGGATCTTCTCCC